>JAPDVR010000017.1:15104333-15624333 GCA_026230005.1 Gila orcuttii
ATAGATTAGTTAGAAAGAAAGCTAGATAGATTAGTTAGAAAGAAAGAAAGATAGATTAATTAGAATGAAAGAAAGAGATTAGTTAGAAAGAAAGAAAGAAAGAAAGAAGGATAGATTAGTTAGTTAGAAAGAAAGATAGATTAGTCAGTTAGAAAGAAAGATAGATTAGTTAGAAAGAAAAAAAGATAGATAGATTAGTTAGAAAGAAACATAGATCAGTTAGAAAGAAAGAAAGATAGATAAGTTAGTTAGAAAGAAAAAATGATAGATTAGTTAGAAAGAAAGAAAGAGATTAGTTAGAAAGAATGAAAGATAGATAGATTAGTTAGTTAGAAAAAAAGATAGATAGATTAGTTAGTTAGAAAGAAATATAGATTAGTTAGAAAAAAAAGATAGATAGATAAGTTAGAAAGAAAGATAGATTAGTTAGAAAGAAAGAAAGATAGATTAGTTAGAAAGAAAGAAATATGGATAGATTATTCAGAAAGAAAGAAAGATAGAATAGTTAGAAAGAAAGATAGATTAGTTAGAAAGAAAGAAAGAAAGATAGATTAGTTAGAAAGAAAGAAAGAAAGATAGATTAGTTAGAAAGAAAGAAAGATAGATTAGTTAGAATGAAAGAAAGAGATTAGTTAGAAAGAAAGAAAGAAAGAAAGAAAGAAAGAAAGAAAGAAGGATAGATTAGTTAGTTAGAAAGAAAGATAGATTAGTCAGAAGAAAGAAAGAAAGATAGATTAGTTAGAAAGAAAAATAGATTAGTTGAAAAGAAAGAAAGAAAGAAAGATTAATTAGAAAGAAAGAAAGATAGATTAGTTAGAATTAAAGAAAGAGATTAGTTAGAAAGAAAGAAAGAAAGAAAGAAAGAAAGAAAGAAAGAAAGAAAGAAAGAAAGAAAGAAAGAAAGAAAGAAAGAAAGAAAGAAAGAAAGAAAGAAAGAAAGAAAGAAGGATAGATTAGTTAGTTAGGAAGAAAGATAGATTAGTCAGAAAGAAAGAAAGATAGATTAGTTAAAAACAAAAAATATAGATAAATTAGTTAGAAAGAAACATAGATTAGTTAGAAAGAAAGAAAGAGATTAGTTAGAAAGAAAAAGAAGGATAGATTAGTTAGAAAGAAAGAAAGATAGATTAGTCAGAAAGAAAGAAAGAAAGATAGATTAGTTAGAAAGAAAAAAGATAGATAGATTAGTTAGAAAGAAAGATAGATTAGTTAGAAAGAAAGAAAGAAAGATAGATTAGTTAGAAAGAAAGAAAGAAAGATAGAAAGAAAGAGATTAGTTAGAAAGAAAGATAGATTAGTTAGAAAGAAAGAAAGAAAGAAAGAAAGAAAGAAAGAAAGAAAGAAAGAAAGAAAGAAAGAAAGAAAGAAAGAAAGAAAGAAAGAAAGAAAGAAAGAAAGAAATGAAGAAAGAGATTAGTTAGAAAGAAAGAAAGATAGATTAGTTAGAATGAAAGAAAGAGATTAGTTAGAAAGAAAGAAAGAAAGAAAGAAATAAAGAAAGAAAAAAGGATAGATTAGTTAGTTAGAAAGAAAGATAGATTAGTCAGAAAGAAAGAAAGATAGATTAGTTAGAAAGAAAGATAGATTAGTTAGAAAGAAAGATAGATGGATTAGTTAGTTAGAAAGGAAGAAAGATAGATTAGTTAGAAAGAAAAAAGATAGATAGATTAGTTAGAAAGAAAGATAGATTAGTTAGAAAGAAAGAAAGAAAGATAGATTAGTTAGAAAGAAAGAAATATGGATAGATTACTCAGAAAGAAAGAAAGATAGATTAGTTAGAAAGAAAGAAAGAAAGAAAGAAAGAAAGAAAGAAAGAAAGAAAGAAAGAAAGAAAGAAAGAAAGAAAAAAGGATAGATTAGTTAGTTAGAAAGAAAGATAGAGTAGTTAGAAATAAAGAAAGATAGATTAGTTAGAAAGAAAAAAGATAGATAGATTAGTTAGACAGATAGATTAGTCAGAAAGAAAGAAAGATAGATTAGTTAAAAAGAAAAAAGATAGATAAATTAGTTAGAAAGAAACATAGATTAGTTAGAAAGAAAGAAAGAGATTAGTTAGAAAGAAAAAGAAGGATAGATTAGTTAGAAAGAAAGAAAGATAGACTAGTCAGAAAGAAAGTAAGAAAGATAGATTAGCTAGAAAGAAAAAAGATAGATAGATTAGTTAGAAAGAAAGATAGATTAGTTAGAAAGAAAGAAAGAAAGATAGATTAATGAGAAAGAAAGAAAGAGATTAGTTAGAAAGAAAGATAGATTAGTTAGAAAGAAAGAAAGAAAGAAAGAAAGAAAGAAAGAAAGAAAGAAAGAAAGAAAGAAAGAAAGAAAGAAAGAAAGAAAGAAAGAAAGAAAGAAAGAAAGAAAGAAAAAAGGATAGATTAGTTAGTTAGAAAGAAAGATAGAGTAGTTAGAAATTAAGAAAGATAGATTAGTTAGAAAGAAAAAAGATAGATAGATTAGTTAGAAAAAAAGATAGATTAGTTAGAAAGAAAGATAGATAGATTACTTAGAAAGAAAGAAAGATAGATTAGTTAGAAAGAAAGAAAGATAGATTAGTTAGAAAGAAAGAAAGAAAGAAAGATTAGTTAGAATGAAAGAAAGAGATTAGTTAGAAAGAAAGAAAGAAAGAAAGAAAGAAAGAAGGATAGATTAGTTAGTTAGAAAGAAAGAAAGAAAGATAGATCAGTTAGAAAGAAAAAAGGATAGATTAGTTAGTTAGAAAGAAAGAAAGATAGAGTAGTTAGAAATAAAGAAAGATAGATTAGTTAGAAAGAAAAAAGATAGATAGATTAGTTAGAAAGATAGATTAGTCAGAAAGAAAGAAAGATAGATTAGTTAAAAAGAAAAAAGATAGATAAATTAGTTAGAAAGAAACATAGATTAGTTAGAAAGAAAGAAAGAGATTAGTTAGAAAGAAAAAGAAGGATAGATTAGTTAGAAAGAAAGAAAGATAGATTAGTCAGAAAGAAAGAAAGAAAGATAGATTAGTTAGAAAGAAAAAAGATAGATAGATTAGTTAGAAAGAAAGATAGATTAGTTAGAAAGAAAGAAAGAAAGATAGTTTAGTTAGAAAGAAAGAAAGAAAGAGATTAGTTAGAAAGAAATATAGATTAGTTAGAAAGAAAGAAAGAAAGAAAGGAAGAAAGAGATTAGTTAGAAAGAAAGAAAGAAAGAAAGAAAGAAAGAAAGAAGGATAGATTAGTTAGTTAGAAAGAAAGATAGATTAGTCAGTTAGAAAGAAAGATAGATTAGTTAGAAAGAAAAAAGATAGATAGATTAGTTAGAAAGAAACATAGATCAGTTAGAAAGAAAGAAAGATAGATAAGTTAGTTAGAAAGAAAAAATGATAGATTAGTTAGAAAGAAAGAAATATGGATAGATTAGTTAGAATGAAAGAAAGAGATTAGTTAGAAAGAAAGAAAGAAAGAACCATAGATTAGTTAGTTAGAAAGAAAGATAGATTAGTCAGAAAGAAAGAAAGAAAGTTAGATTAGTTAGAAAGAAAGATAGATTAGTTAGAAAGAAAGAAAGAAAGATAGATAAGTTAGAAAGAAAAAATGATAGAATAGTTAGAAAGAAAGAAATATGGATAGATTAGTCAGAAAGAAAAAAGATTGATTAGTTAGAAATAAAGATAGTTAGATTAGTTAGAAAGAAAGATAGATTGATTAGTTAGAAAGAAAGAAAGAAAGAAAGAAAGAAAGAAAGAAAGAAAGAAAGAAAGAAAGAAAGAAAGAAAGAAAGAAAGAAAGAAAGAAAGAAAGAAAGAAAGAAAGAAAGAAAGAAAGAAAGAAAGAAAGAAAGAAAGAAAAAATGATGAGTTAGAAAGAAAGATAGATTAGTTAGAAAGAAAGAAAGATAGATTAGTTAGAAATAAAGAAATATGGATAGATTACTCAGAAAGAAAGAAGGATAGATTAGTTAGAAAGAAAGATAGATTAGTTAGAAATAAAGAAATATGAATAGATTACTCAGAAAGAAAGAAAGATAGATTAGTTAGAAAGAAAGATAGATTAGTTAGAAAGAAAGAAAGATTAGTTAGAAAGAAAGAAAGATAGATTAGTTAGAATGAAAGAAAGAGTTTAGTTAGAAAGAAAGAACGAAAGAAAGAAAGAAAGAAAGAAAGAAAGAAAGAAAGAAAGAAAGAAAGAAAGAAAGAAAGAAAGAAAGAAAGAAAAGGATAGATTAGTTAGTTAGAAAGAAAGATAGATTAGTCAGAAAGAAAGAAAGAAAGACAGATTAGTTAGAAAGAAAAAATATGGATAGATTACTCAGAAAGAAAGAAAGATAGATTAGTTAGAAAGAAAGATAGATTAGTTGGAAAGAAAGAAAGAAAGATTAGTTAGAAAGAAAGAAAGATACATTAGTTAGAATTAAAGAAAGAGATTAGTTAGAAAGAAAGAAAGAAAGAAAGAAAGAAAGAAAGAAGGATAGATTAGTTAGTTAGGAAGAAAGATAGATTAGTCAGAAAGAAAGAAAGATAGATTAGTTAAAAAGAAAAAAGATAGATAAATTAGTTAGAAAGAAACATAGATTAGTTAAAAAGAAAGAAAGAGATTAGTTAGAAAGAAAAAAAGGATAGATTAGTTAGAAAGAAAGAAAGATAGATTAGTCAGAAAGAAAGAAAGAAAGATAGATTAGTTAGAAAGAAAAAAGATAGATAGATTAGTTAGAAAGAAAGATAGATTAGTTAGAAAGAAATAAAGAAAGATAGATTAGTTAGAAAGAAAGAAAGAAAGAAAGAAAGAAAGAAAGAAAGAAAGAAAGAAAGAAAGAAAGAAAGAAAGAAAGAAAGAAAGAAAGAAAGAAAGAAAGAAAGAGATTAGTTAGAAAGAAAGATAGATTAGTTAGAAAGAAAGAAAGAAAGAAAGAAAGAAAGAGATTAGTTAGAAAGAAAGAAAGATAGATTAGTTAGAATGAAAGAAAGAGATTAGTTAGAAAGAAAGAAATAAAGAAATAAAGAAAGAAAAAAGGATAGATTAGTTAGTTAGAAAGAAAGATAGATTAGTCAGAAAGAAAGAAAGATAGATTAGTTAGAAAGAAAGATAGATTAGTTAGAAAGAAAGATAGATGGATTAGTTAGTTAGAAAGGAAGAAAGATAGATTAGTTAGAAAGAAAAAAGATAGATAGATTAGTTAGAAAGAAAGATAGATTAGTTAGAAAGAAAGAAAGAAAGATAGATTAGTTAGAAAGAAATTAATATGGATAGATTACTCAGAAAGAAAGAAAGATAGATTAGTTAGAAAGAAAGAAAGAAAGAAAGAAAGAAAGAAAGAAAGAAAGAAAGAAAGAAAGAAAGAAAGAAAGAAAGAAAGAAAGAAAGAAAAAAGGATAGATTAGTTAGTTAGAAAGAAAGATAGAGTAGTTAGAAAGAAAGAAAGATAGATTAGTTAGAAAGAAAAAAGATAGATAGATTAGTTAGAAAGATAGATTAGTTAGAAAGAAAGAAAGATAGATTAGTTAGAAAGAAAGCTAGATAGATTAGTTAGAAAGAAAGAAAGATAGATTAATTAGAATGAAAGAAAGAGATTAGTTAGAAAGAAAGAAAGAAAGAAAGAAGGATAGATTAGTTAGTTAGAAAGAAAGATAGATTAGTCAGTTAGAAAGAAAGATAGATTAGTTAGAAAGAAAAAAAGATAGATAGATTAGTTAGAAAGAAACATAGATCAGTTAGAAAGAAAGAAAGATAGATAAGTTAGTTAGAAAGAAAAAATGATAGATTAGTTAGAAAGAAAGAAAGAGATTAGTTAGAAAGAATGAAAGATAGATAGATTAGTTAGTTAGAAAAAAAGATAGATAGATTAGTTAGTTAGAAAGAAATATAGATTAGTTAGAAAAAAAAGATAGATAGATAAGTTAGAAAGAAAGATAGATTAGTTAGAAAGAAAGAAAGATAGATTAGTTAGAAAGAAAGAAATATGGATAGATTATTCAGAAAGAAAGAAAGATAGAATAGTTAGAAAGAAAGATAGATTAGTTAGAAAGAAAGAAAGAAAGATAGATTAGTTAGAAAGAAAGAAAGAAAGATAGATTAGTTAGAAAGAAAGAAAGATAGATTAGTTAGAATGAAAGAAAGAGATTAGTTAGAAAGAAAGAAAGAAAGAAAGAAAGAAAGAAAGAAAGAAGGATAGATTAGTTAGTTAGAAAGAAAGATAGATTAGTCAGAAGAAAGAAAGAAAGATAGATTAGTTAGAAAGAAAAATAGATTAGTTGAAAAGAAAGAAAGAAAGAAAGATTAATTAGAAAGAAAGAAAGATAGATTAGTTAGAATTAAAGAAAGAGATTAGTTAGAAAGAAAGAAAGAAAGAAAGAAAGAAAGAAAGAAAGAAAGAAAGAAAGAAAGAAAGAAAGAAAGAAAGAAAGAAAGAAAGAAAGAAAGAAAGAAAGAAAGAAAGAAGGATAGATTAGTTAGTTAGGAAGAAAGATAGATTAGTCAGAAAGAAAGAAAGATAGATTAGTTAAAAACAAAAAATATAGATAAATTAGTTAGAAAGAAACATAGATTAGTTAGAAAGAAAGAAAGAGATTAGTTAGAAAGAAAAAGAAGGATAGATTAGTTAGAAAGAAAGAAAGATAGATTAGTCAGAAAGAAAGAAAGAAAGATAGATTAGTTAGAAAGAAAAAAGATAGATAGATTAGTTAGAAAGAAAGATAGATTAGTTAGAAAGAAAGAAAGAAAGATAGATTAGTTAGAAAGAAAGAAAGAAAGATAGAAAGAAAGAGATTAGTTAGAAAGAAAGATAGATTAGTTAGAAAGAAAGAAAGAAAGAAAGAAAGAAAGAAAGAAAGAAAGAAAGAAAGAAAGAAAGAAAGAAAGAAAGAAAGAAAGAAAGAAAGAAAGAAAGAAAGAAAGAAATGAAGAAAGAGATTAGTTAGAAAGAAAGAAAGATAGATTAGTTAGAATGAAAGAAAGAGATTAGTTAGAAAGAAAGAAAGAAAGAAAGAAATAAAGAAAGAAAAAAGGATAGATTAGTTAGTTAGAAAGAAAGATAGATTAGTCAGAAAGAAAGAAAGATAGATTAGTTAGAAAGAAAGATAGATTAGTTAGAAAGAAAGATAGATGGATTAGTTAGTTAGAAAGGAAGAAAGATAGATTAGTTAGAAAGAAAAAAGATAGATAGATTAGTTAGAAAGAAAGATAGATTAGTTAGAAAGAAAGAAAGAAAGATAGATTAGTTAGAAAGAAAGAAATATGGATAGATTACTCAGAAAGAAAGAAAGATAGATTAGTTAGAAAGAAAGAAAGAAAGAAAGAAAGAAAGAAAGAAAGAAAGAAAGAAAGAAAGAAAGAAAGAAAAAAGGATAGATTAGTTAGTTAGAAAGAAAGATAGAGTAGTTAGAAATAAAGAAAGATAGATTAGTTAGAAAGAAAAAAGATAGATAGATTAGTTAGACAGATAGATTAGTCAGAAAGAAAGAAAGATAGATTAGTTAAAAAGAAAAAAGATAGATAAATTAGTTAGAAAGAAACATAGATTAGTTAGAAAGAAAGAAAGAGATTAGTTAGAAAGAAAAAGAAGGATAGATTAGTTAGAAAGAAAGAAAGATAGACTAGTCAGAAAGAAAGTAAGAAAGATAGATTAGCTAGAAAGAAAAAAGATAGATAGATTAGTTAGAAAGAAAGATAGATTAGTTAGAAAGAAAGAAAGAAAGATAGATTAATGAGAAAGAAAGAAAGAGATTAGTTAGAAAGAAAGATAGATTAGTTAGAAAGAAAGAAAGAAAGAAAGAAAGAAAGAAAGAAAGAAAGAAAGAAAGAAAGAAAGAAAGAAAGAAAGAAAGAAAGAAAGAAAGAAAGAAAGAAAGAAAGAAAGAAAAAAGGATAGATTAGTTAGTTAGAAAGAAAGATAGAGTAGTTAGAAATTAAGAAAGATAGATTAGTTAGAAAGAAAAAAGATAGATAGATTAGTTAGAAAAAAAGATAGATTAGTTAGAAAGAAAGATAGATAGATTACTTAGAAAGAAAGAAAGATAGATTAGTTAGAAAGAAAGAAAGATAGATTAGTTAGAAAGAAAGAAAGAAAGAAAGATTAGTTAGAATGAAAGAAAGAGATTAGTTAGAAAGAAAGAAAGAAAGAAAGAAAGAAAGAAGGATAGATTAGTTAGTTAGAAAGAAAGAAAGAAAGATAGATCAGTTAGAAAGAAAAAAGGATAGATTAGTTAGTTAGAAAGAAAGAAAGATAGAGTAGTTAGAAATAAAGAAAGATAGATTAGTTAGAAAGAAAAAAGATAGATAGATTAGTTAGAAAGATAGATTAGTCAGAAAGAAAGAAAGATAGATTAGTTAAAAAGAAAAAAGATAGATAAATTAGTTAGAAAGAAACATAGATTAGTTAGAAAGAAAGAAAGAGATTAGTTAGAAAGAAAAAGAAGGATAGATTAGTTAGAAAGAAAGAAAGATAGATTAGTCAGAAAGAAAGAAAGAAAGATAGATTAGTTAGAAAGAAAAAAGATAGATAGATTAGTTAGAAAGAAAGATAGATTAGTTAGAAAGAAAGAAAGAAAGATAGTTTAGTTAGAAAGAAAGAAAGAAAGAGATTAGTTAGAAAGAAATATAGATTAGTTAGAAAGAAAGAAAGAAAGAAAGGAAGAAAGAGATTAGTTAGAAAGAAAGAAAGAAAGAAAGAAAGAAAGAAAGAAGGATAGATTAGTTAGTTAGAAAGAAAGATAGATTAGTCAGTTAGAAAGAAAGATAGATTAGTTAGAAAGAAAAAAGATAGATAGATTAGTTAGAAAGAAACATAGATCAGTTAGAAAGAAAGAAAGATAGATAAGTTAGTTAGAAAGAAAAAATGATAGATTAGTTAGAAAGAAAGAAATATGGATAGATTAGTTAGAATGAAAGAAAGAGATTAGTTAGAAAGAAAGAAAGAAAGAACCATAGATTAGTTAGTTAGAAAGAAAGATAGATTAGTCAGAAAGAAAGAAAGAAAGTTAGATTAGTTAGAAAGAAAGATAGATTAGTTAGAAAGAAAGAAAGAAAGATAGATAAGTTAGAAAGAAAAAATGATAGAATAGTTAGAAAGAAAGAAATATGGATAGATTAGTCAGAAAGAAAAAAGATTGATTAGTTAGAAATAAAGATAGTTAGATTAGTTAGAAAGAAAGATAGATTGATTAGTTAGAAAGAAAGAAAGAAAGAAAGAAAGAAAGAAAGAAAGAAAGAAAGAAAGAAAGAAAGAAAGAAAGAAAGAAAGAAAGAAAGAAAGAAAGAAAGAAAGAAAGATAGATTAGTTAGATTAGTTTTCTTAAAGAAAGAAAGAAAGAAAGAAAGAAAGAAAGATAGATTAGTTAGAAAGAAAAAAGATAGATAGATTAGTTAGAAAGAAAGAAAGATAGATTAGTTAGAAATAAAGAAATATGGATAGATTACTCAGAAAGAAAAAAGATTGATTAGTTAGAAATAAAGATAGATTAGTTAGAAAGAAAGATAGATTAGTTAGAAAGAAAGAAATATGGATAGATTACTCAGAAAGAAAAAAGATTGATTAGTTAGAAATAAAGATAGTTAGATTAGTTAGAAAGAAAGATAGATTGATTAGTTAGAAAGAAAAAGATTGATTAGTTAGAAAGAAAGAAATATGGATAGATTAGTCAGAAAGAAAAAGATAGATTAGTTAGAAAGAAAGATAGATTAGTTAGAAAGAAAGAAATATGGATAGATTAGTCAGAAAGAAAAAAGTTTGATTAGTTAGAAATAAAGATAGTTAGATTAGTTAGAAAGAAAGATAGATTGATTAGTTAGAAAGAAAGAAAGAAAGATAGATTAGTTAGAAAGAAGAAAGATAGATTAGATATAAAGAAAAAATATAGATTAGTTAGAAAGAAAGAAATATGGATAGATTAGTTAAAAAGAAAGAAAGATAGATTAGTTAGAAAGAAAGATAGATTAGATAGAAAGAAAGATAGATAGATTAGTTAGAAAGGACGAAAGATAGATTAGTTAGAAAGAAAGAAAGATAGATTAGTTAGAGAGAAAGATAGATAGATTAGTTAGAAAGAAAGAAAGGTAGATTAGTAGAAAGAAAGACAGATAGATTAGTTAGAAAGAAAGATAGATAGATTAGTCAGAAAGAAAAAAGATAGATTAGTAAGAAAGAAAGAAAGATAGATAGATTAGTTAGAAAGAAAGAAAGATAGATTAGTTAGAAAGAAAGAAAGATAGATTACGTAGAAAGAAAGATTTAGTGACAGATAGATAGATAGATAGATAGATAGATAGATAGATAGATAGATAGATAGATAGATAGATAGATAGATAGATAGATAGATAGATAGATAGATAGATAGATAGATAAGTTCATTAGTACATATAGAATGGTAGTTTAATTGAGTCTAGGGCTTCAGGGAGTTTAGATTTGAGTTTTTGTGTTGTACACTACTGGGCCACCGTAGTCTTGGCTCAATTTAAACTGTTGCAATGAAAGTCAATGGGATTTTTATGGTTTTTAATATTAATTTTTAAGAAATCTGAAAGTCAAATCAGTCTGAAAAGATATAGCAACTCGAGTCAGAACAGTCTGAAGGTCTGACCCGAGTTTGGAGTTTGTTGAGTTAAAGCTCTAGGAGGAGTTAGATATAGAAATTTTTGAGTAATAATAATAATAATAACTAGAAAAAGTTCGTCGAGACAAACTTTAAGTTGGCTTGTGAAAGTTTGGACCAATAAGTTTGAAGAAGTTTAAAGTAGTTTGAAGTTTAAAGTAGTTTGAAGTTTAAATTAGTTTGAATTTTAAAGTAGTTTGAAGTTTAAATTAGTTTAAAGTTTAAAGTAGTTTAAAGTTTAAATTAGTTAGAATTTTAAAGTAGTTTGAATTTTAAATTAGTTTAAAGTTTGAATTAGTTTTAAGTAGTTTAAAGTATAGTTTGAAGTAATTTAAAGTTGCTAGGGTGTTTCTAGTGGGTTGCTAATGTGTTCTGGGTGGTTGCTAGGTGGTTGCTAAGGTATTTTGGGTGGTTGCTAGGGTGTTCTGGGTGGTTGTTAGGTGGTTGCTACTGTGTTCTGGGTGGTTTCTATGTTGTTGCTAGGGTGTTCTATGGTATTTTGGGTGGTTGCTAGGGTGTTCTGGGTAGTTTTCAGGCAGTTGCTAGGGTGTTCTGGATGGTTGCCATGGTGTTGCTAGGGTGTTCTTGGGTATTTTGGGTGGTTGCTAGGGTGTTGTAAGGTATTTTGGGTGGTTGCTAGGCAGTTGCTAGGGTGTTCTGGGTGGTTGCTATGGTGTTGCTAGGGTGTTCTAGGCTATTTTGGGTGGTTGCTATGGTGTTGCTAGGGTGTTTTAAGGTATTTTGGGTGGTTGCTAGGCAGTTGCTAGGGTGTTCTGGGTGGTTGCTATGGTGTTGCTAGGGTGTTTTAAGGTATTTTGAGTGGTTGCTAGGGTGTTCTGGGTGGTTGCTAGGGTGTTCTAAGGTATTTTAGGTGGTTGCTATGGTGTTGCTAGGGTGTTCTGGGTGGTTGCTAGGGTGTTCTAAGGTATTTTGGGTGGTTGCTAGGGTATTCTGAGTGGTTGCTATGGTGTTGCTAGGGTGTTCAAAGGTATTTTGGGTGGTTGCTAGGGTGTTCTGGGTGGTTGCTAGGCAGTTGCTAGGGTGTTCTGGGTGGTTGCTAGGCAGTTGCTAGGGTTTTCTGGTGGTTGCTAGGGTGTTGCTAGGGTGTTCTAGGGTATTTTGGGTGGTTGCTATGGTGTTGCTAGGGTGATTTAAGGTATTTTGGGTGGTTGCTAGGGTGTTCTGGGGGTTGCTAGGCAGTTGCTATGGTGTTCTAGGGTATTTTGGGTGGTTGCTATGGTGTTGCTAGAAAGAAAGATTAGTTAGAAAGAAAGATTAGAAAGAGAGAAAGAAAGAAAGATAGAAAGATTAGTCAGAAAGAAATAAAGTTAGAAAGAAAGATTAGTTAGAAAGAAAGAAAGGTAGAACGGAAGATTAGAAAGAAAGAGAGAAAGAAAGATAGAAAGATTAGAAAGAAAGAAAGATTAGTTAGAAAGAAAGAAAGAAAGATTATTTAGAAAGAAATAGATTAGTTAGAAAAGAAAGAAAGAAAGATAGATCAGTTAGAAAAGAAAGAAAGATAGATTAGTTAGAAAGAAAGAAAGATAGAAAGAAAGAAGATTAGTTAGAAAGAAAGAAAGATTAGTTAGAAAGAACGACAGATAGATTCGTTAGAAAGAAAGAAATAGAAAGAAAGATAGATAGATAGATAGATAAAATAGTCAGATGATAGATAGATAGATAAAATAGTCAGATGATAGATAGATAGAAATAGTTAGATGATAGAAAGATTAGTTAGAAAGAAAGAAAGATTAGTTAGAAAGAAAGAAAGAAAGTTAGAAAGGAAGATTAGAAAGATAGAAAGATTAGTTAGAAAGAAAGAAAGATTAGTTAGAAAGAAAGAAAGAAAGTTAGAAAGGAAGATTAGAAAGATAGATAGAAAGATTAGTTAGAAAGAAAGATTAGTTAGAAAGAAAGAAAGATAGAAAGAAAGATAGATTAGTTAGAAAGAAAGATTAGTAAGAAAGAAAGAAAGATTAGTTAGAAAGAAAGAATGAAAGATAGATTAGTTAGAAAGAAAGAAAGATTAGTTAGAAAGAAAGAATGAAAGATAGATTAGTTAGAAAGAAAGAAAGAAAAAGATAGATAGATAGATAGATAGATAGATAGATAGATAGATAGATAGATAGATAGATAGATAGATAGATAGATAGATAGATAGATAGATAGATAGATAGATAGATAGATAGATAGATAGATAGATAGATAAAATAGTCAGATGATAGATAGATAGATAGATAGATAGATAGATAGATAGATAGATAGATAGATAGATAGATAGATAGATAGATAGATAGATAGATAGATAGATAGATAGATAGATAGATAGATAAAATAGTCAGATGATAGATAGATAGAAATAGTTAGATGATAGAAATATTAGTAAGAAAGAAAAAGAGAGAGAAAGAAAGATTAGAAAGAAAGAAAGATAGATTAGTTAGAAAGAAAGAAAGACAGAAAGAAAGATAGATTAGTTAGAAAGAAAGAAAGATTAGTAAGAAAGAAAGATTAGTTAGAAAGAAAGAATGAAAGATAGATTAGTTAGAAAGAAAGAAAGAAAAAGATAGATAGATAGATAGATAGATAGATAGATAGATAGATAGATAGATAGATAGATAGATAGATAGATAGATAGATAGATAGATAGATAAAATAGTCAGATGATAGATAGATAGATAGATAGATAGATAGATAGATAGATAGATAGATAGATAGATAGATAGATAGATAGATAGATAGATAGATAGATAAAATAGTCAGATGATAGATAGATAGATAGATAGATAGATAGATAGATAGATAGATAGATAGATAGATAGATAAATAAAATAGTCAGATGATAGATAGATAGAAATAGTTAGATGATAGAAAGATTAGTAAGAAAGAAAAAGAGAGAGAAAGAAAGATTAGAAAGAAAGAAAGAAAGATAGATTAGTTAGAAAGAAAGAAAGATAGAAAGAAAGATAGATTAGTTAGAAAGAAAGAAAGATTAGTAAGAAAGAAAGATTAGTTAGAAAGAAAGAATGAAAGATAGATTAGTTAGAAAGAAAGAAAGAAAAAGATAGATAGATAGATAGATAGATAGATAGATAGATAGATAGATAGATAGATAGATAAAATAGTCAGATGATAGATAGATAGATAGATAGATAGATAGATAGATAGATAGATAGATAGATAGATAGATAGATAGATAGATAGATAGATAGATAAAATAGTCAGATGATAGATAGAAATATTTAGATGATAGAAAGATTAGTAAGAAAGAAAGAAAGAGAGAAAGAAAAAGAGAGAGAAAGAAAGATTAGAAAGAAAGAATGGGTAGATAGATAGATAGAAAAGTGTCATAGATAGATGAGTTTATTAGTTTAAATGAGTCTCAATGGCTCATATAGTATATAGAATGGCAGTTTGATTCAGTCTAGGGCTTTAAGGAGTTTAGATTTGAATTTTTGACAGTTGGGGAGTTTGAAAATCTGAACATTCCGCAATGTTAAGTCAATGGGATTTTCAAATGGTTTTTTTCGAGTTTTGATCGTCATTTTTAGGAAAACCGTAAGTCCGATCAGTTAGAAAAGATATAGCAACTCGAGTCAGAACAGTTTGAGTGTCCGAGCCGAGTTTGGAGTATGTGGAGTTAAAGCTCTAGGAGGAGTTAGATATAGAAATTTCACTGCTAAGAAGAAGAAGAAGAATAATAATAAGTTTAAGTAAGATTTCAGTAAGTTGGCTCTCACAAGCCAACTTAATAATAAGTTTAAATAGGATTTCAGTAAGTTGGCTTTCACAAGCCAACTTAAATAGTAAAAAATACAACGCAAGCAAAACCCAAAAGCAAAGTCCAAAACCAAAGTTCCCTCTCCCTTCTTCTGGGAGTCCTAAACACCATGTGCGAGGCTAGAGCCCCATCCACGAGATGCCTCTACGCCCTTAAGTGGTCCGTGTTCTCCAGCTGGTGCTCAGCCCGGGCCAGGACCCTGCATTATGCAAAGTACCACTGGTACTTTCATTTCTACAAGAGCTATCCAGTGGAGTGTCTATTGGCGATATATGTGCGCCAATAGCGTGCGTGTAAATCACAGCACTGTTATGGCTGTGCAGTAGCACTGGTTATTTAATAAAAGTCTTCAGTATTCTGAGAAAAATAAGTTTTTCCCCATCGCATCTAGCAGACACAATACTTGTTCCCTTATCTCAGGGAACCGAGGTTACGTTAGTAACCGAATCGTTTTTGTGTTTGTCTCTTTAAATGCAAATGAGCTGGTCGCGCTCTGTCAGGACAATCTCATCTCACGGAATAATAATGTCAGAACAGAAACTCTCAGTAGCGTTTTTTTTTTTAAAACATTTTTATTGCAGATCATATTTTTTACAATTTGCTGAAAAAAGAAATTGAACTTGTAGTACAAAAATCATTTAGTTACAGTTCACGTTCATCTAATCCAGAAATACAGTCTATATAATTTTTTAGGTCAAGTTTAAAAACATTGAAAAGAGTTTTGTTCTTCAGAAATGTCGATTTATGAATAAAGAATTTTCCAAGCAAAATGAATAAGTTGACTATATACTGTACAGAGGAGTTTGAGTCAGAAAAGTAAAAGAAGATGTCAAAACTAGATAAATGTATGTTTGAGCCAAAGTGTCCATTAATAAAACATTGTATATCATTCCACAGAGAAGAGCTATGTGAACAGCTATAGAATAAATGGTCTAACGTTTCTGTTTCCACAGAGCAAAAGCTGCATTTTTCGTCTACAGTAGGGATACATTTCGAAATAATCTTGTTACAGGGGTAATAATAATGGTGAAGATTTTTAAATGATATTTCTTTTACTTTGTTTGTAATTAAAAATGTATGTGGGTTACTCCATGCTCTATTCCAATTAATATTTTCATACAAGGGGGACCATTTGTACCTGGAGGCAGGGATAGATTTTGCACATAAAATATTTTTTTATTACTTTGTTGTTGACTTTTCTGTCTAGAAAAGATAGACCATTTATTGAAACACTGCTGGAGAAAAATACATTAATTTGGTCCAAATCTGTCACATCTCTAAGTAGGGTGATGATCCCATGGGGTATAGCTCTGGTTACAATATTAAATTATTTTCCTGGAGGATGGAAATTAAATGTATGGGTGAGTTCATCATAACTCATAACTCATGATTTGAGTTATTTAATAATTGGGATGCCAGTAGAATATCATGTTTAAACCAGTTTTCTATAAAGAGAGTCTTGTTTCTATGTATGATGTTCATGTTGTTCCAGATAAAACATTTGTGAGGGGAGAAATTGTGTTTGTACAAAAGTGACCAACAAGTTAGAGCCTGTTTATGGAAGTTTGACAGTTTGACTGGTAGTCTGTTGATAGAGTATGGGCACTGAAGCAAGAATGTGATTTTACCATGTCATAGAAATTTTAAACTGAATATTAAACTAACCATGTTTTAACATTTGACCTTTTTTAACCTGCTAAATCTCTGTTACAATGTACTAAGACATCCTGTACTTTAGATGAATGTATGTGTGTCAAACCGTCTCAGGTTACGTATGTAACCCTGGTTCCCTGAGAGGGAACGAGACGCTGCGTTGAGACGCGGTGGGAACGCTCTGCGTGATTGCGTCGTGAAGCACGTGTATAATCAGTCCAATGGAAGAGCTAGACGTCATAGGCGGGTGACGTCATAGACCAGGAAGCTATAAAGCACCCCTGAAAACAGACCACGACAGCTTCTGATAAGCCTGAAGCAAGTCGATTAGGGCATGCAGGAAGTATGGCAGGAGAACGCAGCGTCTCGTTCCCTCTCAGGGAACCAGGGTTACATACGTAACCTGAGACGTTCCCTTTCAAGGGAACTCGAGCTGCGTTGAGACGCGGTGGGAACCCCATACCCACTACGCCATAACGACAAATGCCCGTTCTGTGTGAAGTCTTGCGCACACTAAGAAGCAAGCAACCTAGCCCCAGGAGTGGAGAGGTCTAAGTCATAAAATCTGACAAATGTATGTGGTGAGGACCAGCCTGCCGCATTACAAATATCCTGAAGGGAAACTCCCGAAATTAAAGCCTAGAGGCAGCCATACTTCTGTAGAATGGGCCTGAACAGCCATAGGGTGAAGGCTGTCCGGCCGCTTCATAAGCAAGTGAGATAGCCTCAACTACCCACTTGCTCATCATCTGTTTAGATGCAGGGCAACCTATCTTAGGTGACCCGAAGCAGACAAATAATTGTTCTGATATAAGCCACTGAGCAGCTCTGTGGACATATGCATCCAAAGCCCGGACAGGGCATAACAGATTAAGTTTTTCCTGATCTGGGGTATTAATGGTGGAGGACAGAAGGCCTGCAGCACAAATGACCCGCACATTCAGTAGGGACCTAGAGATACAACCTGACCTGGGGTGAAGAAATACTATCACCATACCAGGTGCAAATCCAAGTACGTGCAGGCCTCAGCCTCATGTACCACGGAGAAGACGAAATTAAGGATCTCTCCTCAGAGATAACCCAGCAAAGAAACATTCATTACAGAAATCAAGTACTGTACCAACAGGGCAGAAACAAGATTCAGAAGGCGTTCTCTGAACCAGTCAGAGAACGGTTTCCATATCAATGCATATTTAGTCTTCTCGTGGAGGGAGCACTAGACTGGAGTATGGTCTCCACGACCTCGGTCGAGAGACCTGAGTCTATGAGCTGGGCCCCCTCAGAGGCCGAGCCCACAGTATCCAGAGCTCCCAGGAGCAAAGATATCGGGAAATGCGTACAGTTGTAGCGTGAACCACACCTAATACATCACATCCAGTCCAAGCGGAGCTGGATGCATGAGGGAGAACCACAAAGGGCAATGCATTGTACAAGCGATACGAAAGGTCGACTTGAGTTTGACCTAAGTTCTCCCTAAGAAGCTCCACCACCTCGGGGTGAAGTTTCCATTCCCCGGGCCACAGCCCCTGCCTCAACAGGATATCTGCTCTGATATACGAGACCATCAGTGTGTTGTCCGGACCCTTCACCGAGCAACCACTCATGATTGCCCCCGACTTGTGAGGGAAGCATCCGTCGATAGCATTATGCGTCGACAAGAAGCCCCCAACACTGGGCCTGGGCGAGGAACCATAGGTTCTTCCACATGACCGAGGCACGAAGGCATAGCCGCGTGACCTTGATCATGCGAAAACGGATTTCCCCTCAGAGAAAACCCCTTGGTCCTGAGCCACCACTGCAGGGGTCTCATGTACAGAAGGCCAAAGGTAACTACGTTGGACGCAACTGCCCTGAGCCCCAACCAAAGGCCTTTCACCGAACGGCCACTCATGACCGCCCCCCATCCTGTGAGGGAAGCATCCGTCGATAGCGTGACGTGTCGACAAGAAGCCCCCAGACTGGGCCCTGGGCGAGGAACCAAGGTTTCTTCCACATGACCGAGGCACGAAGGCATAGCCGCGTGACCTTGACCATGCGAAAACGGATTTCCCCTCGGAGAAAACCCCTTGGTCCCGAGCCACCACTGCAGGGGTCTCATGTACAGAAGGCCAAAAGTAACTACGTTGGACGCAACTACCATGAGCCCCAACAGTCTCAGAGACTGTTTGCAGTGAGTGACTGACCTAGTTTTACATTCTTTACGGCTGTGAGAATCGCAGAAATACGTGCAGGAGACAGACGTGCTTGCATTGTTGTCGAATCCCATAATACACCTAGAAAGTGGGCCTCTGAGCTGGGAGGAGTACACTCTTTTGGTGTTGAGCCGCAACCCCAACCTCCTTATGTGGGACAGAACGACATCTCGATGTTGAACTGCCAAAAGCTCGGACTGAGCTAAAATCAACCAATCGTCGATATAATTTAATACGCGAATGCCCTGGAATCTCAGAGGAGCCAGAGCTGCATCCACGCATATTGTAAAAGGTGCGGGGTGATACCTAGGCCGAATGGAAGAACCCGATACTGGTATGCTTCGCCCCTGAAAGCAAACCTTAGGAACCTCCTGTGATGAGGATGGATAGATAAGTAAGCGTCCTTAAGTCTATTGTGACAAACCAGTCCTCGGACTGAGTCTGTGACACAATCATATTTAGCGTAAGCATACTTTGAACTTAAGATTCTGAGACCTGCTGTTTAATTGACACAGGTCTAGAGTAGGACGCAACCCCTCATCCTCTTTCGGAACAATGAAGTAATGGCAGTAAAACCCTGACTGTCTGCCGGGAGGAGGAACCCCTTCTACAGCTCCTTTTGCAGAAGTGTCAGTACTTCCTGCTCCATAACCAAAGCCTGCTCTGGGTCCACCACAGTGGGGAGGACCCCTAGAAATCTGTGCGGACAAGAACTGAATTCTGAACCCCTTTTCTATAGTGTGCAGGACCCACCGAGAAATATGTGGCAGTAGTTTCCACGCTGCCAGAAATTCTACTAGGGGAACCAGTCTCTCAAGACTGGCCTCTGGATTTGGTTGAACAGTCACTACGGTGCCCTGAAGCGGCGAACCGGCAGGGAACAACCGAACTGACCGTTCTACGACCCTCCTCGGAGGATCGTATGGGGACGCTGACAACTCGGTGCCCTGAACGGCGAACCGGCAGGGAACAACCGAACTGGCAGCGCTGCGACCCTCCTCAGAGAGTCGCACCCCAGAGGGCGCCGAGGAGAAACGATTTCTCAAAACGGTCCCTGCCCCGGAGGAGCCCTCAGAAGCCTGATAGCCTCGTTTTTTTTTTTTTTTTTTTTTTTTACGACAGGACTTCCTGTCTAAGCTTTATTAGAGATGACGACAGTCCTCAGATCTTGCCTACCTCTAAATAACTTAGTTCCTACGACCCTCCTCGGAGGATCATTGGAAAAAGCAGGCACCTCTGCACCCTGAAACGGCGAACCGGCAGGGAAACCGAACTGACTGCTCTACGACCCCCCTCAGAGGATCGTTTGGGGACACTGACACCTTGGTGCCCTGAACGGCGAACCGGCAGGAAACCGAACTGGCAGCGCTGCGACCCTCCTCAGAGAGTCGCACCCCAGAGGGCGCCGAGGAGAAATGATTTCTCAAAACCATCCCTAACCCCGGAGGGGACCACCCTTTAGAAGCCTGATAGCCTCGGCGTCAGGGCTTCCTATTTGTCCAAGCTTTTTTAGAGATAAAAACGTCCTCAGATCTTGCATATCTCTAACTGGCTAGACTGCTACCGCCACCCAAGTCCCCCGATTGTGGAGGAGCCCAAATGGCGATGCTAATTTGCACTCTGTGCTGCGAGGAGCTTAGTAGACCGAGACTGCTCCGCCCAGCAGTCTCAGGAACATTAGATTGGTGAGGAAGAAACCTCTGGAACGCCGCTGAATGGTTTATTTCTTAGTTTTTTCTTTATTTTTAAATCAGAAAAACGTATGTATATATATATATAAATATATCACTCCGTGGCCACCAGCAGGAAAACAACCGAACTGGCCGTGCTGCGACCCTCCTCAGAGAGTCGCCCCCCAGAGGACGCAGAGGAGAAACGATTTCTCGAAACCGTCCCTCCCAGTATAGATTATCTCTTTCTTTGTTTTTGCACGACGCAATTCTCGAATAGCGTCAGTGCTGACAACCTCACATTCATCCATGTCTTTATAATTTATTTTGCGCTGGGTAACGTCGGGGTTAAAAATAATGACGCCGACTCGGGAGAGAGAAAGCTAGTAAGCGTCTCTTTAACCCGAGGCACTGTCATACCATGATACTTAATACCCATAGCCTTACTATAGTTAGACGTTTGGGCATTAAACACATAAAATAGAAACCGGCTTATTCCACGATCTCGACACCTCAGTGTGGTGTGGAGATAGGGAAAAAACGGCAGTCCCCGACGAGGAGGCTGAGATACAGAGTTTTTCTGTTTTTAGATATATTTCATCTAATAAACTCTTTTTACTCTCATAATGTTCAGCTGGCCAGAAAATATTTAACTAGCAACAGCACTAGATAAACCTCCTTTTAAAGCTCCTCTTTATTCAACAGAGTTATGAGCTGACTTATTTATTCATTTATTGAAAACTCAAACATCTGCCTTTTTTAATATCTTTATTTGTTTTGTTCTCTTTTTCTAAACAAAACACTAACGATACCAATTCCTCGGAACTGGAAATCGCCAGCACTGGATCTGGCAGGTGAAAGCTGAGATAGGGCGGGGCCCGTCCCAACTCTCGCTGTCAGATCCGTTTGCGAACCCCAAAATGCGAGTCGCCGCCGTGCATCGGCAACAGCGGGACCCGCACGGGGAGCGCGAACCGAAACGTCCTCCTCGAAGAACGCCCGGCGGGAGCGGAGCGTCCTCACGGACAGCTTCTCACAATGCTCACAGTCAGCCCCCTCGAGAACTGACTGTGGCATGCTCAACTCCCCATTAGTAACAAAAAGCTGATGTGTGTGTCCCCACCCGTGATATAACGTGGGCAGGGAACAACACAAAGCTGCTTGCTCTCTTTTGCCATAATATATATATATATATTGCAACTTGACAGACAACAATAAATATGACAAGGACAGAATACACAGATCGCTTGCTGAAGGCGCAGAAGCTGTCGTGGTCTGTTTTCAGGGGTGCTTTATAGCTTCCTGGTCTATGACGTCACCCGCCTATGACGTCTAGCTCTTCCATTGGACTGATTATACACGTGCTTCACGACGCAATCACGCAGAGCGTTCCCACCGCGTCTCAACGCAGCTCGAGTTCCCTTGAAAGGGAACCCTGACTGTGTGTAAAAATAACATATATGGGAAATGAAACTATAGACAGATGACTAAGTTAGAACTTGTAATCAATGAAGTAATCATTAAAACAAAGTCTCCTCTACCCAGTAACAGCACAGACTGTAAATGAAGAACCAATCATATTAATGTCATTTGACATACCTCCCCATTGTATAAAAACTGTTGTATTCGTGTTGACTGGGGGGATTCTCAATGGAATTTGTCTGAGATCCACCGGCCTTGTTTTTACTTGGGAGATTCTCTGAGTATTGCTCGAGAACTCTCCTGGCCGTAATTAAAAGCATTTAAAGGACATTTGCTGGAGTCTGTCTGGTGTTACTGCTGTGCAGCAGGTCAGTTTAGGGAAGCAAGTAAGTTAGAATTATACGGTTAAACTCGGCTGTAGTCGACTGTAGACTCGCTGAAGTATAGGATTAGACGGATGCTGTAGTCGACTGTAGACTTGCTGAAGTATAGGTAGGGAGCTGAAGCTGTAGTCTACTGTAGACTCGCGGAAGTGTGAACTCAGCTAACATAGGCGCGCTGGAGTATAAGTTATTCTAGGGTAGGTTAGGTTTAGGGAAAAATCCACTACAACCATCTCATTGAAAAAGAAGTCAATTACAGATAAACCCCCCTCCTCAATTTTATTAGTCAAGATGTTTTTCCTGATTTTATGGGGCTTCTTCCTCCATATAAAGTTATATAATAGTTTATCTAGATTGGCACATTGTAACTTAGATATATTTCTATTGATGTAAATAAATATGCTGCTCGTGAGAGACCTTCTGCTTTAGAAAGAAGAACCCTGCCATACGTAGCTATATCTCTTGCAAGCCAAGAGTCAAACTTTTTATGAATAGGATCATGTAGTAAAGAGATATTACTCTCTGTCATCAACTTGTGATTATGACTGATTTTTATTCCAAGACAAATTACTAAATTCTTTATATTTATGCCACATATTTGACCCGAATGCTTATTTTTAAGAGAAAACAGCTCACATTTTGAAAGATTTAGATTCAAGCCTGAGCTTTCAGAAAATTGGTTTACAACATTTAATGCAACTCCTATTTGGGATTAATTTTTTAGAAACAGGGTTGTGTCATCAGCCAGCTGTGAGATTTTTATTTCTCTTTCATTTAATGTAATTCCTTTGAATGAACTCTTGTGAATTAAATTACAGAGAATTTGACCTACAATCAAAAATAGAAGAGGCAAGGTGGGGCAGCCTTGGCGGATACCTTTGTTTATGTAAAATCTAGGTGAGGTTCCATTAGCCAATTTAACACAACTGTTTCCTCCCATGTACAGAGTTTTTACAGCATTAATAAAATTCTTACCAAAATTAAAAAAGTTTAAGCTGTCAATAATAAATTTGTGGCTTACCGTGTCAAAGGCTTTTTGAAAGTCTAAGAATAAAATAAGGTGTTGTTCATCATCTAGCTTTGTATTCAATCAGATCCAAAACTAAGCGAATGTTATTGGCTATGAGACGATCTTTCATGAAAGCAGATTGGCATTCATCAATTAAAGTGTGTAATTTAGATTTGAGACGTTTTTCTAAAATAGATGCTAGAATCTTATAGTCATTATTTAGCAATGTAGCTGACGCCTTGCTTTAGAGAAGGAGGAAGCTCCCCTCTGTCAAGAGATTCTTTGAATACCACCAGAAGAAATTTACCTAGTGACTCAGAGAAACATTTATACATCTCAGAGGTCAGACCATCACAGCCTGGTGATTTATTGTTCTTTAATTGAGTTATTCCCCAAATAATCTCCTCAAGAGTTATGTCCTGACAGCAGATTTTATTATATTCTGCATCCACACAGTTAGGTGAGTTAAAGATTTCCTTTGGATCTTTGTGATTAATATCTTTCTGGTAAAGTTTTTCATAAAAAAGCACTTAGTTTGATATTTCTTTACTGTCCTCGCTAATCTTTTCCCCGATGTCAAGTTTTCTTATAGAACTGATTTCATTTCTTCTTTTTTCCATGTTAAAGAAATATCTGCTGTTTTTCTCACCCTGTTCCATCCAATTCCTACGTGACCTTATAAAAGCTCCTTTTGCTTTGTTCTCATATAAAATGTCTTGTTGGTTTTGTAAGTCTAATAAGGCATTATTATCTTTATGGCTCAAATGCTCTTTTTCAGCAAGTTTGTTAATATTGGTGATTAGCATGTATGTTACACTTTTCTTTTTGTGCGCCAATATCTTGCCATAACCCGAGAAGCAAGGGTTATGGCAATTTTATATTTGAGAAGTTCCCACGATGTCCCAAAATGATTCCCTTTTCTAGCAGCCTCCCACTGTTCTGAGATAAGGAGTTCTATTTTCATTTTTAGCTCTTCATGAGATAGTAGAGAATTATTTAATTTCCAGTAACCACTAGAGAATCTCCCTCTTTGTTCCTTGCTGACCTGAATAGCTAAAGAAATGGCCTTATGGTCTGTCAGAACAGCAGGAGAAACAGTGCATGACTCAATGGAGGGCTCTAAATCAGCCGAGATCAACCAGAAATCTATCCTGGACTGTAGCGTGTGGTTTTTATTGCTCCAAGTGTTTTTTTTCTCTTCATATATCAATGAGATCCAGCCTTTTTGTAAAGTCAATTAGTTTTTTTTTAATTTGGAGTTAGTTTTGATGGGCACCTGTCTAATTGGTTATCCATAACCATATTAAAATCACCGCCCAAAAATTTACTTTAGCTACAGGATATTTAGACATCAACTCATTTAATACAGAGTCCAGCTCTTCCAATAATTTTGAATTTTGTGAGAGTGAGCAGTACCCATAGATGTTGCCTAAAATAAAAAATGCATCTTCCAGACAGGTAACCATCCAGTGACCATCGGTATCCCTTACGGTATTAACAACCTTTCCTTTAAATTTATGAGTGAGAATAGCAACCTCTGCTGAGTGGTTGGATCCGTGAGTCAACCAAATGTCCTCTCCCCATTGACTCTTCCATAACTTTTCGTCCTCTTTTCATGAGTGAGTATGTAAATAACATCAGCATTGTAGTCCTTACAAAAATTAAAGAAGGCTTTTCTTTTAACAATGTTTCGTAGTCCTCTAGCAATTATAGAAAGTAGTTTCATTAACCGCTAAAGAACAATTCTCTTTACGAGAGATAAACAACCTAAGCAATAACAGCTTCTGCCTCCTTAAAGTGAATTTGGAACATTTTAAAGGGATAGTTCACCCAAAAATGAAAATTCTGTAAGTATTTACTCACCCTCATGTTGTTCCAACCCCGTAAGACCTTCGTTCATCTTCGGAACACGAATTAAGATATTTTTGATGAAATCTGAGAGCTGGATCACTCCTCCATACTCCTCCATAGGCTTCAAAAGGATTGAAACTTGCCGGCCTCGAAAAGTTATTAAAGACATCGTTAAAATAGTCCAAGTGACTACAGTGGCTCAATCTTAAGTTTATCAAGTGACGAGAATACTTTTTGTGCGCAAAAACAAAACAAAAATAACGATTTTATTTCAACTATACATTTCCTTCTCTGTTGGCCTCTAGTCAGTTAACTTAGTGTTATAGCGTAGAGCTACGTCACACGTAGGCTCACTATTGGCCGACGCTGGTCATGTGGGTGATGCGTGTGACGTACAACAACAGAAGCTCTACGCTTTTACACTAGTGAACTGACTCGAGGCCCACAGAGAAGGACATGAATAGTTGAAATAAAGTCGTTATTTTTGTTTTTTTGCGCACAAAAAGTATTTTCGTCGTTTGATAAACTTAAGATTGAGCCACTGTAGTCACTTGGACTATTTTAACGATGTCTGTAATAACTTTTCGGGGCCTGCAAGTTCAATCCCTCAAGAAGCCTATGGAGGAGTATGGAGGAGTGATCCAGCTCTCAGATTTCATCAAAAATATCTTAATTCGTGTTCCGAAGATGAACGAAGGTCTTACGGGGCTGGAACAACATGAGGGTGAGTAAATACTGACAGAATTTTCATTTTTGGGTGAACTAACCCTTTAAAGTAATTACAAAGTGCTTGTGTTATTCATGAATGACTGACTGGGTTAATAATATACAATTATTAATTATTATTAATATATAATAAAACCCTGAGAGAGGATGGAATTCAACCCTATGAGCAGATATAGCCAACATAGGTATTAGAACCATTACCTGAACAGATTTTCTTACCCTCTAAAGCAGCAACAGAAAGAGAAGGCACAAGATCAGAATTTATAACAAAGTCCTAGTGTGGCTCCGTAGGAAACATCTTAAAGGATCTCCACATCCTCTATGAAGGCTCGGGTTCCTCTGAAAAAAGCTTGCTTTCCTTGTTTCCTCGCTTCTTCGATGCGGGGCCACAGCCTTTCTCAGCCTGAGTGAGATCCTCGCCGAAGCGGAGCCTCTTCTCCCTCAGGAAAGTGTGGTTTCGTGCATTTTTCCAGATGTCATCCCTCGCTGTGCGGAAGGCAAAGAGGATAATCACGGAGCGAGGGTGTGTGTTGCCGGCGTCCCTCCTTCCAATTCGGTGCACGACATCGATGGCTTGACTCATATTCTCATAAAACCCTCTCAGTAGCGGTGTTCAGTTCGACCCTGAGTTGGACAATAATGCCGACAGAACACAAAATATATGCTGTATGGAGATAGAACAGTTATAGTTTAGTTTAATTACGGTTATAACTTATTTGCCATCTTGCTTTAATCCACTATTAGTACAAACCTGCTGTAGCGGACACCGTCCGAATGATGGACAAAACTTTACTGATGAGTTTTATGAAGTTTATTGTACCTCACACAAAAGATGAAGTGTCCATTTTACTTCAGAAAATCTTTGTAAGAGCTGAATAAAACACAGCACAAGAAGTGCGCATTAAAGTCTTATCCATAAACTCTTTCTCTCCCTTGCATTATATCATCAACATACACAGGGAATTACACAGAAACACTAACAGTAAACAAATATAGCCTAAAGAACTTTTGTGTTCTGCTCAATAAACAAACTTTATATCCGTAAAACAACTCAGATGAACTGTAATAAAGTGCACACTCTCCCTTCCATTACTGCCACGACCAGATCACGAATTTTTGATTGATAGATTTATTAAACAAGATTAAAAAAAATAATAATAATTTTACAAGGAAAGTTCATAAAACATTTAAAAAACTGTTGAGGATAATATACACAAAAAAGCCAAAGGCTCATTTCATTGTGGTCCTCTTATGTTAACAAAATGGAAGAACAGATCATATATAGAGAGAAATCGCCATCAAGTTTAGCAACTCACAATACATCACCTTTAAATTAATGAAAAACAAGCCATTTTTTAACTTCCTTTCTAAAAACACTATCAGATTTGATCTGGTTGCTATGGTGTTGCTAGGCAGTTGCTAGGGTATTCTGGGTGGTTGCTAGGCGGTTGCTAGGGTGTTCTGGGTGTTAGTGCATGCCAGTTAGAAACGAAATGTGTCCGAGTGCGGTCCACCTTGCTCTGATGTCATGCTGACGTATGTCAAAAAACTCTCGTGACTGCAAGGCGGACGTGTCGGATTCTGCAGTCGGGCGCAGTTGCTAGGCTTGTTTGAGAGGACTCCCCTGTTTATAGTTAGAGTCTGGCCAAATCCAACATTGAGGAAGCTGTGTGTCGGTGTGTGTGTGTGTGTGTGTGTGTGTGTGTGTGTGTGTGTGTGTGTGTGTGTGTGTGTGTGTGTGTGTGTGTGTGTGTGTGTGTGTGTGTGTGTGTGTGTGTGTGTGTGTGTGTGTTAGTCTTTTTGGTTACAGGTTAAGGAACAACTGGTATTATTGGAGATTGACAGAGTTGTTGTTCTGGACAGGGTCTGAGTGTCAGCTGCCTAATCGATGGAGATATGCCTCAGTCTATCTGTATATGTGTGGAAAATTACTATGTGTATCTATTGCTTAGTCAATCAGAATAATTCAACCTGAAGCAAGGATGTAGCTTAGACATTGGTGAAGGGTATAACTGCTTTGATATTTTTAACTGTAAAAAGGCGGTCACTCCTTGTGAGTATTAAAGCTGACTTCTGCTGATGAAACTGCAAACTATCTTCAGTAAAACTTTTCTTCAATTTATTATAATTCTGACTCCGGGTCTTCATTCTTCATATCTGGTTCTGGGTCTTTGACTGTAAATCCCCTTACAATATGGTAATGCCGTAAATGAGTCATACCTGTCACGACATTCCATTCTCTGTTCCTTCTCTTATAAAATAACCTTTTTTTTATCACAGTAAAATCTAATGTTACATATCGTTATCAACAGAAGTATTGTTTAGTGTAAAACATGTTGAAGATTAGTGGACAGGCAGTCGATTCATTAAATAATAAGCTATTTTCTCACAAAAGTGTTTTTTTCAGGGTAGTGAAGTCTCTTCTCCATTGACATCCATTAAAAAAGGCCTCTGTTCTCCATTCTTGCATATCGACCATAGACTGTAAAAAAAAATAGGTACAGAGTATCTACTGACACGTGCACAGCCGCAGCTTTATGGCAATTTCATGGCAATTTCAAAACACTGGCTACATCCAAAAACGTAGGCAGCTGACTTGTTGCCTCACTGCCCTATCATGCAATGACTCTGCAGGCAGCGCATGAAGGTACCTCACAAAACTGATTTCGGACAGACTTCTGGGGCAGCGTAACGGTTTAATGATCTACAGCAAAATAGAGCAAGCTTTGGTGAAAACTAAGTGAATATTTAATGACTACAATAGCAATTTATCTCCAGAAATTACATCATAAGTGGAAAACATTGATCAAAAGTGTACATTTACACACAAACTGACGACCAGCCGCAACTTTCCAGATGAATCTTTATTTTTTTTAGCTCAACTGTCACAGAATGGAAAGCACAGGATTGTGGGATACCAAAGGCAGCGAAGGATACGTCTATGCTGCCTTCAAAAATCGATCAGATGAAGGCATCTCAGGAGACAGGAAGTGAAACTAACATTGCATTCGGACGTTTTTGGCGCAGCCACTGCTTCATGAAACTAAGAAAGATAGTGCCTATTTGAAAATTTGATCTGACGTTTTCAGAGTTATGAGATCTAGGTTTCATTCAGCGGCAGCGCTCATGTACCCCAGCTGGAACCGCCTTACCTCGGATAGTGCTTCTGACGTTTGCCGCTGGCTCCGATGTCTCTGTAGTGTTTAAACATGAGATATAATTTGTCTAGTGTGTATCTAACGGGCGATATTGGTCTCATGAATCTATAATTCGTTCCCTGGCAATTTAACTAGTAGCTTCCAAACAGACTTCTGAACTTAATGTACAATTTGCATATGATAATAATAAGCCCAGATAGCACACTTCTATTTGATGTGATATTTACATCTGGAAGACGTATTTTTAAGAGTGTTTGCTCATATGAAATACGTCTATAGGACGTTTCCTGTCAGATGTAAAATACACGTTTAGAAGATGTCTTCAAGATGTAATGATTTAGAATGCATATTAAACTGACATCTTCTAAACGTCTATTTGACATCTGACAGGAAACGTCCTATAGACGTATTGCAGATGAGCAAACACTCTTAAAAATACGTCTTCCAGATGTAAATATCACATCAAATAGAAGTGTGCTATCTGGGAGGGTGTCAGGAAATCGAAATAAAAAATGGAATCGTTGATGCTGCCACGCCCCCATGTCGCGTTTTACTGACTCTTATTGTTCAATCTCGTTCATCAAAATTAACTAATCTTTTTCTAGTCGTTTCAGGGGCTTTAAATGTTATACTTTTAACAGGCAAATTCCCCGAACACATCCACCTACGCAATCTTGATCATATTCTGAATTAAGAAATCATTATAATGCAGTCAAAAATAATTTACAGGGAACATTAATAATTACTTGACCTTCCGAGTCTTTTGTTCATTTGTCGCGTGACAGAGGCAATGAACGACTCATCACAGCGCGGAAAAAAACAAACACACGTGTTGAAAGGCTGTGAGCCCTCTAACTTAGATTCTATGCCCGAGCCCGAACTTGGCCCGACCCGGGCCGATATTTCCCGTCACTATCCTCGGGCCGGGCTCTTGATCTATAGACGTGCACTCCCAACGCAATAGAGTGCGGCGCGGGACTAGATTTGATGGCCGAGTGCGAGCGCGGGCGGTAATGCACTCACTCTGTGTGTGCGGGAGAATAAAACGATTCGCGGGACTCCAGCAAACTAGAAATATCTATGAATAAAACATATAAAAACTAATACATTTTTATTTATCTGTTGCAGAAAAGCAACAAGAACAACTAAAACAAAATAGAAACGATTTACAGGCCAGAGTTTCTATTTATAACATGTTTGCAGCGTTGAGCGATTTAGCCAATCACAGATATATGTGTTGATTTCTTGAACGCAATGGCCAATCAGAAGCATTTAAGATAGACTCTCCCCACCGCTCAAAACGGACTTTTTGTTCAGTGTTAAATTCAGTAAACTGGCAAATCCTCTAATTATAACAAACAAAGTGTAGGCTATATATTATGAAAGATTCATTGTGCAGTCAGCTTTATTGATAATAACAGAGATGTGTGAGATTGCGATGAACTGATGTCAGCTTTTTAGGAGCAACAGCAACCTGTGCTTAAAAAAAAAAAGTAAAAATCGAGAATCGAATCGAACCGTGACCTTAGAATCGAAAATGTAATCGAATCGAGGATTTGGAGAATCGTGACACCCCTAGATAATGATAACATTAATGTACATATGATTTTAAATTGTCAATAAACATCAATAGATATTTGGCATGTAAACCTTAAAAAGTGCTCAGATGAATAACATTCAACTGATATGGCCGCCATCTTGCTGCTGCTGCCAGCCTAGTACCTCTTTCTCTGTGAGTTTTTCTAGATGATCCTTTAAATGGTTCTTTCAGGTGCAATATCCGTTGCAGCAATTTCCTTGCATGTGAGGCCATTTTGATGCAAAGCGATGATGGCTTCACATCCTTCTTTGGAGGCAACCATTACTAACAAGAACACAGAGGGTGCTTCTCATTTCTTATTTGTGCATCTTTGTTTAATTTCCTTGCTTCTTTTGCTTGTATCTCAGCTCCATCCCCCTTAGGATGTGAGGAAAGTACGCAAGGAAAGAAAACGAGGACGGAAACTCAAAGGAAAGCTTATTTATATCATCATATTAGCTGCGCTCAAGTGATCTGCCCTTATAAGTGTGGTTATTTAAGAAATGCATAATTATAAATAATAAAGCAAGATTCCCTGTTGAAATATGTGAAATATATGGTTTATTTAAACTGCAAATGTAAAGCATAAATTGAAATGATTGTGACATGTGAGAAGTTACGTGCATCAGTTTTTTTTACAAGAAAGACTTCCGTAAAGGATACACCTCGCTCATAGCTCCTCTAAAAGCTTCCTCACTACACATTCCTCACCACCTCGGGGTGAAATTAGAGAATCGAGATCTCCTTCAAGATGGCTTTCTTTTATTGGTTTCCGGGTCACAGCCTGGAGGACGGAGGAGTGAGGAATGAGGAAACATCAATTTGAGTATTGAGAAGCACCTAATGATTGGAAGCACTTCTTCTCTCCTTTTATTAAAATCAGTCTGCTCTTATAATCCAATCAGAAAGACACCTGACTAGTACTTGTTCACGCTTTCCCATGTGCTGCTGATGATGATGTGATTAGTAAGGCCCGGCTGGATCGGCCCAAAGAAGGTTTTTCGATCAGCGGGTGAAGGTCTGCGCGTTACCGTCTTTCCGCGTGACAAAGTAATTTGATTAAATGAAATACATTTTCTCATAATGTATTAACTCGTTATTTCATCTGACTCCATAAATGAAAAAGGTTTTAATGATATCTGTGCATCTTTAAGTGTGAGCGAATGTTTGACTATTCTTTTTAACTCTTTACTGAAAATAATATCCGAGTCGATTAGAATAAAATCAAATGTTTACAATTTATTATGTCAGGTAAATGTATCACGCCAATTGCATAATCAGTTCAAAGATAATAGATACAAACATCAAATGCTCTAGAATAAAGAGAGAAGATGCAATACCTTGACATTATAAAATACATGATTCAAAGTGTTTTGCGTACACTTCGCATCACGGGCTAATCTGGTTACAGAAAACGCTCCGTGCTCTAGTTGCATTTCATTATATAGACAGACCTCATTTCATATGTAAACATGAGTTCACAGTGGGAATTCACATTAATCACCATCCCAGACTTACTGGGGGCAGAAGTTGATTTACATGGAACCATTTGCTAACAGTGTCACGGTTCATAAATACATTGATTCCTTCTTGTCTCGTGTTTCTGTTGTTATCTGTGTGGGTGTGTGTGAGTGGGCGTTACCACTCCGTTCTGCTGATCAGCGATCCAGCTGATCAGCGCTCCAGCTGATCATTATCCACTCACCAGCTGCAGCTCATCCCATTCCCTATTTATACTCACTGTTTTGTACTCTCATTGTCAGATCGTTGTTGGAAGTCCTTCGTGTGTGTGGTTATCCTTTCCTGTCGGCGTGTCAGCTCGTGTCTTGTTTCGTGTTTCCCTGGGATTATCACTGCCGTGGATTACCTCACCTCATCTGGATCCTCACTTCACTTCACATCAAGACTCATCACTTGGACCCTGACCATCTTGTCCCTGCGCTACCAGTCTGTTATTCGGATCTGTTATTAAAATTCCTTCACTTGCATTATTGCTTCTGTGGTTTTTGCCGTTACAGAACGATCTGACCGATAATGGAAGCAGCGAGTGAGGTGAACCCGTTGGAAGATTTTGTTAACTCCAGCATTCAGCGCATGGAGACCCAGGAGAGGAACCTCAATGAGACGGGACGCGCTGTCCAAGTACTGGTGGCGCAGGTGTCCGAGCTCACCCAGCAGATACAACAGCTACGAGATCCCACTGCGCCACCCGCACCGGCCGTTCCCCTCATTCCATCTGAGGGAGCTTCCCAGTCAGAACCCCGCCTACCCATCCCACAGACCTACGATGGTGAGCCAAGTTTCTGTCGTGCTTTTCTAACACGTTGCTCTATGCACTTTGCCCTGCAGCCTCGCACATTCATCCAGGAGAAATCTAAGGTGGCATTTGTGCTCACATTACTGACTGGGAAAGCGGCTCTCTGGGGAACGGCGGTGTGGGAGAACCAGGACCCATGCTGCGCTTCGTTCCAGACACTCTCCGCCGAGATGAAAAGGGTATTCGACAGGGCGGTTGCCGGGAGAGAGGCGGCTCGGATGCTTGCAGAGTTACGACAGGAGGAAAGATCAGTATCGGATTACTCCATCGAGTTTCGAACCCTGGCGGCAGAGTGTCACTGGAACGAGGAGGCGCAGTGGGACATGTTCCTGCATGGGCTGGCTGACCGCGTTCAAAAGGAGATCTACGCCCTGGATCTCCCAACATCTCTCAACGGACTCGTGGATCTGGCCCTTCGTGTGGACGCACGTTTATCGAGAGTGGAACGGAGAGCACCTACGAATCGGGCCAGGGGAGGAGCTGAGAGTCCACGATCCAGCGGCGGGGACGCGGTCAGCCCCGTCTATGATCACGAGCCCATGCAGGTCGGGCGAGCTCGGCTTTCCCGGGAGGAGAAGGAGAGGCGGAGATCCCGAGGACTATGTCTTTACTGCGGGGCCGCTGGACACTTCGCCTACAACTGTCCAGTAAAAAGCCAAGCCCGACAGTAAGGTTGAGGCTACTGTCGGGTGGGATCTCCGCTGCGAAGACCTCATCTACATCGACCCTCCTCCCGGTAAGACTAAGATGGTCAGGCCACAATCAAGACTGTCAGGCACTGGTGGATTCTGGGGCAGAAGATGACTTCATGGACCATGGTTTTGCTCTAAGATTTAACATTCCCCTTCTACCACTCACCAGTAGAATAGCAGTTCAGGCACTCAACGGTCAAGATCTTCGTACCATCTCCCTCATCACCGGACCCATCACACTCACCACATCTGGAAACCACACTGAGACATGTTCCTTTTACATCATGAACTCACCACTTGCACCCATTGTTCTCGGACACCCTTGGTTAACTGAACACAACCCCAAAATCGACTGGCTAAAGAAATCAGTGTTAGAATGGAGTGGTAGATGTCATGAGTCCTGTCTTGTGTCTGCCTGTTCGTCTGTTGCTGTCTCTGTGTTTCAGGAGGAGGCAGTGGATTTATCTAACGTGCCCGCGGAGTACTCGGACCTGAAGGAAGTGTTCAGTAAGTCTCGTGCTGCTTCTCTACCTCCTCATCGTCCCTATGACTGTGCTATAGATTTGCTGTCAGGTAAGTCTCCGCCTAAACGCAAGTTATATTCACTTTCTGTCCCGGAGAGGGAGGCTATGGAGAAATATATTTCTGATTCTCTAGCATCTGGGTTCATCCGTCATTCTTCTTCTCCAGCGGGGGCGGGGTTCTTTTTCGTGGGGAAGAAGGACGGATCTCTGCGACCTTGCATTGATTACCGAGGGTTGAACAACATCACGGTAAAGAATACCTATCCTTTACCGTTGATGTCTTCAGCCTTCGAGAGGCTGCAGGGAGCGTCTATCTTCACGAAATTGGATCTACGTAATGCTTATCATTTGGTCCGCATTAGAAAGGGGGATGAATGGAAGACTGCTTTTAACACCCCTAGGGGGCACTTTGAATACTTGGTCATGCCTTTCGGGCTGTCCAACTCCCCAGCAGTCTTCCAGGCTCTCGTCAATGACGTGCTGCGAGATATGGTCGATCAGTTCATTTATGTCTACCTGGATGACATATTGATATTTTCATCTTCTCTCCAGGAACACGTGCAGCACGTCCGACGAGTGCTTCAGAGGCTGCTAGAAAATGGGCTTTTTGTCAAGGCGGAGAAATGCGTTTTTCATGCACAGTCTGTTCCATTTCTAGGATACATTGTGTCGTCTGAGGGAATTCGCATGGATCCCGAGAAGGTTAAGGCTGTGGTAGATTGGCCAATCCCAGATTCCCATAAGGCCCTACAGAGGTTTCTGGGATTCGCCAATTTTTACCGGCGTTTTATTCGCAATTTCAGCCAACTAGCCTCGCCTCTGATCGCCTTGACCTCCCCCAGAACTACGTTCAGGTGGTCAGACGCTGCTGAGGCAGCGTTTGCCAAACTGAAGGACCGCTTTGTTTCGGCCCCTATCCTGATTACCCCTGATCCATCACGGCAGTTCGTGGTGGAGGTCGACGCGTCAGAGGTGGGGGTAGGAGCGGTGATATCTCAGCATTCTCCCACAGACGACAGAGTTCATCCATGCGCGTTTTTATCCCATCGTATATCCCCTGCCGAACGCAATTATGATATTGGTAACAGGGAGTTGTTGGCAGTCAAGTTAGCGTTGGAGGAATGGCGCCACTGGTTGGAGGGGTCAGGGGTACCCTTTATCGTCTGGACCGACCTTAAGAATTTGGAATATATCAGAACTGCCAAAAGATTGAACTCTAGGCAGGCTCGGTGGGCACTTTTTTCGGACGTTTTGACTTTACTCTCTCGTACCGCCCGGGTTCCAAGAACATCAAACCCGATTCTTTATCGCGCATTTTTGATCGATCCGAACGCCCGTCTACTCCCGAGTGCATTTTACCGGGGAATCTATTCGTCTCCACACTCGTATGGGAGGTCGAATCGAAGGTCAAGACGGCCTTAGAAGGGGTAATGCCTCCGCCCGCCTGCCCTCCGAACCGTTTATTTGTGCCAGAGGAATTAAGGTCTGACGTTATCCAGTGGGCTCATTGTTCCAACGTGGCTTGCCATCCGGGAGTTAACCGTACTAGTTTTTTAGTCAAGCAACGATTCTGGTGGCCACGTATGGCTCGTGACATCCACAGTTTTGTTTTGGCTTGCTCTGTTTGTGCCACTGGTAAGACTTCCAATCGACCCCCAGATGGGTTTCTTCAACCGCTGCCTGTCCCTTCGAGACCCTGGTCCCATATCGCTCTAGATTTTATCACCGCCCTCCCACCCTCTCAGGGTAACACGGTGGTTTTAACCGTGGTGGACCGATTCTCGAAGGCGACTCACTTTATTCCCTTACCCAAATTACCCTCAGCTAAGGAGACAGCGTTGATAGTCGTAGATCACGTCTTTCGTATTCATGGCCTCCCGACAGACGTGGTCTCCGACAGAGGACCCCAGTTTGTGTCCAAATTTTGGCAAGAGTTTTGTAGATTGCTGGGAGCGACTGTTAGTCTGTCCTCAGGGTTTCATCCCCAGAGCAATGGTCAAACCGAGAGAGCCAACCAAGATCTGGAAAGGGTGTTACGATGTTTGGTCTCCAAGAATCCTTCCTCTTGGAGCCAGCAACTGTCCATGGTGGAGTACGCCCACAATACGTTACCAGTGTCAGCTACGGGCCTATCTCCGTTTGAGTGTAGTTTAGGATACCAGCCACCTATTTTTCCCAGTCTGGAATCCGAGGTCGCGGTTCCCTTCGCCCACGCCTTTGTCCAGAGGTGTCACCGCACCTGGACTAGAGCCCGTGAGACTCTACTCCGGGTGGGGGAGCGCACCAAGGCCAAGGCCGATCGCCACCGGTCAAAGCCTCCCATGTACGTTGTTGGTCAAAAAGTGTGGCTTTCTACTAAGAACATTCCTCTCCGCTCCGTTTCTAATACACTTGCTCCCAAATTCATTGGCCCGTTTACTGTCACCAAGATCAGTAGTCCGGTGACAGTCCGCCTCAAATTGCCTCCAGTGTACAGGAGGATTCATCACGCCTTCCATGTATCCAAGATCAAGCCCGTGTTTTATTCTCGTATTAATCCGCCAGTCCCGGTTCCTCCCCCGCCGCGACTCGTAGAAGGGGAACCCACTTATTCGGTAAATCGTATTCTGGACTCAAGGCGGAGGGGACGCGGATTCCAGTACTTGGTGGACTGGGAAGGTTACGGTCAGGAGGAGAGAAGTTGGGTACCGGCTAGAGACATCCTGGATCATTCCCTTATTGATGATTACAATCGACAGGTAAGGGAGTCTGGGAACGCCAGGAGGCGTTCTTAGGAGAAGGGGTACTGTCACGGTTCATAAATTCATTGATTCCTTCTTGTCTCGTGTTTCTGTTGTTATCTGTGTGGGTGTGTGTGAGTGGGCGTTACCACTCCGTTCTGCTGATCAGCGATCCAGCTGATCAGCGCTCCAGCTGATCGTTATCCACTCACCAGCTGCAGCTCATCCCATTCCCTATTTATACTCACTGTTTTGTACTCTCATTGTCAGATCGTTGTTGGAAGTCCTTCGTGTGTGTGGTTATCCTTTCCTGTCGGCGTGTCAGCTCGTGTCTTGTTTCGTGTTTCCCTGGGATTATCACTGCCGTGGATTACCTCACCTCATCTGGATCCTCACTTCACTTCACATCAAGACTCATCACTTGGACCCTGACCATCTTGTCCCTGCGCTACCAGTCTTGTTGTTGTGTCATCTGACCGTGGATCTGTAATTAAAATTCCTTCACTTGCATTATTGCTTCTGTGGTTTTTGCCATTACAAACAGTGGGAATTTGTAGCGTTTATACCTTCTGAGAACATGTGATCATTTGCCTGGAAGACACACCCTCCTATGTATGTGAATTATTTCTAAACTCTTAAATACCCTATTGCCTTCTGGTTTTCTTCTTTGAGAGTGAGACCTTTGTATCAGTCACACTGAGACATTTCAAATGATACCAAACATGTGTAATACTGTATGATTATTATTCACATTAAACTATATAGATTATTGGGTGAATTTCAGATGATCTCAGCATGAGGGAGAAGGAGTGGGGGGTCAAGGGAAAAGATGTAGATTAGGATTGCTTAGGTGAGACTTGCGTCTCGAATGGTGCACAAGAGAAAAATTCAAATGTTAATTTGCTTTGTTCTCTCAGAGAGTTGCGCTATCTTCCAGTTCTTCCAGTTTTTCCAGTCTTACGCCGCCTTCACACTGGCAGTTGAAATCAGTTCGAAACAACCGGAAGTCATTCATTTCCTATGGAGATTCGCAGACCGCATGCGAATGGGTCCGAAATGGGTCTGAACTAGCGCGGTGCGAAGAAAATTGTATCAGTTGGTCATCCGGACGCATTCCAAAAATTTAAAATTGAAATTGAAAACTTGCGAAAGGCTAAGGAAAGGCTCCTATCCGACAATACCAGCGGAAGTTAGCGTTGCTATGGTACTGATAAACAAACCTGAATTCTTAACTTTTAATAAAATAAATAATGATTTTATAATGATAAGTTGTCATGTCATTTTTTTATTTTCATGATTTTCTAACGTTATTAGGGCAGTTAATACAATTAAAATGTAGGCTATAATTAAATTTATGTAATAATATAATTGTATAATTCTTGTATGTATAATTCTATTTATGTCTCTATAACCGTCATCAGAGAGATCATACAGAATTGTACATTCTGACTCTGACAGAATCAACCTTTCTAATATCTCTACCATTTTTGTTCTACTCGCTTCCGACGCTTTTCAACTGTGTAGTACGACGTCCGCTGGGGGCGTATTGCGTATTACGGAGCTGATTTCAACTGCCAGTGTGAAGGCGGCGTTACAGTGAAATAATGTTAGCTGATCATTTTGTGCTTGGGCCAAAAAGGGTTTTTGTGATTTTTGATTTGGGTTTTGTGATTTTTGTGATTTTGTGATTTTTGTCTCTATTCACTCTTCAAAGAGTCACTACAGACAGCAACTGTCCCCAACCACTGGAAAACAGCCACCATCATCCCTGTCCCCAAAAGACCTCGCCCCTCTGAATTGAATCATTACAGACCAGTAGCACTTACTTCCAGAATAGCAAAATGCCTTGAGAAACTGGTACTGAAGTGAACACTATCCTTCCGGTTGTCTGCCCACAGCTGGATCCTTACCAGTTTGCCTACAAGGCCAAAAGAGGAACAAAGGATACTGTTGCATGCCTCCTTCATACTTTCCTCCAACATCTGGATTCCCCTGGCCATTATGCCAGGATTCTCTTTATAGACTTCAGCTCTGCCTTAAATACGATTCAACGTCACATCATGATAACTAAACTCCACCATCTTCACGTGCCTCCTCTCATCCGCTGGATCTATAATTTTCTCAGTGACAGACCACAGGCAGTAAGGGTGGGTAGCCAACATCCTCCACCATTACTGTCAACGTGCACACACACACGTACGTGCACACACACACACGTACGTGCACACACACACACGTGCACACACACACACGTACGTGCACACACACACACACGTACGTGCACACACACACACACACGTACGTGCACACACACACACACGTACGTGCACACACACACGCACGTGCACACACGTACGTGCACACACACGCACGTGCACACACATAGGTGCACACACACGCACATACACACGTGTACACTCACACACGTACACACACACGTACACTCACACACATGTACACTCACACACACATACGTGCACACACACACACACACACACACACACGTACGTGCACACACACACACACGTACGTGCACACACACACACGTACGTGCACACACACACACATACGTGCACACACACACACACACGTACGTGCACACACACACACGTACGTGCACACACACACACACGTACGTGCACACAGACACACGTACGTGCACACACACACACGTACGTGCACACACACACGTACGTGCACACACACACACGTACCTGCACACACACACACGTACCTGCACACACACACACGTACGTACGTGCACACACACGTTCGTACGTACACACACACGTACGTACACACACACGTACGTGCACACACACACACACGTACGTGCACACACACACACACACACACGTACGTGCACACACACACACGTACGTGCACACAGACACACGTACGTGCACACACACAATTAATTTGAATATTATTTTGTATTACTTGGATCTGCGCATCACTAACGAATGTATAGCTTTTTTTCTTTTCTTTATTCTTTTCATCCTAAATGATGATGTAAACACACACACGTGCACACACACACACGTACGTGCACACACACACACGTGCACCCACACACACGTACATGCACACACACACATGTACGTGCACACACACACGTACGTGCACACACACACGCACGTGCACACGTACGTGCACACACACGCACGTGCACACACGTACGTGCACACACACGCACACACATATGTGTACACTCACACACGTACACACACACGTACACTCACACACACGTACACTCACACGTATTTTTTTCATATATTTATTTAAACATATTAATGATGTATCTCTAGTTCAACCACAATTAATTTGAATATTATTTTGTATTACTTGGATCTGCGCATCACTAACGAATGTATAGCTTTTTTTCTTTTCTTTATTCTTTTCATCCTAAATGATGATGTAAACAGCGGGCTGTTTACACCTGGCCACTTCATGCGTTTCTATGATCTGATTGCTATCCGATCGTGAAAAGACCAGGTGTAAATGCCCTCCGAAACGCATTCGAGACGGATTTAAATCCGATCGCCACTTCAGGAGGAGTTCTGGGCCGCATTTCGGACGAAACTGGACAAGTGTAAATGCATCTAGTTGTTGAAACCACATATGTAAATTGGACTACATGCACACACACACGTACGTGCACACACACGTACGTGCACACACACACGTACGTGCACACACACACATACGTGCACACACACACGTATGTGCACACACATACACACGTACGTGCACACGTACGTACACAAACACGTACGTACGTGCACACACACACGTACTTGCACACACACACGTACGTGCACACGTACGTACACACACACACGTACGTTCAAACACACAAGTACGTGCACACACACACGTACGTGCACACACACACACGTACGTGCACACGTACGTACACACAGACGTACGTACACACACACACACACGTACACACACACACGTACGTGCACACACACACGTACGTGCACACACACATACGTGCACACACACACACGTATGTGCACACACACACACGTACGTGCACACGTACGTACACACACACGTACGTTCGTGCACACACACACGTACTTGCACACACACACGTACGTGCACACGTACGTACACACACACGTACGTACGTGCACACACACACATACGTGCACACACACACGTATGTGCACACACACACACACACGTACGTACACACACACGTATGTACGTGCACACAGACACACACGTACTTGCACACACACACGTACGTGCACACGTACGTACACACACACGTACGTACGTGCACACACACACGTACTTGCACACACACACGTATGTGCACACGTACGTACACACACACGTACGTACGTGCACACACACAAGTACGTGCACACACACACGTACGTGCACACGTACGTACACACACACACGTACGTACGTGAACACACACACGTACGTGCACACACACACGTACGTGCACAAACACACACATGTACATGCACACACTGACGTACGTGCACACGTACGTACACACACACGTACGTGCACACACACACACACACGTACGTGTACACACACGTACGTACACACATACGTGCACACGTACGTACACGTACGTACGTACACGTGTGTGTGTGCACATACTTGTGTGTGTGCACACACACGTACTTGCACACACACACGTATGTGCACACGTACGTACACACACACGTACGTACGTGCACACACACAAGTACGTGCACACACACGTACGTGCACACGTACGTACACACACACGTACGTACGTGAACACACACACGTACGTGCACACACACACGTACGTGCACAAACACACACATGTACATGCACACACTGACGTACGTGCACACGTACGTACACACACACGTACGTGCACACACACACACGTACGTACACACACACACACACGTACGTGCACACACACATGTACGTGCACACACACACACGTGCACACACACACACGTACGTGTACACACACGTACGTACACACATACGTGCACACGTACGTACACACGTATGTACGTGCACACACACACGTACGTGCACACACACACACGTACGTGCACACACACACACGTACGTGCACACACACACACACGTACGTGCACACGTACGTACACACACACGTATGTACGTGCACACGTACGTACACACACACGTATGTACGTGCACACACACACGTACATGCACACACACACACGTACACACACACGTACGTACGTGCACACACACACGTACGTGCACACACACACACGTACGTGCACACACACATACGTGCACACACACACGTATGTGCACACACACACACACACACGTACGTGCACACGTACGTACAAACACACGTATGTACGTGCACACACACGTACGTACGTGCACACACGTACTTGCACACACACACGTACGTGCACACACACACACGTACGTGCACACACACGCCCACGTGCACACACACGTACGTGCACACACACACACACACACACACACACACACGTGCACACACACGTACGTGCACACACACACACACACGTACGTGCACACGTACGTACACACACATGTATGTACGTGCACACACACGTACTTGCACACACACACACGTACGTGCACACGTACGTACACACACACGTATGTACGTGCACACACACACGTACGTGCACACACACACGTATGTGCACACGTACGTACACACACACGTACGTACGTGCACACACGTACTTGCACACACACACGTACGTGCACACACACACACGTACGTGCACACACACACACGTACGTGCACACACGTACTTGCACACACACACGTACGTGCACACACACACACACACACGTACGTGCACACACACACGTACGTGCACACGTACGTACACACACACGTATGTACGTGCAAACACACACGTACTTGCACACACACACACGTACGTGCACACGTACGTACACACACACGTAAGTACGTGCACACACGTACTTGCACACACACACGTACGTGCACACACACACACACACACACGTACGTACACACACACACGTACGTGCACACGTACGTACACACACACGTATGTACGTGCACACACACACGTACTTGCACACACACACACGTACGTGCACACGTACGTACACACACACGTACGTACGTGCACACACGTACTTGCACACACACACGTACGTGCACACACACACACATACGTGCACACACACACGTTTGTGCACACACACACACACGTATGTACGTGCACACACACACGTACTTGCACACACACACACGTACGTGCACACACACACACGTACGTGCACACACACACACACGTACGTGCACACGTACGTACACACACACGTATGTACGTGCACACGTACGTACACACACACGTATGTACGTGCACACACACACGTACATGCACACACACACACGTACACACACACGTACGTACGTGCACACACACACGTACGTGCACACACACACACGTACGTGCACACACACATATGTGCACACACACACGTATGTGCACACACACACACACACACGTACGTGCACAGGTACGTACAAACACACGTATGTACGTGCACACACACGTACGTACGTGCACACACGTACTTGCACACACACACGTACGTGCACACACACACACGTACGTGCACACACACGCCCACGTGCACACACACGCCCACGTGCACACACACGTACGTGCACACACGTACGTGCACACACACACACACACGTACGTGCACACGTACGTACACACACATGTATGTACGTGCACACACACGTACTTGCACACACACACACGTACGTGCACACATACGTACACACACACGTATGTACGTGCACACACACACGTACGTGCACACACACACGTATGTGCACACGTACGTACACACACACGTACGTACGTGCACACACGTACTTGCACACACACACACGTACGTGCACACACACACACACACGTACGTGCACACACGTACTTGCACACACACACACACACACGTACGTGCACACGTACGTACACACACATGTATGTACGTGCACACACACGTACTTGCACACACACACACGTACGTGCACACGTACGTACACACACACGTATGTACGTGTACACACACACGTACGTGCACACACACACGTATGTGCACACGTACGTACACACACACGTACGTACGTGCACACACGTACTTGCACACACACACGTACGTGCACACACACACACACACGTACGTGCACACACACACACGTACGTGCACACACGTACTTGCACACACACACGTACGTGCACACACACACACACAAACGTACGTGCACACACACACGTACGTGCACACGTACGTACACACACACGTATGTACGTGCAAACACACACGTACTTGCACACACACACACGTACGTGCACACGTACGTACACACACACGTAAGTACGTGCACACACGTACTTGCACACACACACGTACGTGCACACACACACACACACGTACGTACACACACACACGTACGTGCACACGTACGTACACACACACGTATGTACGTGCACACACACACGTACTTGCACACACACACACGTACGTGCACACGTACGTACACACACACGTACGTACGTGCACACACACACACATACGTGCACACACACACGTTTGTGCACACACACACACACGTATGTACGTGCACACACACACGTACTTGCACACACACACGTACGTGCACACACACACATACGTGCACACACACACGTACTTGCACACACACACGTACGTGCACACGTACGTACACACACACGTATGTACGTGCACACACACACGTACTTGCACACACACACGTACGTGCACACGTACGTACACACACGTACGTACGTGCACACACGTACTTGCACACACACACGTACATGCACACGTACGTACACACACACGTACGTACGTGCACACACGTACTTGCACACACACACACACGTACGTGCACACACACACGTACGTGCACACACACACATACGTGCACACACACACGTACTTGCAAACACACACGTACGTGCACACGTACGTACACACACACGTATGTACGTGCACACACACACGTACTTGCACACACACACGTACGTGCACACGTACGTACACACACACGTACGTACGTGCATACACGTACGTGCACACACACACGTACATGCACACGTACGTACACACACACGTACGTACGTGCACACACGTACTTGCACACACACACACACGTACGTGCACACGTACGTACACACACACACACGTACGTACGTGCACACACACACGTACGTGCACACACACATGTACGTGCACACACACACACACACGCCCACGTGCACACACACGTACGTGCACACACACACACACGTACGTGCACACACATGTATGTGCACACACACGTACGTGCACACACACGCGCACGTGCACACACACACACACACGTACGTGCACACACACGTATGTACGTGCACACACACACGTACTTGCACACACACACGTACGTGCACACGTACGTACACACACACGTACGTACGTGCATACACGTACGTGCACACACACACGTACATGCACACGTACGTACACACACACGTACGTACGTGCACACACGTACTTGCACACACACACACACGTACGTGCACACGTACGTACACACACACACACGTACGTACGTGCACACACACACGTACGTGCACACACACATGTACGTGCACACACACACACACACGCCCACGTGCACACACACGTACGTGCACACACACACACACGTACGTGCACACACACGTATGTGCACACACACGTACGTGCACACACACGCGCACGTGCACACACACACACACACGTACGTGTACACACACGTACGTACACATATACGTGCACACGTACGTACACACATACGTACGTGCACACACACCCGTACGTGCACACACACACGTACGTGCACACACACACGTACGTGCACACGTACGTAGACACACACGTACGTACACACACACACGTACGTGCACACACACATGTACGTGCACACACACACGTACGTGCACACACACACACACACGTACGTGCACACACACGCGCACGTGCACAAACACACACACGTACGTGCACACACACACACACGTACGTGCACACACACACACACGTACGTGCACACACACACGTACGTGCACACGTACGTACACACACACTTACGTACACACACACACGTACGTGCACACACACACACACGTACGTGCACACACACACGTACGTGCACACGTACGTACACACACACTTACGTACACACACACACGTACATGCACACGTACGTACACACACACGTACGTACGTGCACACACGTACTTGCACACACACACACACGTACGTGCACACGTACGTACACACACACACACGTACGTACGTGCACACACACACGTACGTGCACACACACATGTACGTGCACACACACACACACACGCCCACGTGCACACACACGTACGTGCACACACACACACACGTACGTGCACACACACGTATGTGCACACACACGTACGTGCACACACACGCGCACGTGCACACACACACACACACGTACGTGTACACACACGTACGTACACATATACGTGCACACGTACGTACACACATACGTACGTGCACACACACCCGTACGTGCACACACACACGTACGTGCACACACACACGTACGTGCACACGTACGTACACACACACGTACGTACACACACACACGTACGTGCACACACACATGTACGTGCACACACACACGTACGTGCACACACACACACACACGTACGTGCACACACACGCGCACGTGCACAAACACACACACGTACGTGCACACACACACACACGTACGTGCACACACACACACACGTACGTGCACACACACACGTACGTGCACACGTACGTACACACACACTTACGTACACACACACACGTACGTGCACACACACATGTACGTGCACACACACATGTACGTGCACACACACACACGTACGTGCACACACACACACACGTACGTGCACACACACACACGTACGTGCACACACACTTACGTACACACACACACGTACGTGCACACACACATGTACGTGCACACACACAAGTACGTGCACACACACACACACGTACGTACACACATACGTGCACACGTACGTACACACATACGTACGTGCACACACACCCGTACGTGCACACACACACGTACGTGCACACACACACACACACGTACACAACAGAACTTAAATTACATCCAGTTTATAAGCAACACTGTGCATGAGCGTGAATCCCGTGAATCCCGCGATATCCATCATTGATCTCGCAGGTGTCAGATCCACTGTGAGAACTGTCCGGCTTGCCTGCGCTTTTTTCACTCCTCCTCTCACTGCAGCCACCTACTCTCGACTACATTTCAGGCGAGGCAAGGCGCATCTCAAACAAGCCTAATGAGAAGAGATGTTGGCGGGTAGAGACCATTTTTTACAGTCTATGGTAGAGACGTGCAGCCCCGCCCCAGGTGCGGCCCCACCTCGATCGACGTCATCACTTTGCCACTAACCAATGAGAAGCATTGTGCAGATCTGCAGGCTGCAGCCAGGTGCTTCTCTCTTAAATCGGTCATACTCCTATTTGCGTTGCATACACCGGTGGGAGAAGTGTGGAGAATGATTAAAAGGATGGGGGAGACAGGAGGCAGTGGGATTACCCAGTTATGTCATTTGAAGAGGAAACAGCAGTTTCCAACAAAGAGAAAGCAGAAATTATGGCTAAATCATTTATAAAGGTACATAGTTCTGAACATTTGGAAGAAGAAGGAAGAAGGAGAAGATTGATAACATTTAATCAGCATATTCATAAATTAAATAGGAAGGAAGATACTAAAAATGAATTAGACGAATCATTTACCTTGGCAGAGATGGTAAGAACAATAACAACAGCAAAACCTTCATCTCCGGGGAAAGATCAAGTTTGTTATTATGTTAAAACAATTGGGGGAAAAATCAATGTTGAAGCTGCTGGAGGTAGGCTATATAATAAAATATGGAAGGAGGGAAAGTTACCAAATACCTGGAAAGAAGCGGTAGTGATTCCGATTAGGAAACCTGGTAAGGATCCAACAAAACCCACTAGTTACAGACCGATAGCTCTAACTTCTAATTTATGCAAAATTATGGAAAGGATGATAGTAGATAGACTGACTCATGACATTGAAAAAAGAGGATTAATGGCTAGCTGTCAGAGTGGTTTTAGGAAGGGAAGAAGCACAATAGACTCTGTGGTAAGAATAGAGACGGAAATAAGAAAGGCACAAGCGAATAAAGAGACCTTAATAGCGGTATTTTTTGATATAGAAAAAGGTTACGACATGATGTGGAAGGAGGGGTTATTAATCAAAATGAATAAGATGGGTGTTGGAGGGAAAATGTTTAACTGGGTAAAGGATTTTCTTTTTGGATGGAAAATACAAGTGAGGATAGGGACAGACATGTCAAATCAATACTTAGTTGGAAATGGTACACCACAAGGGAGTGTGATAAGCCCATTACTCTTCATTATTATGATTAACGATATATTTGAAAAAGTTCCAGAAGACATTGGAAGGTCTTTGTTTGCAGATGACGGGGCGTTGTGGAAGAGAGGAAGGAATATAGATTATGTAGTCAGGAAAATACAGGAAGCAATTGATAAAGTGGTGGAGTGGGGTTATGATTGGGGATTTAGATTTTCTCTAGAAAAGACGCAGTCTGTCTATTTTACTAGGAAAATAGTTCAGGAAGGCATAAAGAATGTATGGAAGAGATTTAGAGAGGGTTGGAACTTTTAAATTTTTAGGGGTAAGTTTGGATTCACGACTGACATTTGCAGATCATATCAGAAAAATGGAGGAAAAGGGGAAAAAAGTAATAAATGTGATGAGATGTCTGAGGGGAAGAGAATGGGGTGCAAGTAGATCATCATTGAAAAGAATATATGTGGCATTAATACGATCAGTGATAGATTATGTAAGCGTAGTAATTGGATCGGCAGCTAAGTCTCAGTTAAAAAAGTTAGATGTAGTCCAGGCTCAGGCCCTGAGAATATGCTGTGGAGCGTTCAAAACAACTCCTGTAGCAGCCATACAGGTAGAAATGGGAGAATTGCCACTAGAGTTAAGGAGGAAACAGTTAATGGCAAACTATTGGGCTGGTTTATAAGGGCATAATAATACACATCTCACTAAAGCAGTACTACAGGAAAGCTGGGAGTATTGGAAAAATTTTAAGGAAAATTTTGGACGGATTGGAAATGAAATAGCCAAAGAATTAGAAGTGTATAATTTGAGGATGAGCCCCACGATAGTTTATCCAGAGATTGCTCCATGGAAGATAGTTTGGCCTGAGATAGATTGGTTTGTGTTACAGGAAAAAAGGAAGGCTCAGGAGGATATTAATTTAGAAAGAGTGTTCAAAAATCGGTTGTTGGAAAAATATAATACATATATCCAGATTTATACAGATGGAGCTAAGAATCCAGAGACAGAAGCAACAGGATTATGGGTGGTGATACCAGATAAAGGAACAGGAATCAATAGGAGAACATCTAATAAATTAGGGGTTTATACAGTGGAAATGCTGGCAATATTAATTGCATTACGATGGGTAGAAAGGACAGGACAGAACAAAGTATTGGTATGCTCAGATTCATCAGCAGTTTTAACAAGCCTAAGGTCATTCAAATCTAAAAGTCGTCAAGATATTCTGTTTGAAGTTAGTAAGAATAGTAAATCAAGGTAGACAGGTAAAGTTTATATGGGTACCAGGACATGTAGGGGTAAGGGGGAATGAAATGGCAGATCAATTAGCAAAAAGGGCATTAACAAAAGGAAATATAGAAATGCAAGTTAGTATTAGCAAAGCAGAGGTTAAAAGTGTGATATGGGAGAAAATAAATCAAAAGTGGCAAGAAAGGTGGGATAGAAAGGGGAAAGGGAGACACTTATATCAAATTCAAAGGGAAGTTAAAGATACAAGGGTTGGAAGTGGAAATAGGAGAGAAGAAATTGTGATCTCTAGGTTAAGATTGGGACATTGTTTGTTAAATAAAAGTTAATAGGGAAACATAATACTGGACTGTGTGATGGATGCCAGGAATAGGAGTCTGTAGAGCATATTATTTTGAGATGTAGTAGGTATGGAGCACAGAGAGAGATGATGAGGAATAAGCTGAGGGAGATGGGAGTTCAGAACATCACATTAAAAGGGTTATTGAGTAGTGATAGGGTTCAAACTAGAATTCTTATGACTTTCTTATGAGAAACAGGGGTTTTTAATAGGATATGAAGAAATGTAGTATTGAGGAGGGTTAAAAGTATAATTATTGTTGTTTGTCATTATTATAATAATAATTATTATTATTATTATTGTGCAGAATGATTGGGATGAGGTGTGTGTATGAGTGGGGGAGGGGATTTAGTCTGTAAACCTATTTTCTGTTCCACACTCCGGAGCAGAAGGTGGCGGAAATGCACCAATAAGTTGTATGCCAACCGCCGTAAAATAGCAACAAGAAGAAGAAGATTTGCGTTGCATAGCATCAGTAACCATAGATATCATATAGAGACTAGATGCCCTTAGTGATGGCCAAATAAAGCGTTTTGAAGCATTATTGCTTTCTGATACAATTGTGTCGAAGATGGTTCATTACTCGCAGCTTCATTCAGATAGAAATTGCAGCACCATCTCCTGGTGAAGTAAATGTAATGCAACAAAGCTGACAACCATAAAATGCAAGTAGGCTTATATGTTAACGCCCCGTTTATTACATGTTTACCGAGGCGATCAAAGCTGAAACAGTGTTAGTGCTGTGAAACTCATTTATGTAGGTGAATTTTACAGATACTGATGAATTTCATGTGTTCACCTTGATAATAAAACATTAAGCATGATGTGTGTGTGTGTAATTATTTCTTTAGACAAGGACAGAAGATCAGACCAGCTTAAAAAAAGTTGGAAACCATCACAGAAATTGTAATGGTTTCTATTAAAATGCCAATAGGAACCATTGGCTTTTACCATTTAAACCACTACCGAATTATTTTTTGTAGTGTGTTTGGGACATATTCCATTAGGATTTAATGCCCCCACCAATAGAACCCAACACATATCAGTAGAGACCCACAGAGACCACTATAATTCCCATTACAACCAATAAAATTCCCATGAAAACCATTAAATCCAATAGAATTTCTGTAATGGTTTCTAGTTTTTTTTAGCAGGGCAGTATCATGTGTGAAAGCTTTATCTTGTTTAGCTGTGGGAAGCAGAACTCTATAACTTGTTAACTGGTGGGACTGATATTTTTGTATGTTGAAAAGGATGTGCTTGTGTAACTGGTTGTACTTGTATAATGTAGCAGAGGGTTTTTGAAGTTTCTGTCTTTGATGCATGTTTTTATGTAACAATGCTCATATGTTCTCTAATTAATAATAATTAAAAAAAAAAACATTTGGCAGAGGATGTGCTTTGGGTAGCCTACATCATGCAGAAGGCTTAGACAAAGTGTTAAAATTAAATGGCATGGTTTTTATTCAGAAATATTATTTTCTCGGTGTTGCCATGGTTTGGGTTCACTTTTATAAGAAATACAGCCGCCAGGTTTCAAACCTGTCAACACTGGATTGGGCTGTCAAAGCAGTCAGGTGGTTCACTACAGGAGTGAACCAGTGTGTTTCAAGGGCGCAGATGGCACTAGGGACGGGGGGGACATGACCCCCCCAGATTCATAGTGACCCGATCCGTCCCCCGCCCTCACTATCCCTACGAAAGGCGACAAAAATCGGTAAAACAGAGGATTAACCAGTGTTTACGCTATGTACATTAGCCAAAGTAGTGTCCCGGCCCGCCGCTGCTTCAGAATCGGGTCGGGGCAGACGCAGGCTGACACACAATAATAATCTACACCGGTCCGGTCTTCGTTTGTACCCACGTTCTCACTACACGATGTTCTGGTGTCAATAAACACACGATGCCATCATGCCACCGACGTTCACACTCTCTCTCTCTGTGTGTGTGCTACGACTCCTGAGTGACGTCGCCGGGGTCCTATGAGGAGCTGGTAGCTGCCTCAATTGTGCCTGTAGGAGCGGACCGGTAACCATAGTGATCATGACTGAGCTGAGTCGGTGATTTTCTGAACTGAAAAAAATCGACTGTATAAATGCCACATAAAGGCAATGAAGAGACAAAAAAACAATCACCTCGTTTTTTAAAAAAAAAACAAACAATGTAAGTATCCTATACCTGTTGACTTTCCCAGATGTGGCAGATTAGATTTGTTAAGGGGAATAATAGCTAGTCTGACAATAATGGCTGACATGGTCTGACAAAAATGTGGAGTCCATAACTATGCATTTAGATGAGTGGACAGAGACAAATAATGAATGAACACAAAAAGAATGGTTGGATAAATCAAACAATTTATCGTCGTCAGGAAATAATGTTTTATCTTATCATTTAACCCATTGTACTGTATAAATTGACTGAGGTATGTTCACTGACGTGTAAGCCACTATAAAAATAATTATAATAAGTAAATTTGTGTGGTGCAAGGTTTATGCAAACAACAAATAAATGCCTACATAAACTTTTGACATCCTCTTATAGCAAGAAATCGTGTTTTTTTTATTGTACGGACTGGAGTAACGGAGGATATAGATTCTTAAATTATGGGCTATGAAAAACATTTCTTAATATGTCATACATCATTTGAAAGATATTTCTAATCTATAAACTGCAACAAACTTGTAATTAACACTTACATTTAAAATTTTGAGTCATTCTTAGAGATTTTTGAAATAGTAGTTTTAGCCATTAATTCTCAGGAATATGTTGTATTTCACATTGTTGTGAAATTCTATAGAGGTATAGAGGGTTAACTGAAATTATAAGATTTATACGTTGTCCTCCTGGCCTGCAGGCAATTTCTCAGGTAGGCCTTTGTTTACCTTTGTTCGTTGTTGTTTATCCATGATTTCAAATAATAATCCCCCAATGGCTTTTTAGTGCAAATCATTAGCCCAAATTACGCAGAGTAACTGAGCACTAGTTAAAGCCCAAATTACGCAAAATAACGAATTGAGTTTAAATCATTTGCTGACAGCTTGGTCCCCCCCAGTTAAAAAATCCTATCTGCGCCACTAGTGTGTTTGCTTCAGACGTCATTTTCACGTGACTAGTGACGTAATGATACAAGCTCCGAAGCAGTGGTTCATTGCAAGGACCGTACGAGTTTGAAGCAAGCTTCGGAGCGTCGGTGTCAGACGTAACATCACTAGATGTCCTATTGGCCGCTGTGGCGCAAGAAATGCAGCCGCCATCTTAAACCGGTCATACTCCTATTTGCGTTGCATAGCAGCAGTAGATGCCAGAGCACTGTGCAGCATATTCCTGCTCAAATCGGCGGACCATCACTCGGGGATTACTTTCCACAAGTAATATTTAACATTTAACATTACCGTACTATTGGTTGTATTTTGTGAACAAAATATTCAATGTGTCCTGTATCGTAGCTACGTGTATGACCTTTGCAGCAAAAAAACCCGCGTGAAAATCAGTTCGGTATTCAGTGAGATATGATAAATTAAATGCGCTGGCAGCTCATTGCACCTGCCAAACAGATTACACTGAGCGGAGCGGGTGACAGGTTTAAGATGGCGGCCCCACGGCTCGTCCGCGCCAATAGGCAGTAGCGGTCGATAGGGCGTCTATCTATCCGGTTGTTAAGTCGTGACGTAACCACTCTCCGATAATACTGTTTCCGGGTCCAAACGCCGGGTCCTCTCTACCTACTTTCGACTTTCGCTTGTGTTTTTAACGGTTTTTAACTATGCCGCAGTGCTGTGTCCCGTGTTGTTTAAACAGATCAGAGTTAACAAAAAAGAAGTGACATTCAGCTGTCATTTTACCTCTTTCCATGTAAAGAGAAAGAGAGGAGGATATGGCTGCAGGTGATAAGGTAAGTTACAAATCTTAAACGAAACTTTGGGGCCAGAACAAAAACAGCCCTTTGAGAAAAAGGCTATGTAGTCTATCGGTTTTATATGTTGTTTGTTGCTAAAACCCCAAATCTTGCATCATGTTTTGGTTGTCAGGCATTGTCATGTGCCGCCTAGTTAAGATTAAACTAGCTAGCCATGGCTAACTGGCTAACGTTAGCTTTGGACAAGCTGAACCACGAAGGTGTGTGTACGTAGCAAGAAAAACATTAGACGAGTTCAAGTATGAAAATCTGCTAACGTTTCTCATTTCTATAATACATACAGGAGTTTTTTTAATATAACTTTGTGTCCTTTTAAAAGAAGAATGTCATATACACATACACCATACGATGGTTTCAGGGTGAGTAAATCATGGGCTAGTTTCATTTTTAAGTGAACTATCCCTTTAACTGTATTGTACATACATGAATTTATGCATATTTGCTTGCAGAAATCAGATTAAAAAGTAAGAAAAAGGTGTGGTGTAATGGGTGTAACGTTAATGAGAAACGTTAGCAGCTTATCATACTTTACCTGGTCTAATGTTTTTTCTTGCTATAATAGAGTATTGTTGGAAGGAGTCTGAGATATAAGATCAGAATCATGAGTAATGACCAGGTATGTTTACATATTTGACACTTTTTATGATTGTTCTGTGTATGTACACTGAGAGAAATGTAAGATCAAACAGGACTACAAGCTGAATAAATACACAAACTACAGTGTACAATACACACACCTGAAACAAAACATTTGTAGACAATTATTGCCAATGATTGCTTTACTGTCATTGTAGTGCGCTCACATGACAAATAATATTTAACTATCTTTTTTTCTTGTTTTTTTACAGACGTCAAAAACTTCTCCCCAAACTGCACCTCAAGGGTGTACAGTTGGCATTTCCCCAGTGGAAAAGCTGCTCTCATATCAAACCATCTAGTACTGTTAAAAATCTTGGTGTAATCTTTGACTCCTCTCTCTTTCCACTCTCACATTAATTCTATCACTAAATCAGCATTCTTTCATCTACGTCGCATCGCTCAGCTCCGTCCCTTCATCAGTACCTCATACACTGAAACTGTCATCCATGCATTTGTCACATCACGTCTTGATTACTGCAATGCACTTTTCATTGGCCTTTCTGCTAGCTCCATTTCCAAATTGCAATACATTCAAAACTCTGCTGCTAGAATACTCACCTATACCAACCGTTCTGCACATATCACCCCAATTTTGCATGATCTTCACTGACTTCCTGTGGCTTACCGTATTAAATAAAAAATTATCCTTCTCACTTTTAAATCTCTTCACGGCTTGGCTCCCCCCTATCTCTGCAACCTGCTCCACCCCTACACCCCGACTCACACTTTACGATCCCTTTGACTCTAGCCTTCTAGTCGTCCCTCGGCATCGCCTAGCTTCAATGGGGGGCAGATCATTCAGTGTTGTTGCACCTAAAATGTGGAACTCTCTCCCCCGATCACTCTGTTCTGTTAACACTATTTCTGAATTCAAATCCATGCTCAAAACTCACTTATTTTCTGAATGTCATAATTCTTAAGTTGTATTGCATTTTTTTTTTATCTGATTGTATTCTGCTGGGTGCCTCCCCTTCTACCTAATTTCTTATTTACTGTACTTACACTTTCATCTACTGTTGTTTTGTCTGCTGTCTTTGTCCATTGCCTTTATTGTTGCTTGTTTATTGTAAAGTGTCCTTGAGCCCTGGAAAGGCACTATATAAATAAAACGTATTATTATTATTATTAAAGGGAAAGTTCACCCAAAAATGAAAATTAGCCCATGTCGGTTGCCCAGCCCTGTTTGTTTGAACTGTGAGAGGTATCAATTACCGTCATTACTTTGTGTGTCAAGTTCAAGGGTGAATGTCATATAGGCCTAGGATGGCTTCAGGGTGAGTAAATGGACATGGGCTAATTTTCATTTTTGAGTGAACTTTACCTTAACCTGTATTGCACATGAATTTCTGCATACTTGCTTGTAGAAATAAGTTAATGGGTGTAATACAATGTTTGTATATAAATAGCTGTGTGTATATATATATATATATATATATATATATATACATATACTTTTATCTGGTTACTCTTTATTTTAAAGGGGTGGTATAATGCCCTTTTCACAAGATGTAATATGTCTGTGTGTACCTTTAAATGCAAATGAGCTGTAAAATAAAGTGTTACCTTTATAACTTCTGTGTGTGTGTGTGTGTGTGTGTGTGTGTGCACAGCATGAATGGCCTAAAAACTTGTATAAATAAATTAGTGTGAAATGCCAAAATTTCATTTATTTTCAAGTTTAACAGTATTTACATCTGTGAGAGAATGTATGGTAGGAAACAATCTTTATAAAATGTTTCCAGAATGTCAATGTTAACAGCCCATGTAGTGTCTTTGAGCACTGGCAGAAGGACATGGTCAAGAGGAGTCCACACAAGCAGGTGACAGCTGTTAGCTCCGCTCAGGTGCAGATTTCCCTGGATATGATGCCAGTAGTTGTGACTTTGTTTTAGTGTCAGGGAATCAACCACTTTCTTTAAACTCCAGGAAAAAGTCCCTGTTCTCTGCTGCCTGCAGGATAGGGATAGTCTTAGTTCTGGCTGACCACGGACACTTGACTTCAAGTGCGCTGTTTATAATAATACTTCTGTAGCTAACGTTAACCCGGGGCTGTCAGATCATACTACTAAATTGACTAGCCTAATTTCACTAACGTTAAACCTCTAAAACCTAGCTGTCACATATTTACCTTTTCATCTTCGTCTACATCCACAATTTGTGCAGTTCTATACTTTTTTTATGTGGACGAGCGGAGCGCTTGGACCCGGAAGACGCTAAACGTCACGCGTGACGTCAGACTTAACAACCGGATATGATGTATGTCAGCAACGTTAGATGCCAGAGCACTGTGCAAGCACATTCCTGCTCAAATCGGCGGACCATCACTCGGGGATTACTTTTCACAAGTAAGATTTAACATTTAACATTACCGTACTATTGGTTGTATTTTGTGAATAAAATATTCAATGTGTCCTGTATCGTAGCTACATGTAAATGACCTTTGCAGCAAAAAAAAAAAACGCGTGAAAATCAGTTCGGTATTCAGTGAGATATGATTAATTAAATGCGCTGACAGCTCATTGCACCTGCCAAACAGATTACACTGAGCGGAGTCAATAGCATCCAGCTGCAGCCCCGCAAACTCACTGGTGTCCAGCCACTGGTGTCTAGCGAGAAGTGAGTCTGCGGGGCTGCAGCTGGATGCCTCTCAGCGGAGCGGGTGACCGGTTTAAGATGGCGGCCCCACGGCTCGTCCGCGCCAATAGACAGTAGCGGTCGATAGGGCGTCTATCTATATGATGTCTATGGTCCTAAGCCCTTGATCACTTGGAATCAGCTATGGAGTTTTTTTTAGTATTTACATTTTTTTTCCCTTTAAGAATTTGTTTAATGCAGCATCCAAATGTAGGTGTGTTTGGGTTGTTATATATATATATATATATATATATATATATATATATATATATATATATATATATATATATATATATATCTCATAGAGTTGTTTTTGGTGGTGGTGATTAGACGATATCTGCGGTGATGTCACAATCGTGTTGCATTGTGGTATATGGAACTGCACGATGTAGACTCGCTCCCACGGTCAAAATCGAGGGAGCGAGGGTCTGTCCATAGGCCTATAAACTTCCCTCGTCCATTTCACGAAGTGGAACGCACTTTAAAATGGCGGCAGGAATTCCCCCGAGGGGAAGTGCTTAGGGAAGTTTGCAAGTGCATGTCTAAAAGTGGATTGGAACGCAGCCGAAGAAGACATGACTGCCTGCTTCCTGATCTGATCACCGAGAGGATGTTGTTCACTGAAATTACAACGACAAAGAAATTACATCAGGAGCAGTGGTGAGAATGCTCATGACATCAGCCCGCCATTAAAATAGAAGAAGAAAGATAAAAGAAGAAGGGGGAGCGTCAAAAGTTTATTCACGGCACGCAAGTCAAGTCACCTTTATTTAGCCCTTTATACATAGATATAGAGTTTCAAAGCAGCTTTACGGTAATAAACAGGAAAGCTTTTTCCTGCAAGCTCAGAGTAGAATGCGGTCACGAATGGACATACCACTGTAAGGTTAACGTTAAGCCTTGTTTATACTCGACGCGTCCGCACGAGCGCGAGTCTCCGCTGACTGCGCGCGCACCTCTCCAAACGGACGAGGCGTTTATACTTGACGCGCTCGCCGTTGTGCTATTCTGTGAAACGACAGGGGGCGACTCGGAGTAATTCTCCTCTAAACCACCAGGAATCAGCAGTGAAGAAGTAGTTAGCCGTTTATTAGTAGTTTATTAATAGCTGATTCATATTAAAAGAGTAATAAATGCAGTAGGTTTATTGTACTTTTTTGTACAAACTAGTTAAACAACTGAAGCCTTATTGAAGAGTGTTTGAACCTTAATTTCATCAGGAGGGCTTACTTCTGCTATTGTAGGCTTATTTTGTAAATGTAAGCAGTTACTTTAGACAAGTGCAAACTGGGTCCTTAATGCAAATGTGATCCTATTCACAAAATGAGAGGCTTTTATGGTCGCCCATCAATGCAAATGTATATGTGTATAGAAGGATCATAATCATGCTGGTACAGACGTACCAGTTCGGCCAGATTCGGCTCGAAGTCGTTCATCTTCGGATGCGGCGCCGCGCGCGATGTTACAAAAAGTGCCGTGCACACCGCCAGGCGAAATGGGGTCTCGCGCACCCAACGCGCACGACCGCCCACACCGCAATTACGTCATTTTGCCGCGCGCACCTTCGCGCTCTTGCCGACGCGTCGAGTATAAACAAGGCTTTACTTTACATGTTATTCTTATTCCTTGCAGCGCGTATTTCCAGAAAACATGGCCACTTGCGTGAAGTGGGCCCCCCACCCAACGCAAAAAAAGTCTCAATCTTTTGTGCCGTAAAAATTCGTTTGTGCTGCTTCATTTTTTTTAGATATTAAAAGAATATTTATAGGTTAATCTGAGGTCTATATATATATATTAGACTTTGAATTATAGGCGATGACCCCCTCCCCCCCAATATGCCATGCCAAGCCAAACATGCATAAAACAGCTTTTACAAACCCATTGCAAATGCTTTATTGAAAGTAAAATCTATCAGAGATACAATTAACTAATCATCTATTGCCATTAAATATAGTGTCTGTATGATGTATTATTTTATCAATTTTCAGGGCTTGTTCTGTTTGTCCTATGGATGGGTCAGCTAAACAGAGACTAATGCTGCGTCTGAATTCGCCTACTTATACTACGCCCTAAAGGTATGTACTCTTTTTGTGAAGAAAAACTAGATACTTTTGAGTGTGCAGTAAAAGAGTAGACAAGCTTTGGGACATACTATCACTTCATACAATTGTATCTTTAACAGTTGCTCTCTGTCGCGTCCTGTCACCACAGGGAGTAAAACCTTTGCGTGGCAGGGGCAGCTGCCGCTCTACCTGTCACTTAACCCGTCACCGCTAGGGCCAGCTGCCACGGGATCCGTCACTGTTATGTAGGGTGACCACCATCAAACCAACCAAATGTGGGACGATTATAAGTTTGTGTGGGACAATGTGGGACACGTTACCAACACTGAAACATAACCTGAAACTGTTATGTAATGTTTATCTAACTTAATAAAAACATTTGTATTCTGCCTTTCAGCTGATAAAAAATTCTATGTTCTTTAGTCCCTTCCAGAAAACACCATTACATCACAATGTAACATAACATGTCTTTATTTTACATGACATTTAAATGCAACACCACTGAGCCCAAAGGCAGCAGGCATCATGGAGATCACTATTTTTGAAACAATTCAGACCAAGTCCAACTAAAACCCAACAAAATAAATAATGAACAAATAAAATATAAAACAACATGAAATTAGATCACTGACAGTCTTATATATTAATATATTAAACCAAAAACTTCATATTTTTAGAAAGGATGTGAATTAAAACAACCACAGCAGGCAACAAGTTGATAAATTCTGTTAAATTTAATTTACCGAATTGTCCATTTGTTTTCTGACAGAAACGCATGGAACGAATCACCGCTCCACATTTTGATTGACAGCCGTCAAAACCCATTAGTGGCCATTTTTACTCCTGTCCTTTCAACCATTGGATAGGATTTTAATAACGGCTGTTGTATTTGTACTTCTGACGAAGCGCTGTTAAATATAGGTGAAAAACTACGCCGCAAAAAGAATAAATAAAATGCTTTCTTAAAAAGGCAAAAGAACGCATGCATGTTTTCTTAATATGATAATTAAAAACCAACAGACTGATGAAAATCCGGGACATTTTCTCAATATGCGACATGCGGGACGGGTGAAAATGCTGTGCGGTACAACGCAAAGCGGGATGGGTGCTCACCCTAGTTATATGCCCCTGCCACAGGATCCGTCACTGTTATATGCGCCTGCCTCGTGACCTTACGCAATATGTAAGGTGTTTTTTTTAAACAAAATACAGCGCATATCCCCTGTAGCCAGCGGGAGCCAGAACGGTATGCAGGTCAATAGGCAATATGCCAATATTCAAGAAAATCTAATTCAAGGAAATTTAAATGTTAATAATCATCATTACTCGCCCTAAGTGCATGGGTTTTTACCAATCATCCCTACATATGTTACTCTACCTGGGGCCGTTCAAAAACCATTTTAAGGATGAATCGAAAATAATAAAATAAAAGAGGACACAACAATATTTTGCACTTGCCAGTTGTTATTTTGCCAGTTTTTCCACACAAACATCTTATGCGACAGATGAGAGCATTACATTCATTAGCCTAATTGGTTGACACAACTGTAATTACTACATGGGCTTATATCAGAATGTCTATCACACGTAGTAACTATGATCTACCATAACAGCAATAGTTTGCAAAAAAATAAAATAAAAATAGACAGGCCTATAAAACAAACAAATCGATGTAGTGAATAATCTTTGTCTGCTTTTCCCTTCAGCATGTTGATCGGATTATACGCAGATCTTGTGGCAGGCGCGACGCTGAGTTGCTGACAGCATGTTTGCACTGTCTGGTTGCTTTTTCCATAAACATTTTTTTGCAGGATAATGCAGCTGTGTTTGCAGATGCAACATTTATGATAGAGATTAGATTTGCTGTTTAAAATAACCAATCATTTAATATTTCAGCTGGAAAGTGTTCTATGCTGCTTTTGTAGACAGATGTAAAAGCATATTGATTACTAAAGCAGCTTTTTAAACTGCATGTAACCTCCCTTTTTGATCACAGATCGAAAATCCTTACCATCCGAGGCAGTGTTCCAGCTTGACAATCATCGCACATGTTGGTAAGAAGATTGCGCTTTCCAAAGTCTCTCTCCACCTGCCCCATTCAGGCCTCTGATATTCACACTCAACATTATGATGTCATCGTGGTGGGTGGCGGTCATGCTGGAACCGAAGCAGTGGCGGCCGCCAGCAGAGTTGGAGCAACGACGCTTCTCATCACACAGAAAATCCAAACTATCGGTGAGTTGAAAGGTTTACTATAGCACCTTATTTAGATGTTATTCAGAACAACCTCTAAACACAGTTCTCTATTTGTCTTGTAGGGGCGCTCTCGTGTAACCCATCGCTGGGGGGTGTCGGGAAAGGTCATCTGGTGAAGGAGATTGACGCTCTGGATGGTGTGATGGGACGGGCTGGAGACTGGGCCGGAGTTCATTTCTCTATTCTTAACCGCAGTAAGGGGCCTGCAGTGTGGGGCCCCAGAACCCAGCTCGACCGCCAATGCTATAAAGACTTTATACAGGTTCCATTCTGTCAGCATTACTAAAGGAAATAATAATTAGTTGAGTTTTGTCCATCTATTGAAACTCATGCAACCAAACTTTCAAACTTCAAAACATTTATAAAGATATTGTAAAAGTAATCGAGCGGTTTAATCCATGTCTTCTAAAGAGAAATGATTGCTTTATAAGATAAACAGATTTAATTTAAGTCTTTATTCTCAGAGCACAGTAAATATGGTAAACAGATGCAATATGCATGTGCATGCCGTCACCGTTTTCACAGATTCACGTTTTTGAAGTTTACACAGAGATGATAATGGTATTGTTTTCAAAAACTTTCACTTTGATCCCTATTTCAAAGTTTGCGTTCTCAGGCCACCAAAACGCCATTGTCGTGGAAATGAATGGCCAGAACCCATTAAAAGTTTTCTGTTTTCAGTTGAAAACGGTGTTGTGTAAGCGGTCCCTAATTTAATAACTAATGATTTCTACAACGGAAATAAATCAATCAAAAACTGGACAATGACTTCCTTCTAGAGCTGCTGTACCGCCAAAACAATCTCTGTTCCATCAATTTCCTGGTATCACTGTAAAGCTGCTTTGAAACAATCTATATTGTAAAAAGTGCTATATAAATGAAGGGGACTTGACTTGACTTGGCTTGACTGAAGAAAGCAAACATTTAATCAACTGATATTTATTTTTATACGTTTTAAGAATTATTTTCTTAAACTTAGGACCTAGCTTTCCTGGTAGCCTTTAGTAAATTCACTTGTCTAAGAAAATAATTCTCAATATAAGCACATACATTAATATTATTATGCCTAATATGTTGAAAACTATGGAGCCCTGCACATGACATGGGGGAAAAAAAGTACATCGTGGCCACGAATTAACAATTAGTTCCCTTGACTTAATAATACGCCAGTACGTTTTACTAAATCATTCCCTCGTTTCAATTAAATTGTGCATGCATACAATATAATAATGAATTCCCTCGTTTGACTAAATCGTGGTCACGTTGTAATAATTCGTTCCCTTGTTTTAGTTAAATCAAAACAAGTCAAGTCACCTTCATTTATATAGCGCTTTTAACAATATAGATTGTTTCAAAGGAGCTTTACAGTGATAATAGGAAATTAAAGTAACAGAGATTGTTTTGGCTTTACAGCAGCTCTAGAATAAAGTTATTGTCCAGCTAAAGTTAGTTTTGATTGATTCACTTCCGTTGTAATAAGGGAATTAATTAGTTCAACGTGGCCACGATTGAACTAAATTCAAAATAGAGAAATTAGACACGTTTATTAGTTTCTATTCCTGATTGTTTCTGTCAGTCATTTAACATTATTTTCTTAAAAAACAATAAAATATTAAATGTTTAGTTTAGCTCCTTGCATCTTATCTCGCAATCAGCAGCCTTTGTGAACAGTAAAGCCTACTTTGATTGGTTATCTTAAACATTTCGACATTGACAAGCACTAGTAGACTGCTGAGGCAGCTCATGATAAACTTGATTATCTTGGTTAAAAGGACCGGAAGACCTCAATGGTGTGTACAGCCATGATATTGGCTTATAGGAACAGGCGCCAAAGAAAATCTACGTATAGATTTCTATGGGTTTCATAGTAACACCATCTTGACCTTCTGTTTTTCAGTCAGAGCTTTTATCTACACCAAGAGTGACCATCCTAGAGGGCTCTGTGCAGGACCTTCTATTGACTACGGCTGATCCAGAGAAACCAGGAAGACATAAAGTTCACGGAATACGCTTGGGTGAAAAACATCATGTACTCAACACACTCAACTCTTGCTAATAACAGAGTGATGGATTCATGTTTTGACCAAATGTTGTCTGTGGCAGCTCATGGAGGTGGTGAAATCCATTCCCGCTCTGTGGTTCTGACCACTGGCACCTTCCTGTCTGGTGCTCTCTTCATCGGCCAAAACACTTCTCCAGGGGGCCGAATGGCTGATCCGCCTTCCTGTGCAGGTCTCTCTCATACCTTGAAAGAAGTTTTGGGGTTGAAGGTTGGCCGGCTGAGGACTGGTACTCCTCCCCGTATCATCAAGGATACGATCGACTTCTCCCTCACCCTTATTCGTTTGCCTGACCCAAGTCCCACTCCATTCAGCTTCATGAATACACACACACACTGCAAGGTATGAATTACCATTCATATTCTATACTTTAAGGTGTAGTTCACTTTAAAATGAAAATTACCCCATGATTTACTCTCCCTCAAGCCATCCTAGGTGTATATGACTCTTCTTTCAGACGAATACAATCAGAGTTATATTAATAAATGTCCTGGCTCTTCCAAGCTTTGTAATGGCAGTGGAGTGCAACCAACAGATTGAAGCCTTCCATCCGTCATAAAGGAACTCCACAGGCTCCGGGGGGTTAATAAAGGCCTTCTGAAGCAAAATGATGAGTTTGTGTAAGAAAAATATTCATATTTAAAACTTTATAAAGTAAAATAACTAGCTTCCAGCCAAACGAACATACGGATTTGACTTAAGTGTAAAGCGCAACTTATTTGAGTAATGCGACGTACTGCTGATATTTACGTTACGCCATGATGCACTACGCCACTTCCGACATCATAAATTGCGCATTAGGCTGCGTATGTTCGTTTGGCCGGAAGCTAGAATTTTACTTTGTAACGTGTTAAATATGAATATTTTTCTTACACAAACTCATCGTTTTGCGTCAGAAGGCCTTTATTAACCCCCGGAGCCGTGTGGAGTTTGTTTATGATGGATGGATGAGCTTCTCAAATTTTTTGAGCTTCAATCTGTTGGTTGCAGCTCGGAAGAGCCAGGACATTTATTAATATCTCTCCGATTGTATTTGTCTGAAGAAGAAAGTCATATACACCTAGGATGGCGTGAGGGTGAGTAAATCATGGGCTTACTTTAATTTTAATGTGAACTACTGAACTAAATGAAGTTCCGGGTAAATATTTCCCCCTCCGAAAGTCCCTGCTTGTGAGGTAGTACTTTTTCAAATTTCAGGAACTTTCAGGGGTGGGACTTAGGTGCTGAACATGCTGATTGGTTGAGTTCATGCCGCATTTTGATTGGTTGACTTGCAGCATTTTATTTCAACCACCATTTTTTTAAATCTGTTGCAGTGCGTGCAGTAACAGTTGTTTGCTATTCGAATCAACAATGGAGTTTTAAAATATGACTGATGGACCGATGACGTGGTTCAGGCTATTTGCCTAATCTTCACAGTACTTTAGACCACGGTGGAAAGACAGCAACAGGACTGGGGAAAAAAAGCTCCTGGTAATTTCGGTGGAAACGCGGCTTTAGCTAATCATTTAAAGAATTAAGGAAATACTTCATCCCATTTACTCACCAAATCTGTCATTCTAAATCTGAATGACTGACTAACTTCTGTGAAATGCATAATTTTTTCCTCTTTTATGAAAGAATTTTCACGTAGCTTTTTTCCATACAACATAGTGACCACATCTGAAAAACACTACATAAAAGTAGTATGCTATATTCCAACAGCTTTGTGTGAGCAGCAGATCCAAATATTAGTTGTTATTCACTGGTAAGCTTGCATTCTGCCCATTTAAATCATGACTAAAACGTAATGCACACAATTTAACAAGAATAAACAAAAAACAAAAAAACACAAATTTGGTCTGTGATGCCTACTGAAAGCTATCTGTTAGCATTCTCAGTTATCTCAATGACAGTTCAGATAACCGGACCCCTCAGAAGTATGTGACCTGCATGCTTCTGTCTGTGCTCACTTGGGTTACTTTGCTTACTCACTCAGAGGCTTAAAATTAACACTCACCAAGTGCCAAATGCGTGTAAAAAACAGCATTGACGAGTATATTAAGTGGTGTCAATCACCATTTGGGTGGTAACATCATTATTAGGGGTGTCACGAATCTCCAAATCCTCGATTCGATTCTAAGGTCATGATTCGATTCTCGATTTTTACATTTACTTTTTTTAAAGCCGAAACCGGCCAATCAGGATGCTCTCTGTCTTATATGCGCTTCATGAGGCACACACGCAAGGTCTCTCGCTCTCTCCCTCTCTGCCGTGCGCGCGCTATACGGTTTGGAGCAGTTTTTTCTGTCTCGCATGCGCGCTCTTGCTTGCGCACTCTAGATTCCGGGAGATTTTAACTAATTTGCGTGCATCAGGGAGCCGCTATCAATATGTGGGAGACTCCCGGAACTTCCGCGAGACTTGGGATGTCTGCAAACTGTGGCTTTTTTGAAGCATGAACGGTGTCAACATAACTCACTGGAAATCCAAAAAACATCCACACCTGCGACTTCAATGAAAGAGGAGGGGGTTCAAGTTCTGTCGATGGGTCTCCTGCATCTGCAGTTGCTATGCTATCTTTTGAGTGGCTGTAGCTAAGTTAGAGGAGGTTGACCATAGACTCGCAACACTTCAACACGCGTGTTTTTTTCCGCTTGGCACGCCAACCGAACGTGACATGGGGGCGTGGCAGCATCGATGATTCCATTTTTTAATTCGAAGTTCGAGATTGTGAATTAATTTCGATCGATTTCGATTTCAAATCAAAATCGTGACACCCTTAATCATTATGAACTCTAACAATGCAACGTTGTGAGAACATGAACGTAAACTACGCTCGGGACAGTTGACAGCCCAGCGCTGCATTGTCATGCCAATTTAAATATTCAAGTGCAAGAAGACACGAAAAGGAACTCAATTTGTTACTCGCACGCTGTGTGGTAAGTTTAGTGTGCGCACCCATTCGAAGCGTGCGCCCAGAAAGCTGAGTCTGTAGCTCTGTTTCAAGTCTTCTTATGCTTGAACAGACATATTCAAACAAAATGATGTAAATAATAAATAATTAAAAATTGACATCTCATTTTTTTTTATGTTAAAGCTGCAGTCTGTAGTTTTTCCTCTTTGTCGCCATCTCTGTTAGAAATCTGCAATTTCAGTTATTCGCAGAATGATCAGCTTTACGTGGGTTGTGCCTCGGCACCGCACAGCACGGATGAATCTGATGTTTTGGGGAGAATGTGCGGCTGTCAGTCGGTGTGGATACTGTCATTCGCAATCACAGATTATACTTTTTGGAAGTATGACCAACATAAGAATTTTCACCGGAAAATGTCCTCTGAACAAGTAACATCCACTTTTGTTCTGACCAACTAAGGGGAAAAATGCATTGCAGTAAATCGCCCTGATTAAATCTAACGATCGCTTATCACGTCAAACCGTGCAAATTATACTTTGTTCTCAAATTGTTAATGTTAACAACATCAGGATTGCATGACTACATTTAATGCCCTTCCGATATTATCCTTGTTTTCGCATGGGCCGGTTGCAGTCTCTTTTTTTCTGTAGCCAATCCGAAGTCTTTTGCATTTTACAGCGGGTGAGTCTCCAATTGTCACTGGTGATTGTCGTTTGAACCTTTCTGGATCCGCCATCAAATTGATAAGTTTATATCAAGTGCTGTGAGAAAAGGCTATAAATCTCCAGCTCCAACATCCTCACACTCGTAGCCTCGTAACTCTTCTTTATGTGGACAGATGTGACGTAATGACACAAAGACATGCTCGAATGTCCCACGGAAATCCACAAGTACCACTGGAATTAAAAACATTATTACAAGCTTACCGTTTTGAATTGAGCTAAGACAAGCAGAGAGTTTTGAACACTGGCTGGTTATGTACTTGCTCAAAAAAAAAAAATGGGATTATTTTTAACCCAAAGTTACGGAATGCAGATTAATCTGTTTAATTTAATTAATAATAATTTGTTACATTCATATAGCGCTTTTTCTGGGACCTCAAAGCGCTTTACGTAGAAGGGGGAATCTCCTCAACCACCACCAATGTGCAGCATCCACCTGGATGATGCGACGGCACTCATATTGCGCCAGAACGCCCACCACACACCAGCTTACTGGTGGAGAGGAGACAGTGATGATGCCAATCAGTGTATATATATATATATATATGGGGATGATTAGGAGGCCATGATTGACAGAATTTGGCCAAATTTGGCCAGGATGCCGGGGTTACACCCCTACTCTTTATCGAAGGACATCCTGGGATTTTTTATGACCACAGAGAGTCATTTTCCAATTTATACAGTGAGAGACTAAACAGTGTTATTTTACATTTGATTACTTTATTCAATCTCTCTACCTGAAAACGTATCGGTTACCTAACGTAACCTCGGTTCTCTCTAGATGAGGGAACGAGTATTGCGTAAGTTAGCTTACGCTACGGGAAAGATTCATCTTCTCGAGATATTGAAGCCAAAAATTATCCTTAATTTTGTATTTATTGTCAACGCAGTGCAGCAGCTAGCAGACCTAGAGCAGGCTGTCTAGCGTGCTCATAGGCTGCGCTGCGGGAACTGCAGCAGCCTACCACTGAGCCCGACGTGACGTCACGTCCAATGAAGGGCGCTCGCGCCTTCACAGCGTCTTAGCCCGCCAGAATGGGCGAGGCTTAGCGTATAAACAGGGCTCGTAGGCTGTATTCTCTGGTTTTCAACGACTGAAGCGAAAAACGCTCGTGGCGCGAGCACGGCAGGTTACGCAATACTCGTTCCCTCATCTAGAGAGAACCGAGGTTACGTTAGGTAACCGATACGTTCTCTTACGAGAGGTTCTCTCGTATTGCGTAAGTTGGCTTACGCTACGGGAACCCTTTGTCAACGCCGTGCTCGCCAAGCATCCACAATGAGTCCCAGGGCTTTCCGGGGAACCCAGATAAGTGGGAAATAAGGAGGCCAGCAGTGCGGGCCAGCACTTGTACATAAGCACTCATAGGGAATAGGGCTGTCGCGGGGAAGGAATTTCCCTTGCGGTAATTTTGAGTGCCTCAATAGCACGATATGCGGTTTTACCGCCATTTATTTATTTATATTTATTTGTTACTATATAAATACGTGTTATGATGTGGTCAGCATACACAAAAACAATGTAACCGAAACTAAACAGCATCTCTGCGCATTGAAAGACTGTCCCTCAGCGCGCAGTTGTTACGCCAATGGACTGTCTTTGAGTGAGTCATTAAACAATTCATTCAACGAAAACGTTCAAAAAAGCTGATTCCTTAAATGATAGATGTAATGAAACAAGGTGTTAATTATTTTTTAACTTTGAGCTCCACTTTTCAAGGCTCAGCTGGCCAGCAATGCTTCACTTTTGGGCAAAGCTGAAGCAATGCTTCACTTAATAGAGACCAATGGCATTGATTCAATGCGTGACTCGCTGCTTTCCCCCAATGGCTTCCTCGCGCTGTGTAATGCTGACCAGCGCTGACGCCATTCATGGTAAATACCCTTACACGTTAAAAGGATGATAGCCTACAACAAATATTTTGCCTTTCTTGGAAACGGCAACCTTTTCACGAATATACATGACTTGACTTCAAAGACAGACGCAGGTAATCACACGCGCTCATTCGATCACATTCACTGTCTGTTTAGGCTTAAGTCCTAATTCACGAATCCTCTGTACAAATCACCATGATAAACAGTCCTGTTATCATTATTAACTTATTTAACATTCAATACACATGGTACGAACTACGAAGGGTGGCCTTATGAAAAAAGAAAACGCGGTTTGCGGTTGCTGCGGTTACTTGCATTCCTCTGCGGTTGGTCTGTCAGTAGCGCGGTAATGCAATATTGCGGTTATCGCGACAGCCCTAATAGGGAATACAGAGCGGCGTCGCCGGTCTGCATAAGCATATAGCACATACCCAATAGTGCAGCTCAACCAGAAGAGCTAGTATGCGTGAGAGTAGCCTGCGCACGAACCTATCTGGACAGAACGTACATCTCACTTAAACTGACAGAAGTTTTGCCTGCAGAGCGGGAACTTCTAGGTTATAAAACCTGACAAAGGTGGACGGGGAGGACCAGCCCGCCGCCACACATATGTCATGAATAGAAATTCCGCTGGACCATGCCCACGATGAGGCCATGCCTCTGGTGGAATGAGCCCTGATGCCCAGGGGGCATTGCAGACCTGCCGACGCGTAAGCAGCTGCTATAGCGTCCACAATCCATCTGGATAAGCTCTGTTTCGAGGCGGCGAGACCCTTGGTGCGCCCACCAAACGAAACGAAAAGCTGCTCCGAGCACCTGAAAAGGGCGGAGCGCGCAGTGTAAGTCCTCAGCGCCCTGACCGGGCAGAGGAGATTAACGTCGCTCTCGCTATCGGATGAAGGCAGAGCCGAAAGCGAAATGACCTGCGCTCTGAATGGAGTGCCAATCACTTTAGGAACATAGCCATGTCTAGGTTTGAGGATGACCTTTGAGTTATTTGGCCCGAACTCGAGACACGCAGCGCTGACAGACAGCGCGTGTAAGTCCCCCACACGTTTCACTGATGACAGTGCTGTCAGGAAAACGGTTTTGAGTGATAGGTACTTTAACTCCACGGAGTCTAGTGGTTCAAAGGGGAAAGCTTTCAGGGCCTCGAGGACCAATGAAAGATCACACATAGGAACCGACGGGGGGCGCGGAGGGTTCATCCTTCTGGCTCCTCTAAGGAAGCGGATGACAAGCTCATCTTTTCCTAGTGACCGGCCGCGCGTCGACTCAGCGAACGCAGCAACGGCCACCACATATACTTTGAGCGTGGATGGGGATCTCCCCTTATCCAACAGCTCCTGTAGGAAACAGAGCAGCCGCGAGACCCCACACGTCCGCGGGTCCAGGTTTTTGTCGGTGCACCATTTGGAGAACACAGACCATTTAGACGCGTAAAGCTTTCTAGTAGAGGGAGCTCTAGACTGCGTGATTGTGTTCATCACTCCTTCTGGCAGGGCAGCGGGTACCCGTTGATCACCCACGCGTGCAGAGACCAGCGCTCTGGATGGGGATGCCAGATCGAGCCGCGAGCTTGCGAGAGGAGATCCGTTCTGACCGGAATCGGCCACGGGGCTGTTGGTGACAGCCGCGTCAGCTCCGGGAACCAAATCTGATTCTCCCAGCGCGGGGCTATGAGGAGCACCGAGTGGCGCGTTTCCCTGATTCTCTTGATTACCTGCGGTAGCAGAGAGATCGGAGGGAAGGCATACAGGGGGCGGCTGGGCCAGACTTGGGCCAGCGCGTCCTCGTTCTTCGAAAAGAACACTGGGCAGTGAGCGTTGTCCTTTGACGCAAATAGGTCGACTTCCGCTTTGCCGAATAGGTGCCATAATTTCTGGACTGTTTGGGGGTGCAGGGACCATTCCCCTGGGGGAACGTTGTCCCTGGACAGCTTGTCTGGGCCGTCGTTCAGGTGGCCTGGCACATGGGCAGCTCTCAGCGAGCGCAGGTGATGCTGAGACCACGTGAGGAGGCGCTCCGTCAGATCGCAGAGGTTCCTGGATCTGACACCGCCCTGACGGTTCACATAGGAAACCACTGACATGTTGTCCGATCGGACTAGGACATGGTGGTCCTGTATGAGCGGGAGGAAGCGCCTCAGCGCGTTCTCGACCGCTATCATTTCCATACAATTTATGTGAAGGAGCTTTTCCTGGTCTAACCATAGGCCAAAGACCGGTCTGTCCTCGAAGAGCGCACCCCAACCTGTGTTGGACGCATCTGTCGAGATAACCTCTCGGTACGAGACCGCTCCCATCATAACGCCCCGCTGATACCAGTCGGCTGTTAACCAGGGCTGCAGAGCCGTAATACAGGTCTGTGTCACCCTGATTCGTTCGCACCCGGCAGCCCAAGCTCGGCGAGACACACGGGCATTGAGCCAGCGTTGGAGCGGGCGCATGCGCAGTAGGCCCAGCTGAAGCACTGCTGCAGCTGAGGCCATACAGCCCAGCATCCTCTGGAATGTCTTCAGAGGGATGATGCTGCCCGTCCGGAAAGACGCGGCTAGGTGTCGAACACGGCGCGCGTGTTGTGTCGATAAACGAGCCGTCATGGCCACAGAGTCCAGTTCTATTCCTAGAAAGGAAATCGACTGACTGGGCACTAATGAGCTCTTGGTCCAGTTGACCGTGAGACCCAAGCTTTCCATGTGACTGAGGAGCACAGTTCTGTGAGATAGCAGTTCTGCCTCTGACTGTGCCAAAATCAGCCAGTCGTCCAGATAGTTCATAATTCGCAGCCCTTGATTCCTCAAGGGGGCGAGAGCCGCGTCCATGCACTTCGTAAATGTACGGGGTGCCAGGGACAAGCAGGACGGTGTATTGATAAACCTGACCGTCGAAGGCGAATCTCAAGAATGGCCTGTGACGGGGTATTATCTGAATCTGGAAATAGGCATCTTTCAGATCAAGAGAAATAAACCAGTCCCTCGGGCGAACGTGCGCGAGGATTTTCCTGGTTGTAAGCATTTTGAACGGTCTTTTCATAAGCACCTTGTTCAAACGTCTCAGATCTAAGATGGGTCTGAGGGCTCCGTCCTTCTTGGGTACGAGAAAATAACGCTGTAGAAGCCTGACTCGCTCAGAGAAGGCGGTACCAGTTCTATGGCCTCTTTGCACAGCAGCTTCGCTATTTCTGCGCGGAGTAGATGTGCTACTTCTGCATTCACAGTTGTCACGGTCCGTGCTTGAAAGCGCGGGGGACGGCGAGTGAACTGTAGCGAATAGCCGTGCCTTATTGTGCTCAACACCCATTCTGAAACCCCTGGAATGGCTTCCCATGCTTTTATATATGTAGCTAGGGGGCGAATGGTCTCCTGGTTCTGACCGCCGCATACAGCGGGGTTGAGAAACTGAATCGGAGGCGTGGGCGCGGCGCGCGCGCCCTCGGTGCTTGCAAGCGGCAGCTCGCTGACCACCGTGACATGCTGATACATAAGAGGCGTCCCGATTGCCGTGAATGGGGAGCGCCCTTCTATCACTTCGCGATGTGCGAGCGGAGCCTTGGGCGGAGTGTATGTTAGTAAGCGTGAGCGCTTTTGAGCGGGCACGAGACTTACACATGAATTTAACGTCCCGGCCGCTTTGGACGGGGAGCGTTTTATAATCGCCCTGCGTTTTGTGACAACGCTTAGATGCACGGGCCGTGCTCGGGGAGAGGCTTGTGTTAGTAAGCGTGAGCGCTCGCGGGCGGGCACGTGACTTACATTCATAACCTGACTGAATACACTTCTTACATTCAACACTCGAGCAGCTTTTGTCTGCTTTATAAGAGTGGGCTTTGTGAATGACACGGGAAGTGTTGTGCTTGTGTGTAGGGGTGAACACTGGGGAGTGGGCACTTTTTCTACACTTAAAACACCCTTGGCGTGAGCCGGATAACCAGGAATTATACTCTTTATTAGGTTTCTCTGGGTCGCCGTAAAAACGGCGTTTGTGTGCAGGCGAGAGGGTTTTTCTACCGGCTCGTTGTCTGCTAAATGAACCACTGCAGTAGCCTGTTTGAAGGGGACTGACAGGGAGAAAAGCTTTGACGGCGGTCTGGCCGCAGCGGGACTCGGCCGTCTTTTCCTTCCTGATGATGCTAGGAAGGCTTTGTGTGCTCGGGCTTCAGCGCGATCCTTTGCCGTCGCTGTGAAGGCTGGCTAGGCTGCGATGGGCGCTGAGTGTTAGCTCGTGCAGGCGGCGGATCACGTGAGCGGCCTGTAGCGGAACTCGAGCGCCAAGGCAGGAAGAGATTCATGGCCTGCGTGGTCTTCTGAACCTCCGAGAAGCGGTCAACGAGCCCGCTCACCGCTGGGCCGAAGAGACCGGTAGGGGAAAGAGGCGCGTTGAGGAAAACGGCGAGCTCGGATTCCCTCATGTCGGCGAGCGTCAACCAGAGGTGCCTCTGTGACGGTCAATGCGGCCATAGCCCTTCCGATGGCTTGAGCTGCGGTCTTGGTAGCGCGGAGCGATTAGATCCGTCGCGCTTCTCAAGTCGGTAACGGCAGCTGGGTCCCGGCCCTTCTCATCCCATTCGCGGAGGAGGTCGGCCTGTAGAATCTGTAGCACAGCCATCGAGTGCAGAGCTGAAGCGGCTTGTCCGGCGGCGGTGTATGCGCGGCCGACAAAGGCGGATGTGGCTCTGCAGGCCTTGGACGGGAGGGCAGACCTTGAGCGCCATCTCGCGGAGGGCGGGCAAAGGTGCGCTGCGACCGTGTCTTCTACAGGGGGAATGGCTGAATATCCTTTCTCGGCGGCCCCGTCCACCTGGGAGAGCGACGCGGAGAAGTGGGATTGGAGCCTCGTGGAGAAAGGTGCATTCCACGACTTAGCCAGTTCTGAGTGAAGTTCAGGCAGAAACGGGGCGGGCCTGGCTGCAGGCGCTTGACGGCGGCGACTCTGAAGAAAGCAGCCGTCGAGCCTGTTAGGTGCGAGCTCCTTGGGCGGCGACCACTCGAGCCAGAGTCGATCAACAGCCTGAGAAAGGAGGCGCAACAGTTCAGCGTCCACTCCAGCCCGGGTCCGGCCGGATTCCTGGATCGAAGAGGCGGAGGAGTGGTGAGAGCCCGACCAGTCCTCGCTGTCCGATGCCAGGATGGAACAGCAGTCTTTAGTGGCCCGTTCCTCGGCCTCGTCATCAGAAGCGATGGCAGTGCGGCACGTGGGCGGCAGCTGCGCATCGGTGAGGAGAGGCGGAGAAGGCGAGAGCGAGGCTCGAGGGGGGGTATCCGGCGAGCGCGTCGCGGTGGCCACAGGCTCCGGCATCCTGAGGGAACGGCGCTTCTTTTTGCGCGGTCCCACAAAGGGTGGAGTGGGGTTGAAAGCTTCGACTCGAGCCCGCAGGGTCGATATCGGAAGCACGTCGCAGAACTCGCATCCCCCTGACGAGAGGGCGCGGGCTGCGTGTTCCTGGCCCAGGCAGAGAGCACAGATCTCGTGGCGGTCTCCGTCGCTGAGCGTGGCTCCACACGAGCCGCAGGAAATGCGAGGCATCTTGAAAAAGACGCTCGCTGCTCTTTTAGAGTGAGAGGTAAAAAAGGATACGTCGCCGGATAGCGTAGCTGGCACGGATGGCTGAAGGTGGCGAAGACAGCCGGCTTCTTCAGGCGCTGTCCTAAGCTGGCTAGTCGCTTCTTCGACGGCTCCGGCTTCTCTCAGATCCAGCGATGCGAAGAGCTTCGCTGAAGAAGTGAAAATCAGAGAATACAGCCTACGAGCCCTGTTTATATACGCTAAGCCACGCCCTTCATTGGACGTGAGAGAACCTCTCGTAAGAGAACTATTGTTACTTTTTAATAATGTTTTCAATTGATATTAGTTAGGGAAGTAGTTTATGTGGTATCGAAATTGGAATAGAGAGTTGTGCATTTTTCACTGGTCACTAAAATTTTAGTATCATACCTGGCTGTTTTTGTAAAATATTCATGGCCGGTACATTTTGTCAAGTCACCGGGCATTGGCAGGTGTGGCAAAAAGTTAGTTTTAGGCCCTTGAGTTGCAGGGAAATTGCGTTTAGGAAACACTGATTGGCTAATGGCACCACAAGAACAAAACTCATCTACTTGTTGTGACTATCCTGAACTGTCAAAGGGAGACTGGAAAACTGGAAAAACAATTGTGTTGTTAAAAAATGTTTACTTTGTCATGGCTACTTCTAAATGCCTGGCAATTAAAGCTTTTCAACCTTGCAACCCCTTGGTTCCTCACACAAAGCTGTCATATGATGTTTGGATTGTCATCATAGTTTGGATTAGTAAACCGCCATGTTGCTAATTTTCTGTGTAGCCCGAAGAGCAGCTTCCATGTTATCTGACATACACCACTCCTGGGGTAGAAAGAGTGGTGAAAGAGAGCAGCCACCATAACTCACACATACAGCAAGACACTAAAGGACCCAGGTAATGTTTGAACACCCACACAAACACTTTCCACTGGCTTAAGGTGGGGGGTCACGTCTTTATTTGAATTACCATAATAATGAATTTCTGACTAGTAAAGCTGTTCACATCCTCATGAATTCAAGGAAACTTCAAATCATATGAAAGCTTATACCTCTACCACTCTCCTATTATTGTAACATATAAAAAGCAAAATGGCAGTGGCGTCAGCATTAAAGTTAGCTAGGTACATTACCACACACATATTAGTTTATATACCATTTTAACTCAGCCAGTGTTGCCTGGTGCACTTTCTTAGCTCTGTTTTGTCAGAGCATTTATGGTGAATTAATATACTGATTAAGTATTTGTATTATACTAATTTTAACACGATGAGAATGGGGCATTATTCAGAGTAAATGCTTGCATCAAATGTTGAATCTGACAGCATTTCTCACAGGTACTGCCCCTCCATTGAGTCGAAGGTGCTTCGGTTTCCAGGGCGACGGCACCAGATATGGCTGGAACCGGAGGGTCTGACCTCTGACCTCATGTACCCTCAGGGCTTGTCTATGACGATGCCCCCTGAAAAGCAGCTCTGCCTCATCAGAGAGATTCCTGGGCTGCAACGTGCAAAAATGTGCACTCCAGGTACATTTATAATCAAGCCAAATCAAAAAAATTTTTTTTTTTTAATTATGATGTTGATGATTATATTATCTTCGTGCTGTATAGTCAGATTTAGCTAATTTGAGCGGGACAATAATACAGTTTACATTTTGCGATGATAAAAGCAATAAAACCATTGAGATTGCTATGTACAGGGTTTGAAATTAGATAAATTAGCAATGATCTATCGGCCCAGCTACAGAGATATCATAAAAATACTGACGCTAAGGGCATGGGAATTTTATCATCATGAAGTTATATGCTGGGATATAATTTTGTCATCATGACATGATATTTTGAGGCATGATTTTCATTATTATTATTGGACTCCTTGGAGTGAGAACGAGTTGGCTTTTTTGAATAAAAGTCAATGAAGGTGAGGCTTTAATTAGGGCTGGGACGGTTACCGCAATACCGCGGTCACGTGACTCCAACCGCGGGTCTGATCTCGTCACCGACATCACCGCAAAAAAAAAAAAATAAAAAAAAAAATTGGCCTGCACATGTGTGCACGTTGTGTCTAATGACATGGATTCATTGATTCTAATGAGATGGATTATGTCTAATGATATTGTGGCTTACATGGATTCAAGGTTTTCTAAACAAACTTATCATCAAAAGATTAATCAAATCCGACCTTTCGCGAGTTGAGGAGCGCAATGTTCCATGACGCATAATAACATTCCATTCGTATTAGAGATGCGCGGATGGGCTATTATTATTTCATCCGCAACCGCATCACAAAACTCATCATCTTTCCGCCATCCACCCGCACCAACGTTTTTTGATCAATTTTCGAAACCGCATCCTCGGCGCACAGGGATAAATATGAATAAGTAAATAGCCTATAACGCACATCGGCAAACCTGGCCTTACCTGACTAGGCTACTGTACACTAAAATGTTATCATTTCGTTTTGAATTTTGTTTAAAAGTAGACATTTAGGCCGAGCCTACGCAGAGTTTCGGTTCATTTATGAGACGAGCTTCAGTTCACGCGCAAGAGATCGCACCCGCGCTTCCACGTCCTCCTGATTATATGTCTGCTATTTGCTTCTTAATTCTTTATTCCAGGCAATTAGTTAATGAAACAGTGATTAAAATTAAGGTACAATTTATACAAAACGAAATTTAATTTAAAGAAAGGCTTTCTACAAAACAAAACTTAATAAAGTGGTCAAAATTGTGTCTGACCCATTGAATGATCCTATCTTACTCATGCTGTTCACTCTTCATATAATCGACATAGATTAAATAAAAAATAACACTATATTATGTAAACATAATTATGGAGTATAATATTTGTAATTAAGACATGTTGCAATAGGTGTTCTTTCATTTCCAATGTGAACATCATAATCCTGAAAATGATGAATTCAATGCGAATGTATCTGAGAATATTCTTAAATAAGGAAATCTATTCAGTGATTGGTTCATGCCAAATTACTGCTTGATGAAAATTTGACTATTTCAAATTGTGCTAGTTTTTTTCGGATGTAGGTGACAATATTTAACAAAGACGGTCTAGCAAAAACGACCTCTGGTGCGTGCGCGAAAGTCTGTGTTGGGGGGGCGGGGTTAGGGGGGCTGGCTATTTAAAGCGGTTTACTGCCATACCGCGGGAAAATCTTGCTTTTCAACCGCGGTTAGAAAAAATCCATACCGCCCCAGCCCTAGCTTTAATACGCTGACTTTTGTAAACCCTGGCTATATAGTATATATCGCCTAACAAGAGTATACTGTATGAATGCAAATAAAATTGGACATACTTCTATATCCAACTTTATATAAAGTGCTGGGCGATAAGTAACAGTTACAATCTATGATGAAAAAGAAGTCAAAGATTTACTATATAGTAGATATTCTGTCCTAGATGCGTGTTCTGTCTACTCAACACTGACAGATATCCAACAGGAGTCAGAAAAGGGCAAACACAGCTGCTGTAAAGTTGAGGGTTTTACTGTTATGCTGCTCTTTCTCTTTTTTTGTAAAACTGAAACATACAAACATTACAGATATCTTGTTCTCAAAATAAATACAAATGAATTTCCATTGTTTACAAATATTCTCTGAGCACATATACCAAAGGGCTACACTCAGCTCTACTTGGTGTTATTGTTGTTAATGAATTGCCATCGCTGTAAAATAGTTTGGTTTTAAACTTATGAATTACAAATATATTCCGTGTATATCATATATATAGCTAGGGCTGGGGCGGTATGGATTTTTTCTAACCGTGGTTGAAAAGCAAGATTTTCCCGCGGTATGGCGGTAAACCGCTTTAAATAGCCAGCCCCCCAGTATATATAGTTATATATATATATATATATATATATATATATATATATATATATATATATATATATATATATATATATATATATGCATGCATATGCACATACATTCATGCAAACACTGAAAAAAGGTAACAAACTTACAGGCAAAGCCTTTGATGCGAAAAACTTAAGGAAACAGAGAATGGGTAGGTTTAGGAATCAGTGTTTGGTGTAGGCAATCAGTACAGTTATTGTCATGACCAATGAAGTCTTAAGCTGCAGGGCGGGATTTCCGCTGAACTGGTTTGGGGGGAAAAATTACGCGCTTGGAAAGAATATATGGTTGTTTCTCAATTCTTACTTGTGCATCCTCGTTTCCTCTTCTCGCGTGTCAGCTCCACCACCTGTAAGATGCGAGGAAAGAAAATGAGGATGGAGGAATCGAAGGAAAGCTTATTTGAATATTCTTGATCACTCGAGCGACACTTCACTGCGTCATCAGCTGCACTCAATAGATCTGCTTATATTTTGTAAAAGTTTGGTTAAGAAATTAATAAATAATAAGATAAAGCAAGAACTTTTGATTACTCGATGGGACACTTATAGTCTTGCAAAAAATGCAAGTGTTTACAGAGCTTTTATATATTGTATTTTCAATACTTTGCATTTTAAATGAAACTTGAACATGTCTGTTCAGTAGCCGCTATGTAACTAACAGAAGACACAAATTTAAAGCTGTGGTGCTTCTAATTAAGTGATAAAAACAGTTGCAAATGTTGTACAAAATAGGCCTACACATACCATACTCATCTTTGCACCAATTAAATGAGCAACACTTTGTTTTTACTACTGAATTATATGCATCTAATTATTTTAAATTACATTGGAATATTTTCCTCGACATCTTGCGATTTCTGAGCACATTAGTTCCCGAACATAAATCATGATGGGATACACTTAACCTTGAATACCACTCCGAAGCGGGTTTTCAAGATAGTGTGCATTAAGAGCACTGCACTTTGGCATTTTTAAGAAATGGGACAGTCTTGCGCACTTCCTTCCTGTCTCGTGCACACGCTCTCAAGTGGCCAAGACCGCAAGTGTGGGTATTTGGACAAGGCAATTGAGAAGCACCCACTAAAACACTACGGTTTTCCTGGTTAACCTCTAATTCAAGAGTTACATGATTTATACCAACCACTAAGAAAACTGTTCGTAGTCATCATCAGTCTTTGTTGCTACACCAAACTGCCACAAGATGGTGCTAAGAAATGACAAATGATTGCATGTCGTGACAGTATATATAGTTTTACATGAGCGCAATGTCTGTATGTGAATACAATATATCCAACATTGTATATAGAGCTGTGCGATAATGTGGTTTACATTGAGACGATATAAACAATCAAACATACAGGATTTGCTATATAGAGTATGTGTATGTATATATATATATATATATAGAGTATGTGTATATACAGGTCCTTCTCAAAAAATTAGCATATTGTGATAAAGTTCATTATTTTCCATAATGTAATGATAAAAATTAAACTTTCATATATTTTAGATTCATTGCACACCAACTGAAATATTCCAGGTCTTTTATTGTTTTAATACTGATGATTTTGGCATACAGCTCATGAAAACCCAAAATTTCTATCTCAAAAAATTAGCATATCATGAAAAGGTTCTCTAAACGAGCTATTAACCTAATCATCTGAATCAACTAATTAACTCTAAACACCTGCAAAAGATTCCTGAGGCTTTTAAAAACTCCCAGCCTGTTTCATTACTCAAAACTGCAATCATGGGTAAGACTGTCGACCTGACTGCTGTCCAGAAGGCCATCATTGACACCCTCAAGCAAGAGGGTAAGACACAGAAAGAAATTGCGGCGTGGCATGGAGGCAATCAGCCTGTGGCACTGCTGAGGTGTTATGGAGGCCCAGGATGCTTCGATAGCGGCCTTAAACTCATCCAGAGTGTTGGGTCTAGCGTCTCTCAACTTTCTCTTCACAATATCCCACAGATTCTCTATGGGGTTCAGGTCAGGAGAGTTGGCAGGCCAATTGAGCACAGTAATACCATGGTCAGTAAACCATTTACCAGTGGTTTTGGCACTGTGAGCAGGTGCCAGGTCGTGCTGAAAAATGAAATCTTCATCTCCATAAAGCTTTTCAGCAGATGGAAGCATGAAGTGCTCCAAAATCTCCTGATAGCTAGCTGTATTGACCCTGCCCTTGATAAAACACAGTGGACCGACACCAGCAGCTGACATGGCACCCCAGACCATCACTGACTGTGGGTACTCCAGTGCTGCTTCTCTGTAGCCCAGGTCAGGTGCTTCTGCCGCTGTTTCTGGTTCAAAAGTGGCTTGACCTGGGGAATGCGGCACCTGTAGCCCATTTCCTGCACACGCCTGTGCACGGTGGCTCTGGATGTTTCTACTCCAGACTCAGTCCACTGCTTCCGCAGGTCCCCCAAGGTCTGGAATCGGTCCTTCTCCACAATCTTCCTCAGGGTCTGGTCACCTCTTCTCGTTGTGCAGCGTTTTTTGCCACACGTTTCCCACAGACTTCCCACTGAGGTGCCTTGATACAGCACTCTGGGAACAGCCTATTTGTTCAGAAATTTCTTTCTGTGTCTTACCCTCTTGCTTGAGGGTGTCAATGATGGCCTTCTGGACAGCAGTCTTACCCATGATTGCGGTTTTGAGTAATGAAACCGGCTGGGAGTTTTTAAAAGCCTCAGGAATCTTTTGCAGGTGTTTAGAGTTAATTAGTTGATTCAGATGATTAGGTTAATAGCTCATTTAGAGAACCTTTTTAATGATATGCTAATTTTTTGAGACAGGAATTTTGGGTTTTCATGAGCTGTATGCCAAAATCATCAGTATTAAAACAATAAAAGACCTGAAATATTTCAGTTGGTGTGCAATGAATCTAAAATATATGAAAGTTTAATTTTTATCATTACATTATGGAAAATAATGAACTTTATCACAATATGCTAATTTTTTGAGAAGGACCTGTATATATATATACACACAGGTCCTTCTCAAAAAATTAGCATATTGTGATAAAGTTCATTATTTTCCATAATGTAATGATAAAAATTAAACTTTCATATATTTTAGATTCATTGCACACCAACTGAAATATTTCAGGTCTTTTATTGTTTTAATACTGAGGAATTTTGGGTTTTCATGAGCTGTATGCCAAAATCATATCTCAAAAAATTAGCATATCATGAAAAGGTTCTCTAAACGAGCTATTAACCTAATCATCTGAATCAACTAATTAACTCTAAACACCTGCAAAAGATTCCTGAGGCTTTTAAAAACTCCCAGCCTGTTTCATTACTCAAAACCGCAATCATGGGTAAGACTGCCGACCTGACTGCTGTCCAGAAGGCCATCATTGACACCCTCAAGCAAGAGGGTAAGACACAGAAAGAAATTTCTGAACAAATAGGCTGTTCCCAGAGTGCTGTATCAAGGCACCTCAGTGGGAAGTCTGTGGGAAGGAAAAAGTTTGGCAAAAAACGCTGCACAACGAGAAGAGGTGACCGGACCCTGAGGAAGATTGTGGAGAAGGACCGATTCCAGACCTTGGGGGACCTGCGGAAGCAGTGGACTGAGTCTGGAGTAGAAACATCCAGAGCCACCGTGCACAGGCGTGTGCAGGAAATGGGCTACAGGTGCCGCATTCCCCAGGTCAAGCCACTTTTGAACCAGAAACAGCGGCAGTAGCGCCTGACCTGGGCTACAGAGAAGCAGCACTGGACTGTTGCTCAGTGGTCCAAAGTACTTTTTTCGGATGAAAGCAAATGTTGCATGTCATTCGGAAATCAAGGTGCCAGAGTCTGGAGGAAGACTGGGGAGAAGGAAATGCCAAAATGCCTGAAGTCCAGTGTCAAGTACCCACAGTCAGTGATGGTCTGGGGTGCCATGTCAGCTGCCGGTGTTGGTCCACTGTGTTTTATCAAGGGCAGGGTCAATGCAGCTAGCTATCAGGAGATTTGAGCACTTCATGCTTCCATCTGATTTAATTTTTCAGCACGACCTGGCACCTGCTCACAGTGCCAAAACCACTGGTAAATGGTTTACTGACCATGGTATTACTGTGCTCAATTGGCCTGCCAACTCTCCTGACCTGAACCCCATAGAGAATCTGTGGGCTATTGTGAAGAGAAAGTTGAGAGACGCAAGACCCAACACTCTGGATGAGCTTAAGGCCGCTATCGAAGCATCCTGGGCCTCCATAACACCTCAGCAGTGCCACAGGCTGATTGCCTCCATGCCACGCCGCATTGAAGCAGTCATTTCTACAAAAGGATTCCCGACCAAGTATTGAGCGCATAACTGAACATAATTATTTGAAGGTTGACTTTTTTTGTATTAGACACTTCTTTTATTGGTCGGATGAAATATGCTAATTATTTTAGATAGGAATTTGGGGTTTTCATGAGCTGTATGCCAAAATCATCAGTATTAAAACAATAAAAGACCTGAAATATTTCAGTTGGTGTGCAATGAATCTAAAATATATGAAAGTTTAATTTTTATCATTACATTATGGAAAATAATTAACTTTATCACAATATGCAAATTTGAGAAGGACCTGTATTATATATATATATATATATATATAATATAATATGAGTATTGCTTTTTGTGAGCATACTGTATGTATGGAGGTAAAGTAGTAATTACTATATTAAAGCTACTCATGTTACGTTGGACTGTCATGTTGCCAGACTTTTGAATATCTCCACTGGGCCTCTTTGCAGATTATTCTGTCAAAGAAATGCCCACTAAGACACTAACACGAAGTAAACAATGGGGCAGTTAGGGGCGGGTAAATATTAAATGGGTAATGTTCAGTGTTGATCTGCAATGGACTATACAGAAAACTCATAAGTCGTCTTAATGTTTTACTCCAGGTTATGGAGTGCAGTATGACTTTGTCTGTCCAACACAACTCTTCCCGTGGCTGCAGGTAAAGAGCACTCAGGGTCTCTTCCTGGCTGGGCAGATCAATGGAACCACAGGCTATGAGGAGGCAGCTGCACAGGTAGGGATATCGTGATAACCGCAATATTGTAATACCGCAATACTTACAAGCCAACTGCAGAGGAATGCAAGCAACCGCGAATCCTCGATGTTCACTTTTTCATTTTTTTCATAAGGATGTACTCCTTGTTTCACAGTTCATGCATTCTTATTAAATGTTAAATCAGTTAATGATAACAAGAGTGAAGAATGTAATTTTTTTCTGCCAACTGGCTCTTTTGGCTCTTTTTTACTTAAGACTCTGTGTTCCATTGTGATTTATACAGATTTGCACTAAACAAGCCTAAACAGTTAGCGAGTGAGAGAGACAGAGATCGACTGAGCGCGTGCGATTACCTGCGTCTGTCCTACTGAGGGTCTAGTCTTATATCCATTTCCCATGAATGGAGTCAGGGCTGGCAAATGCAAACAGTGGGGTAGTTAAGGGCAGACCATCAGTTTGACTGACCAATGACAGGTGGGAAGTGTTTTGAGAAGCCCATTTGTAATTTTTTTTTTTTATTTGCTGTTGCTAGTTACTAAGTAACTTCACCTTTTAAGTATTTCTTCTTGTGCTTCTACACTACCACAAAAAACCTTGGAAATGCTAATTTTGAAAGAAATTAAGCATTCTGTTCATCAGTGTATGGTGGGTTTCTTCAATAAGGATTAAATTAAATTGGTCATGAATTGAGAAATCAAATTTTTATTTGTGAAAAATAAAAAGTCATTGTACTATAAAAACATGCTGTAGGTTTCAGAACTCAAAAAATCCTTGTTAGTCCAGCAACAGCTTTTATTGAAACCAAGCTGCCACAATAACCTGTGGTCTATTTCCTGTTTTTTGTTGTTGTGTGTAATGGAGATAAATACATCAGCACAAACACAGATCCACACCTACTTTATCATCCGCACTTTGCCCTTGTGCAGTGGGATGTTGGACTGGCAATTTAATTTTAAACACAGATAAACAAATCAGGGATTAGAATTCTAATCTGTGATTAAAACCTTCTATTAAAATCTACAATTAATTGTCCGCCATGATGGTATTGCCATTGTAATTAAATAGAATCAATATTAACATTTCTATTTCATTTTTGATTGATTTCCAGAAATTCTCTCTGACATAAGCAGCTCTTGCAGATAAATGAAACAAACTTGTAAAAAGTTAGCTGTCTTTATAAACTGCTTCGTAGAAAGATTGTAATTAAATTAATAGTATAACTTTTTTTTATAATTTGACAAAAGAACTGACAGATAAGAGATAAGAAAAAACAACATTATTCGTGGAGTGATTACCTCCACCTTGACACGTCAACATTCCATGTCTCATTAGTCTTGCGTGTACCGGGCACGAGAAAAGAAAGACGCTGTCCGTTTGTTAAATCTGATGTCACGCATTTCAATTTTCAGGTGCTTATACACTTAGTGTGCTGTAATCGGTGGGTCACCGTGATTTTGCCAAGTAAGACATGTTCCTGGATCAACATATTTTGTTGATCCTGGAATAACATTCCTGTCCCAAAATTTAGTCCTTACCCTAACCCTACCCATAACTTTTCCCTAAAATGAGAGGGAAATGATAGGTGAATAACACTGATGTTGAAGCACCTCACCCTGGTTCTAAGCCTAAACTTGACATAAACTGTAAACTTCTCCCTCAAATCTGATTGGTTGATCTGAAAGTTGTTCCAGGATCAACAAAGATGTTGATCCAGAAACATGTGGTACTTGGTGAAATCACATTCACCGTAATCGGTGATGGGTAAATTACTTTTAAATTGTGGTCTTTTACTGATTAGATCGGTTACATGACGAAAATTGTAGTTGGGTATATTATATGTGATTGCACATTTTGTACTCTACTTTTTCCAATCTAAATGTTTGATTAATTTAAGATTTGCTTCTATAAAAAACTAAGAAAAAGTATATTTCATAATGTTTAATACATTTTGTGATGTTAATAAATAATGTCAGGGTTTCCCAAACTGCAGCTTGTGAAAGAACTGCGGGGGGTTAGAGCTAATAATTAATTAATGTCAAAAATAATGTCAAAATGTCCATCTTGGCAAGTATCCGTGTAACAGTCGGTTATGTCTTAAGTGAACATAAACAGTTAGGTCCATTAGGTCACAGGTACATTAGGCTGCTGTCATTTTGTCTTTAATGTTATTCAAACTACAAAAGACAAAGGGAAAAATCACCCACTGCTCTCGAGATGGCATTGGTGAAGGGTGTAATGCAACGCTTTCAAATTACCTTGTCTTATTTAACATCACAATTATAAAGCACATAATAATGAATGTAAACAACTATTAACAACTGTAAAATGTGGCTGCTGTTTGTCTGGACTGAAACCCGAAACTGGAAAGGGCTGCGCATGTGCCGTAATGTAGAAATGGTATAATGACAAAGATGTATGATGTGTTGAGTCAGCTGTTATTGTTGTTGAATGAAGTGTCATAAATGACTGTCGTGTCATTCTAAAATTCTCCTTCCACTCGTCTTTGAAGAGGAGCAGAATAATGTCCCACCAGTACTTGTTTCAGACTGTCTTATCCATAGATGCCATGTTTTGGGCACAGGAAGAGGCGTCTTTACTGCTTGATAAATATAAGCAGCACGGCATGTAATGGTTCATGTGCTTGTCTGACCCGAAATAGATAAATATTAACTATGCTCTTTAAAACAAAGAACAGAAGCAATATAGGAGAATGGTTAGTATGCTCAAACAGTGGGAAACTATATTCGTGCAGTGTGCGCATGTCAAAAAAAATCAATTCTGATTTTAAGCTTGTGACAACGCGCATCCCAATCACTTTATTTAACGTTCATGTAAACTCTACGTTCGGATTCATCAATAGGAATTAATTCGACTGAAATTATTCCGACTGAAACAAAAGGTGCCCATGTAAACGTAGCTACTGTGTGATTTCTAAGCTCCAATACAACTCATGTCTTTTTCTGAACTAATCTCAGATTTAGGTGGAGACATGAATTAGGTGAGAACATTGGTGGGCTTGTAGTCTGTCTAGTAAATTGAAACATCAAGGTTGAGTTGCAGCTTAGGTGACTGGCTTATCTGTTTGCACAATGATCTTGCTAGTTAAAATCTACGTTGTGGTCCCAGCTGGTCCTAGCATAATGCTTTGCTGTAGCTGGCCATTATGATCTCTGTTAAAGGCTTGATTAGTCGTTGGGTTCTTAACTGACAGTACAGGACTGTGTTTTGGTTGTTTCTGGGTGCAATTCCCCCATGTGAAGAGATGGGTCTTCAAAATAGATTTAAACTGAGAGAAAACAGAGTCTGTCTGCCTCTTGAACAATGCTAGGAAGACTGTTCCAAGGTTTAAGATTTACCACCCGCATTTTGTAAGTATTATCAACTGGACAATGAGAACTAACACAATGATGTTTCTTAATAATATATCCCAACGATAGCATATTTAAAGTCAAAAGCAATGGTCCTAGTACTGAGCCTTGCAGCACTCCATACCAATGCCATTCCACTAATGGCAACATCATTTTCGAGTCCATCCAAAAGAATGTGGTCAAAGTCATTTGTAACACCGAGTACAGTTAATACTATCATGTGGTCTGAAAAATGATACCTGACTCAAATACTTCAGATACCATTTCTCTTCAAAAGGATCATACTGTTGTTGGGAATTTGCAACTTTTTCTAGAAATTTTGTCCAGTCTATTGTTAACTAATTCTCCAGGATCAAGTAGTGGTGTGGTTTAATAAAAGCCAGCTTCAATGTTTTGGGTATATGTCGTAATAATAACCACCAGGGATTGACATTAACAATTTTGACATTGATAACATAGGGGAATACTACCATATAGATATTTTTAATATTATCTCATAATTTGGCAACAGGTATATTAGGTTGCGGTCACTTTAAGACCTGACACACAAATCCATTTTACAGTTGCACATGCATTTTCTTTCTCAACTGTTTACATTCATATATTGCGATACTATAGCAGATGGTTGCTAGCTTTAAATATTGAGCTGATGTGGTAACTGTTTGATCACAAGGTCTGTAACCGTTGTCCTACAAACCGATAACACCTATGGGAAGAAAGCATGATGTGAAAATCAAGCTGAGTATCTTAAACAAAGAAAAAAAGGACTGCATGAATGTTTGATCTAGGGCTGCAACAACTAATCGATATAATCGATAATAATCGATTATGAAAATCGCTGTCAACGAATGTCATTATCGATTAGTTGCTCTGCTTACGTCACGGGGAGCATTTACTGGTGATTGGTTGAAACAGGCCTATCATGATGCGGCACACACACGCCCGCAAGGTCTCTCTCCCTGTGGCGCTCTGTCGTGCGCGCGCTATACAGTTTGGACTTTGGAGCACTCTCTTCTGTCTCGCATGCGCTCTCTTGCTTGCACGCTCTAGATTCCAGGAGTTTGAACTAATTTGCGGGCATCAGGGAGCCGCTATCAATATGCGGGAGACTCCCGGAACTTCCGGGAGACTTGGGATGTCTGTATTTTGTCTCGGGCATCAGGTTGTGCAATCATTTCGCTCGCAACATAAGTGATGGATTAAAATAGCGCTACGCAGAAATAGGCTAAATTAAAACGGTGTTTAGAAAGTGAAGCACTAAATATAAAGGCAGTTATTAACAGCAGCAGTAAAAGATTGTTTTTTAGTCACTGTAGTCAGTGGTTTTCAGCGAATGCTTGTGCACTAATGCATCATTTTCTTGTCCTTTTAATCAAGCCTGTTTGCTGCGTCTCCATTCCGTTCTCTTTTTATAGCATTTGTCTTCTGTTAAGTTTTAATTGTTTTACAAACGCGATCTACTGCGGCTCTACTACGTTCACACGCTTTTTTTCAGTCTTTCTATATTTATTTTAGCAATTTATCCTTATAATTAATTGAATCTTAAATCAAAATTAAATGAATTATGTACTTTACATGTTTTTGGTTTCTATCTTCACATCTGAACATGTCTGTGTAAATTAGTTTTTAACAAAAATTATGTTAAAACAATGTTGTATATAATTTAGATTTTTTTGTTTTTCATGGTTGTCAACTTGCCATCAGCAATTATCATTAAAAACAATGCAAATATTGATATTAGTAAAACTCAATGTGTGGCTTTTGTACACTTTTACACATAAATACCATGATTAAGGGTTTTATTTAGTTGTAATAAACAAAAAATCAAATTGAAATTTTTTCCGATTAATCGAAAAAATAATCGTCCGATTAATCGATTATGAAAATAATCGTTAGTTGCAGCCCTAGTTTGATCACTTATTTAACGTTTAAATGGTCGTTTTTAACATTACAAATGTCTTCACAAACATTTTTGATAACTTAATGCATCCTAAATTAATGCAAATTAAGTATACTTTTTTCCCCAAAAAATATCTAACAAAATGTTTCCAAACATATGAATGGTAGTGCTATTTTCTAGTGTTTTTTTGTGTGTGCAATGCATGTGTTTAAAAAGTGTACAGCGCATTGGTCAACTAACTGGTGTTTTTAATTTTGCTTTATAAATAAATTGCCTTGCATCTTAAGTTTGCTTATTCTGTTCTCTGTTAAGGGTTTGTGGGCTGGGGTCAATGCAGGTCGGACATCTCTCTCTAAGCCCCCGGTGTCCCTCTCACGCACTCAGAGCTACATCGGAGTTCTAATTGATGATCTGATTGGTCGTGGAGTGACAGAGCCATACCGTATGTTCACAAGCAGGGCTGAGTTCAGAACCGCCCTCAGACCAGACAACGCTGACCTACGACTCACTCTCAGAGGTACCGTAAGATTTGAAAGGTATATAGTGTAAAAAGGGAATATTTTTTTTTTTTACACAAAGCTTTGACTTTACATATTTTACAGTAAAAAGCTGAACAAAAAGCAAAAAGGTATGAATATTTTTTATGGTTTAAAAATATTGTATTTTAGGTTACTGATAAATAGAACGTTTAAAATAACAGCATTTATTTAAAATGCAAATCTTTTGTAACATTATAAAGGACTTCACTGTCACTTTTGATCCATTTTTATGACTCCTTCCTGAGTAAAAGTATTAATTTCCTTTTTTCTTTTTTTAAACTAATTGTAATTTTTTCCCCATGATTTTCATGAATAGAAATGTCAAAAGAACAGCATTTGAAATAGAAATCTTTTGAAACATTATGAATGTCTTTACTGTCATTTTTGATACATTTTTATGAATCCTTGAATTTAGTTCTCAGATCTGATTGAGCAGCATTCCAGGAGTGCTGATATAACAGTCCATCACCACTGGAACGTTTCACTGTTTGTATCACTCTGCTTGTCTGTGTTTGTTCCAGTCTGTCTGAACATTATTGGTGGGGATTTTACAGTGACTCTTCCTTCAGGTTAAATCATCATAAAGATATGTTATGAGGGAATCATTTGAATCATTCACTCAACCGATTTGTTCTGGAATTAAATGCCACAGTGGTTGCATTGGTTCAGCTGTCTTTCTTTGTTTGGAATTATTTCCATTGACAGAGTAAAGTAACTGGTAATACTGTATATAAAATATAAGTTAACCGATGTTGATTTCTTGTTTGTTGAACTGCTGTTTAAAAGTAATCACACAATCTTGCTGACTCCTTGTTACTTCAGTAACTTTTAATAAGAAGCCCAGGTCGCTGTTGCCATTTTAAAATTTTTGAATTAGTAGTGAGGCTAGGACACATCCTGATACATCACAATGTCATACCCTGTATCTGTGGCATATAGTTCCACACACAATAGGGGTTAATGACTCAAAAACGTCTGCTAATAGATATATGGCCAATAAACTGGTTTGTTAAGGCCAAACTCAAATATATAACCAATACACTGGTCTGTCATGATATATGGCTGGTATTTCAGTTTGTTGCCATATATATGACTGTTTATTATTTACAGGTTTTGGGGAATTGGGCTGTGTGTCTGAGCGGCGCTACAATGAAGCTCTTCGGGTTCAAGTAAGTTTGAATGATGCTTTATCTGCCCTGAAGTCCATACATCTCTCTGCCTCTCGCTGGAAGGACAAAATTGGAGATGTTAACATCAGCGAGACTAAGAGTTCCATTCTCAAGTAAGACCTAAGTCTTTTATTAACTTACTATAATAAACTTGTGAATGTAATATCTTAAATTGTCCACATGCAAATAATTGATTGTTTGTCAGTTTAATCTCATCATTGATACCTTCCTCAGTGTCTAATATGAGAATAAATAACTATAGACATGAAAGTGCCAGTTTCTGTTTCAGTGGAGTGGAGGTGCTGCAGTACAAAGATGTTTCTTTCCAGATGTTAGCCTCTGCCTTCCCAGAACTCTCTGGCCTGTATCTAGAATTTTCAGAGAGACTGAAAGTCGAAGGTAATATAACATTCCAAAACATTATTGTTGCGTTTTGTTACCATACTCCATAGAACCAGAATTTTGTAACTGATGGCAGGTTCAGTCGTGCTCAAAAGTTTACATGCCCCTTGCAGAATCTGCAAAATGTTAATTATTTTATCAAAATAATAGGGATCTGTTGTAGATTTTTCCCTAAACCTAACTGCGTACCTGGAACCTAATTATTTTAATTGAACACAGCAAATGTTCTTTAAAGGGTAACTAAACCCCTGGTCAGAGCCTGACTCCACCCACTGGCAATATTTGAAAAATGCTGGAAAAGTGGGCAGAGCTCAGCGGAGATAGAGGGGACGAACCGAGGGCAGGGCTGAGCGGAAACATTAAGACACGGATGTACCTAATACAAATAAATAAAACATCTCCAGTTAACTACCAGAGCAGTCATTTAGTTCGCCATTAAATAAGAGATCTAGCGCTAAAATGTGTTGTTTTTGAAATCAAGCTGAGCGCTCGTTTGCCGCTGCTATCAGTGTCATGGATACAGTGTTCTGGCTCGCACAGTCTTCACTTGGACGCGCGCTTCAATCTATTGCCGTTGTGGAGACTGAAATCACAAAATAAAATGCACAAACGTGTCCCTGCTTGATATAGACTGTAATCACTGATGAACATATTCAGTTATGATGAGAGAGAAAAACCTATACGAGTGCGGATTAGAACCCGTAACCTCTGACACGCTTGGCAAAAGATCTACCACTAGACCATTTAAGAACTCAAAACTTTGCGGATCGATGCATTTACGGGTTGAGCAGAGAGACTGCACAGTTTGACAAGTTTATACCAGGCACTTCTGAAAATGCACTTCCGAATTCGTCTCTGTCCACAGCACATTTGTGCAATACTACACTAACAACTAAGCTAATTAACTACATAAGCTACACAAAATAATCTAAATAACTATATAAATGCTATGCTAAATAGATTCTAAAATACTCTATCCTGATCGTTTTCAATACTCGCAATTCCAACTCCTGACTCGCTACAGTGGTTTTGACGAAACAAGATGGTTTTTATACTGCCAAGGGTGTGGTAGCTCGTACCAAGGGCGTAGTGAGCTGGAACCTGCTTACGTCACACGTCACGAACCACCCTAAACATCCAATAGGAAAATTCAACTGCAGTAGCCACCGTTCAACCTGAAGAGGGCAGCACAACCTGAATTTTTACACCATATATTGTAGAATTAAAACCCATATGTCAAAAAAGTTACTCAAATCAATGAACAGCACTAATAAAACCCCATTCTTACAGATCATTAACTAAAAAAAGTTGGTTTAGGGTTTAGTTACCCTTTAAATGCTTTAATCACAGCCAGGAGAGTTCTCGAGCAGTTCTTAGAGAATCTCCCTAGAAGAAGCAAGGCCGGTGGATCTCTGACAAATCCCATTGAGAATCCCACCAGTCAACACGAATACAACAGTTTTTATAATATGACATGATACATTATCACATGCTTTTAAACCCAGACATCTCAAAACAGAATCATCATGACTAACATATCACGCTCTGCAAGTCCCCCCTTTCATTACCCTTTGTTAGTAACATCAGCAAAATATCCTGTATCATCAAAAACATTGTGAGGGGTTAATATTTTAATCAATCATTTCACAATATAACGGTTAGTGCAAATTCAAAGTTACTTTTACCAAAGTTATATTAAGTAAAATGTTTAGGAGTTAGAGTTTGTCTGATACATCCTAGAAGAAAAAGGAAGTAAGCTCAATTTAGATTTATTGTTAGAATCAGGAATGGAAGTTTTAGTCATCTTCAGACATAGGACCAAAGGAAGTGTTAGAACTTATCACAAGATGTTAGTATAGATCATATCTTTATGGTTAGATGTTAAAAACATTGTTAATTTAATATTCAGTTTAAAATCTCCACCACATATCGTACTGTACTAAGATATTTTACATAAATTTCTCTAGGTCCTGCAAATGCTATGGTTTTCCAGCAGCTTTTACATATTTTAACCCTTTCCAGCCGTGACTATCTTTTCACACTGTGGACAACTGAGGCACTCATACGCAACTATTACAAAAGGTTCAAACATTTATAGATGCTCCAGAAAAAAACGACACATCAAGAAAACTTTGAATTTGAAGATAAGGGTAAATTGTACTTTACATGCAAGTATCTTTTGAACAGGATAAATATGTGTTAGTTTTTATTTATTTTGTTCCTTCAGAAGCTACAAAAGTGTTCACCCCCGGATCTTAATGCATCAGTGAATGTTTAAACGTTTTGTAATAGTTGAGTATGGGTCCTTCATTTGTCCTCTGTGAAAAGATGGATCTCAAAATCACACCGTCACGACTGGAAAGGGTTCAAAAATGGGAAAGATGCTGGAAAATCAAAGATTTTGCGGGACCTGGAGGATTTTTCTGAAAAACATTGAACAGTTTAACTGCTCAGGACAAACAAGGGACTCAAGAACAGCTATGACAAAAAAACAGCCGTGGATCATCCAGGTAACAACACACAGTATTAAGAATTAAGTGTATGAAAACTTTTGAATAAATTCAACTTTTATTTTGTTTTGTGGATTATATGTAAACATCTTTTATGTAAAATATCTTGTTCAGAATAGTACTAAATGAAAAATAACATGCATTTTGTATGATCCTTCTTATTTTGTTAAAATAATTAACATTTTACAGATTCTGCAAAGTGTGTGTAAACTTTTGATCACAACTGTATGTGTGAACTGAAATGGCACCAGCAGAACGGTAATGTGCAACGATTACTTCGGTCTTTTCCTGTAGCTATTTACCGTCCACACTGTGAGAAGCAGAGGAAAGAGATAGAGAGAATGCAAGCGGAGGAGAGTCTATATTTGCCAGAGGACATTGACTATCTGACTCTACCCGTGTCCCTCTCTCAGGAGGTCAGAGAGATTCTGGATAGCGTACGACCGAGCACAGTAAGGACCCACACTATAAAGGTGAAGCGTGCAATTTCTGTGACACTAATGGTAGAAGATTTGAACAGACCCCAAGTATTTAACGGACACGAATCGTGCTTCAAATCATGTTTTTTTCATGATAATGTGTCCCGGGATTGTTTGATTTGGTTAATTGATTTTGGATCAATCGCGGGACATGTTTGCACATAGAAGGCACTCAAGCAATTCTATGGCAATTTTCTGGGATCAACGCTCTGTGTGAAAGGGGCTCAAGTGATCTGGCAGAGCAGCACACTAACTGAGATACACTCTCGGGCCGGACGCTTCTGACCACCACTCCAGTACTTTGGTGGTTTAGGTTAGTTTAGTTTTACACGGGCAAGCTGCACAAAATATAAGAATCCAGTCATTATTGTCAATTTGGTGCCACAAGAAGTGAAACAGAAATGACTCGCTTCACCTTACATTCTCAAGTTATGTCATGCTGGTTAATTCTGTATTTCACCGTATTTTTACATAGTTGGAGATTCTTGGGATGAATGAGGTTTGATACTGACATTTTCAGCATTTGTATTTATGAACCAACTACTGAACAAGGAAACCAGAATTATTTGTAAAGATTCACTGGCTTCGACAGGAGTCTAAGCAGAATACTAGTGTACCGCTTATAGTGTAGTATAACCTGTTGAACCTATTGTTTAAAAAAAATATTTGAAACGGTATGCAACTATAAACCATTTCAAATAGAAGTATGCTACATTGTTGTCACGAGCCTCGGGGCATTGGTTTCTTCACTATTTAAAACTATCTAGTTTAAAGCGTTCACATTTATTGTTTTTGTGTACAAATGAATAGTCCAAGTGTACAACACACAAACTAATAGAAATGGCTTATTGTATTGCATTAAGTGTTTATGTAGTCATTTTAAGAAATGACTGTGTGGTATTCACAGAAAGCCCTTATTTTAGGCCTGCTTCAACCTGCAATTAAGATTTGTCTGGATTGATCTGATCACAGGTGGGCAGGTGAAACTGAGCACTAGGGCTGGGTATTGACACAAATTTCACAATTTGTTTCGATTTCGATTCAATATTGATTATTTTGGATATCAGGTACAATAAATGACAAATCTTCTCAAGGAAAACAAATCTCTTAACTAGCTAATATGCTGTAAACTATGGGAGTCAGTTGTAGCCTATAGGCTTCATTAGCCTACTATAATATTGAAGGTAAAAAGTACCTGATTTACAGCGATACAAAAATTTAAATTACACTTTTTATTTTTATAATAAGAAAGTTATATGAAATATAAACATTTAAATGGTGGCTGTCATAAAAACTTGCCAGATTTATCCAAACATGCATTAAATATTGAAGAACATTAAAAATTATAATGAATATGGTGCATATATTCAGCAAAATGCTCCTCTCTAGAGTAAATTTTTCTAGCTGACTAACGAGTTTATGGTCACATGTTTTTTTTTTTTTAGGTAAATGTGACATTACATGACACTGTTTACAAGCTGTTTCACTGACGTCTTTCCAAGGTTGAAACACTGATTGAGTGATTCCATGTAACATGATACGGATTTCGATAAGTTGTTCTCTATCTTTTAACACACTTTCAGATGCTCATTCATGTTGCGCAGTAACTGGTATTATTAAGGCGGAAGAGAAGATCATGTGCGCTCCGCGCTGCTGCTTCTCTTGAGCTGCGCCAAAGCGATCTCATGCCACAGCGCCAAAACCGTATTTATGTTTTTGAATTTTGTAAGAAAATGGATGCAATTTGAAATCTGAGACTTTATTTCATATCAATAGTAACAAAGCACAAAGATTATTGCGATTTATTGGATGGGATGCGCACTACAATGTTCCATTCATTCATCAAATGAAAACAGGATGACAAATCGTTTCCTGGGATTTAAGAATCGATATCGATATAAAAATGAGAATCGATAAATAGAGAAATCGATTTTTTACCCAGCCCTACTGAGCACCATTTCAGTATTAAATGCTTCTTAAAACTGAACTAGAAAATGTGTATTTGCTGCTTAACTGCATCACTGTGTTAGTGCATGTTGAGGCAGACACAGTTGTGCACCATTCTTTCAGATAAACGTCCAGAAATGTAATCTAAGCACAAACATGACAAGTGTTCAGTTGTTATAGTGGAATACATGGCTAACTTGGGTAACAGATGTGCTTCACATGATATGGATCAGTGCACGGTGATTTTCAGACTGGAGAGGTTCTGTGAAGGCTTGTGCATAAATGTATGCACTTTTCGTTTAAAGCTCCACAATACCTTTTTGTGCGTGGCTACCTTTGTATGTGGTTTCAGTGATCAGAATACAAAATGTTTTGGATACCTGCAATAAGAGCTGACCGCTTGTGATCAGACGGTCCAATCTTAAAATCAGCCATTATATCAAATAGTAACCGGTTGTGTTTTGATTTTTCAGTTGGGAGCTGCTGCCCGTCTGTCAGGAATCACCCCAGCAGCCATAGTTCATCTGTTTAACTATGTGCACAGAAACAAACACAGGAATCATAGTAAGATTGTTGGAGTCTCATAAGAATGATCAAAATGGTGTATTATGCAAAAGAATTCAACAGTGAAAGTCAATAAAACAAAAGTGAGAAAAAAAAAAATCGAACCAAAATTACATCAAACCAAATTTAATTTCATTGGCTGGTACCACAGTTTGATTTACTCTTGATCAAACTCTCCAACCCCTCTGGAAAAAAAATCAAATGGAAACTTCCATTCAGGTTGACTTTCTCCCCCAGGGGCTTCTGGGTAAACTGTGGCATCAGAGAACATCACCTCAGTGGTCAGTGGGACAGAAGACCGGAGGGGACACTAGAGGCAAGAAGAAGACCCTAATTCATGTGAACTTCCCAAAGACCTCTTAACTGTGTGCAAAATGTCAGCGGCTCAATCAAAACATGTTACATAGATATTTCAAATGTTTATATGCAGGAAAAACAAAGTTTTACACATAGTACTTTTGAAAAATTACACACATGAAAATCATTTCAGTTTCTCAGGGCTCAACAAAAACATTATGCTTACCTTTAGTCTCTGACATCCAAAGATGAATTTGGCCCCCAAGATGTGGTTCTGTGGCAGGACCCTGAGGCCCCTCTGAGCCCAGGGCACCTGTAATGACAGAGACACGGGCAGGAGACAACCCGTCTCACGTGCTTCCTGAAACATTTACAAACAAGCTTGTTAACATATTTGGGATATTCTATATTTTAGGGCTGTCAAGCGATTCATTTTTTTTTAATCAATTTATAACTTAATTACACAATGTGCCAATTAATCAAATCTAATTAAATCGCACATCAAATTTGCCTGAGAAATTACCCCCAAATATTATTGTTAAATGTGAAAAGCATCAAATAGACATTACAAAAAGTAGCTTTAGAAAAAAATGAAGGTTGAGTTGCAGCTTAGGTGACTGGGTTATCTGTTTGCACAATGATCTGCCTAGTTAAAATCTACGTTGTGGTCCCATCTGGTCCTAGCATAATGCTTTGCTGTAGCTGGCCATTATGATCTCTGTTAAAGGCTTGTCTAGTCGTTGGGTTCTTAACTGACAGTACAGGACTGTGTTTTGGTTGTTTCTGGGTGCAATTCCCCCATCTGAAGAGATGGGTCTTCAAAATAGATTTAAATTGAGAGAAAACATAAGAGTCTGACTGCCTCTTGAACAATGCTAGGAAGACTGTTCCAAGGTTTAAGATTTACCACCCGCATTTTGTAAGCATTATCAACTGGCCAATGAGAACTAACACAATGATGTTTCTTTAAATATGCTACAGTTGGAATATATTAAGTCAAAAGCAATGGTCAGCATTAAAACAGTATATTTTAAATACTTGTTTAATGGCATATTTTTATGAATAAAGGCCAGTATCACTGATACTAATACAGCTACTCAATTAAAATAATTCATTACAGTGTAATTCTTTAGTCAAGAGCAGTGAGTAATTTTCTCTGTTACTGCTTTAATTTAAACTGGAAAAAAATGTACTAATGTTCCACAAAATAAAATCGTACAGATTTGAAACAACATTAGAGTGAGTTAATGTAAATAAATAGAATAAATCATTTTTGGGCAAACTATCCCCAAAATATGAAATTATTTTTTTTTAATTAAGTGATACTCTAAATAAGAAAGTAAAACTGCCAGTAGGTGGTGGTAAATGTCTAATGAGCAAGTAATTGATTCATTCTTTCGATTTGTTCAAACGGCTGATTCATTCAGGAATTAAGTAAACGGCTCTCTTTATGAATGGGCCATTGAATGATTGGTTTACCCGATTGATTCGCTCAAAACGCGGATTCATTCAGAAATGACACACCGCTGTGTGTTGCTCGGAGACACACAACAATTCTGATCTGGCTTTACAGGTAATATTTTAATAAAAGGAATTATTACCTACTGTACAACAGTTTTATGCAATCAGATATAAAATACTTGTTTTACAAAGAACATTGTGCATTGTTGAATAATGTTTTAAAACAAGTAGGCTAGGTGTGACAAAAGTGTCATCAACCAATATGCAACAGAGTATTGTAACTCACTGAAGCTGGTGTGGAGCAGTCTAGTGAAATGACTCGACTCTGGTCTGTCTGAGAGCCTGCTGTCATACTGATCATATCAGGCACTGTAACCCCTGCTAAAATACCCAAAAGCTCAGCCCGCAACACGCCACAGTCACTGGATAAAGGTCTAAACAAATCAAAGACAACAGGAATCAAAATAGAACCATTATTATGTTGTTGGTTTTATCATATATGTTGACATCATGTCTTCAAGCTTTAAGTGGTAAAAAGTTATGACGGAGTAAATTGGTGTAATACCTGAAGGTGCAGCCAGTCACAGTGTTTTGTCTGAAAAGAACAGGGGTCCGATTACTGAGATCAGCAGAACACCCTCCATCCTCAGACAACCCCAAAACTGTCAACTTCAACAAATGTCAAAGAATTTACATATTCATCACAGAGATACATTAAATCCTTCCCTAAAGCCAAGTGCTATGCAAGTGTAGTAAATATTTGCTCTGACAATATCTCTTAACAAAATGCAAAAAAAAAAAAACCATGGCATTTGAAATTTGGGCACAATTTGGTTTACCTTAGTTAGAATAGATTAACGGGTTAGTTAGTAGTGTTTAAAAATTATCGGGAGGTGCTCGTAACGTGCTCGGCTCGTAATTCCTCATCAAGAATATCTTAATTTGTGTTCCGAAGATGAACAACATTTTCATTTTTGGGTGAACTACCCCTTTAAAATGACCCACTCCCACTGCCCTGACTAGGGAGCTGATTGAGACGCACCCAGTGATTCCATCCTGTCAGATGAAATTAAACATTTTAGAACACATTGTTTTCATCTGTCATGCGTTTCCTAACCCTTATGTTTGTGCTTGAGTTTGTTGTGTTGGGAAGAACTTCAAGTCTGGTAGTTTGTGATCCTCAGTTGTTTAGTGTATGATTGCAAGTTAAATCATTGCACAAGGAAAAACTGGCCAAGACAGCAAGTGTATAAAATCTGTTCTGATTTTAAAAGTTGTGTAGTGTATTCCAGCTTTAAGTCACAAATGTAACTGGAGGATTACAACTTACCCCATAGTGAAATACTGACAAAAACCATACAACTACTTTTACATTCACAAGCATAAGAATTTTATGAATATAAGAATATAATATAAGTTAGTTATGCCTTCTGTTGACTAGCTTACTAATGCGGAAACATGATGCATGCTGAGTTGGATACCTTATATCAGCAGATGCTCTGACACAATTTCTCTATCATTCATTCTCCAAAAAAACTCTAGGCACATCATGCCAATGAATGTGTGCTATACAAAAATAAATTGCACTCAGTCTATTTCAGTGGTTCCCAAACTTTTAACAGGCATGTACCCCCTGAGACATTATAGATCTTCCGGATCTAGACATTATAGATCCTCCCCAACACCACCAATTGTTAACAACATTTTTTATTTATTTATTAATATTTATTTTTATCAATTTTGTCGAGAATAGTGAATAGAATCATAAACATATAATACAAATCTCATCAAAAGTCAACATATGATACAAATGTGTTGAATATAATGATTTTAAACAGATATGCACCCAATCTCACACACAATAGGCCTACAACACGTATCCAACATCTCATTAAAGCTATTGTTAATTTTATTTTTCATTTGCGCGCGACAATATATATCTGTTGTCATAGCAACGTTTATTATGACGCAGAGCTGTAATCAGCACTGCAGCAGGCTGCAAAGATCATTGCAAAGATCATCATAAAAGCTCTACCTTTACCCTCTCTGTCTCCACTCTCGAATATTTTGTTAATAGAAAAAGTGCGATCATGTCAGAACAGAACGCCAATGAAATGTTTACCCGGCAAAGCTTTAAAGCACGAGCAAATAATGAACTTTTGTGATTGCGAATAAGTGCAGTGTCATGTGAGTGTAACTCTACTGCTGCATTAACATGTGATGTGAACGTAGGCTACATCGAGTTTTATAGTATTGGGACTGAGGCGCCAGAACTGCAGCTGATAGAATGTGCGCTGTAGCACGATACTACCATATTTTAGTTTCCATTCTTATTGTGTTTCCACAACAATGTTAGTGAGTAAATCTACTGAAATTGCCACCATAACATTTTTAAATTACTATTAGTATAAGTTAATATAATAAAATACGTAGACCTACGCCAAAAAACTAGTTGAGGATAAATTCTTTAATTTCCAGCATTATGGACGTGACATTTGCAGTCAAAACTTGAAATATAAATTCTCAGAAAATGCATTTAATACTGAAACGTCTGTTTATATATCCATACTCCCTTAATAAAGCTCCAGACATTAGAAAAACTACAGATCTCAAAACTCCTCCGGTAGCCCCTTAAATAAAAAAACTAACAGTCCCTTAGATCTTTTTTCACGTACTCCCTGAAATCAGTCCACATACCACAGTTTGACAACCGTGGGTCTATTTGATTTAACCTCAGATTAATTAGTAGTGTACTCTTGATACAATAACAATTTCACAGTAAAGTGGAAAGGATACAGGTTGTGATTTTTCAGCAAACCACCCAACGAGTAGTGCTTCAGGTTTCAGCCCCTCTGGAGGTGATGGAGGTATGGGTGTGGCCATGGGATGAGTGAGTGTGGCCAACTGGTATTCAAACAACAGGTGTTACATTTTTTTGCTGATTATTAAGGTGTTTTTTTTTTTTTTACACCTCATAATTTAATCAAAATGTCATCTCCATCTTCTGGGTGAAATGTCAGACTTCTCTCTGGTGACATGCTGAACTTCTCCAGGAAACACTTCAACTAGATCAATCAACTAGAAGCTTGCATTCTGACCATCCTCCCACAATCCAATCAACAGCTAATGGACAGAACCAAGTACCCGTACAAATGTTTTTTGATAATCGGTTCGGATACACGTTCAATTTAAAAGCATTTTTCTTATTTTGTTAAAAGGTCTTTTCTTTCCATTTAGTAACCTTTCAGAATCTTAAGAATACATTTATGTTTCCCTGAAAATAGATAATACACATTTAGATTGATCATTCTGTTCAAAAATGTTTGTTTCCTTCTTGAGCATCAGTGTTTTTCACCTTTTGTAATTGTTGTTGTACGAGTCTCTCAATTGCCCTTATAGTGAAAAGATCATCAAAATCATACAGTCCCTGTTGGTAATGGTTCAAATATGCAGAAGATGCTGCAAAAACAAAGAATGTGTAGGACCTGGATGATTTTTCTGAAGAACAGTTTAACTGCTCAGGACAAACCAAAGGGACTCATGAACAACTATTATAAAACAGTCATGGATCGTACAGGAAATGACACACTGTATTAAGAATCAAGCAATTTTTGAATGGGGTAATTTTACAAAATAAAAAACATGCACATTTTTTTGAGCCCTATTATTATTTTAATTAACATTTTCAGATTCTGCAAAATGTATGTAAACTTATGACCACAACTGTATATAACGTTACCTGGAATATAATCACATGCTTTTGCTGTAGTTGTGTATCTATAGTTGTGTTCAGCAGTTCTGTGTTCAGTGTAGCTTTTGCAATCTCTCCTTTGCTTGTGTACTCGATCACATACTCCACCTATGAGAACAACAAAAGAATTCACTCATGTACATTCTGACAAAAATATGTGCATCCCCACAAACCTCTGTCTGCACTGACCTTTGATACCACATTCAGACATGAGCCATTTTGCTCAAGCGGTTCAGGCCAGCCACTCACGGTAGAAATTGGGATCTAAGACAATGCAACAAAATGTCTGGAAACATTCTGGGGTCAAAAATTTTAAGTATATTACTACAGATAATTAAAAATGTGATGCAACTCACAACATACTCTGGACTGTTCTCCACCTGGGTACTGGGAACCTAAAAGTCAAAAGCTAAATAATAAATATGCATACAATAGGCATCCAGGGACGTCTATTTTCAAGGAATATTCATAATCAACCATTAAAGCTATTATTAATCAATTATAAATCTAAATGACTAAAATTAATCAATTAATTGTTAGTTAATACTGCAAAACGCATGTAGAAAAGACCAAATATCATGTAAACGTAGTCTACTTTAAACTATACTTAAAATAAATAGTCAAGAAATGCAAATATTGGTATATTTCTAGTCCACTGTATTAATACATTTCAGCTGTTTATATGAATTAATAATAATAATGTTACATTTATATAGCGCTTTTCTAGGTACTCAAAGCGATTTACATATGAAAGGGGAAATCTCCTCAACCACCACCAGTGTGCAGCATCACCTGATGATGCGACGGCAGCCATACTGCGCCAGAACGCCCACCACACACCAGCTTACTGGTGGAAAGGAGACCGTGATGAAGCCAATCAGTATGGGGATGATTAGGAGGCCATGATGGACAGAGGCCAAGGGCAAATTTGGCCAGGTTACACCCCTACTCTTTTTCGGAGGATATCCTGGGATTTTTAATGGCCACAGAGAGTCAGGACCTCCGTTTAAAGTATCATCCGAAGGAATTGTATTAACTATTAATTTATTATTGTTAATAATAATATTGATAATTAAAGATGCAAGCAGCATTTATCGGGGTTCAAGCATTTAAGGCCTTTAAGCACATAAGCATTAAAGACATTAAGTTTTATTTAGGAAGCATTTAACCACTGACATTATCGATGGAAAAGACAATTTACAGCCAATTTACCATAGGAAATACATCATTTTCAAAGCTTTTTAACAGGTATGGTCTGATCTCCATTTTACATTTTTTTTTTTTAAATAAATAAGTAACAATGTAAACAAATATGTGTAGCATGGTCAAATATGATTTTTCAGGTTCTAGCATTATTTACCATAGTTTACCATGATTTACCACGTTCTAGTATGCTTTACCATGCATCTAGCAGGATTTACCATGTTCTAGTATGAATTACCATGATTTACCATAGTTTACCATGATATTCCATGTTCTAGTATGCTTTACATGATTTATCCTGTTCTTGCATGATTTACCATATTTTACCATGTACTTGCATGGTTTACCATGATTTACAACGTTTTAGCATGGTTTACCACGTTCTAGTATGATTTACCATGTTCTAGGATGATTTACCATAGAGCACTGTGATTCTAGCATGATTTACCATAGTTTATCATGATGTACCATAGTTTACCATGATTTACCACATTGCTAGCACTGATGTGAAGTGTCAGTATAAATGAAGTGATAAACTCTGACAAAATATGATTGTCTTATAATAGTAATTGTTATACAAGTGATTTTATAGTGTCTAATTATGAATGCAAAAGCACCTGTGAAAAGACTTTACTAATCAAAACAGTTTTTCCATGTTAACTCCATTATGCATGCTTAAACACACAAAGTCATTATGAAAATATATTTTAATGGTCTATAAGCATTTCACATATTTCTTTGTGAACTAATAATATAAAACTATATTACCAGTCCAGCATAATAAAAAAATTGCTTTAAGCATTTTTTTTGTTAGCTAATGCTGAAAGCTGATAAAAAGATTAAAAATTATGTCTTATCCTGCTGCTCCCTCTAGTGGACAACAGTGGTATTACAGTCTCCATCTTACAGTTGAAATTTATGAATGAACATGAATGAGAATTTGTTTTTTCACGTATAACTCAGAAACGAGAAGGTGAAAAAATATGAAACTCGGAGCATAGATAGTGCTCGAGGGGCCCTGTGGAACGAGACCATCCCGGTGTTGGTGGGCGATTGGGGCCGGGAGTTATGCCCGTTCAAAGGCATATCTTTTGGGGCTTATATCTCGGAAATGCCCAGGCCAAATCGCATCAAACTCGAATCGAATCTAGGTGAGGACGGGCCCTTTCCAACGAGGATATGTGACACAGCACGTGATTACAGAGCCGTAAAATTCGTTAGCGGCAACTAGTGACCGATTTCTTTCAAAATTGTTACAGACCTCTAGGGCCATGAGTTGAACATGCCCACCGAGATTCATGCTGATCGACCTCCGTTAACCTTGTCTAACAGGTGCTCAAATTCATTGGCCGATGGCGGCCATGTTTTTTGAGATATGCCAATGTCCTCATAGACATACATGTCACCTTGGACCAAGACACTGCATACCAAATTTTAAGTCAATCGGACTAACGGTTAGGTGGTCATAGCCCTTTTTATGTTTTTTTCATTTTATAGCGCCACCTAGTGTTTAATCGTTGCGATTGTTACTGTGACCTCAGGTTGAACTCATACACGTGTACCGAGTTTGGTAAAGCCATCTCATTTACTTGAGTTATAGCCAGTTTAGTAAAATAGGCTCCTCCCACAACGCTCATTTTGCGCCCACTAGCAAGCGTGAATCGAAATTTCAACTTTTTTTCGATAATTATTGATATTCAGACTCCAGAGAACATCTCTGCACTGGTTTGGTTCCGATCGGGCGAAAAACCAAGGACACTAGTTCGCAAAAGTAGTTTTCTGACAAAATTCAAAATGGGGGAAAAATTTGCATACCGGAAATGAAATCGGAGATATACATTTTGTTCTACAGGAGTCCAGCTTTCCAATGATATAAGACACTTGAGTCTACAACATACGGTCTAGGAGTTATGAGCAGTTTCACGCTTTTGGTCATTGTAGCGCCACCTATTGGCCAATCTGGGTCATATTCTCTAAACCTCTCCTCGATTTTTATACAAGTTTCAAGTCTCTAGCACTTACGGTTTGGTCTGCACGATGTGTTTTAAGGCGGAATAATAATAATAATAAAAATCCTAACAATTACAATAGGGTTTCAGCACTTCGTGCTTGAACCCCTAATATGTATATAAAATACAGATACAGCCCTTTCTTCATAAATTCACTTTAAATCCAGAGCATGATATATAGCAGAGTGATTTCAGATTGGAATGACAGAGAAACTGATGGATGAACTAAGTACTTGTTGTACTTTAACATACGATCATGGAGTTTGTAGTGAACGCTTCACTTCACTCATAGAGAAAAACTCCCATCCCAAACTGTGGATGACACTCTCCAGCTGCACACTCCAGCTGATGACTGTTCAGGCAGTGTGTTATGTCTTCATGATAAGATGCACAAGCAAGTAGCCTATATTCCTTTCAGGAAACTTTTAATAACCATTATGCACAAGCAGGATAACATGCAAGCACATGCTCAGTATTCTCTCTCACTCTTCTCCTCTTGCTTCACATTTATGTCTAACTCAAGAACCTTGAGTGCCCTTTAGTGGTGCATTAATGTAAGGACATCACAGTGTTTTTGCCATTTGCTTGCATTAATACAGAGATTGATTAATCGACATTAGAAAAGATGAATTCATTCAGTTAAGAAAAGTGATAAATAACTAAATCAATTATATCTGGGTAATTAAAGCTGCAAGCAGCATTGAAAGGGCCCTCGCACCCGTGCCACCGCCACCCGGTGGCTTTAGGAAGACAGAGCACTGTGGGCAATGTGCATTTAAGTAGGTAAATATAGGAGTAGTATGTCAAAGTCAGTTACAAAAATGTCCTTTATTATGGGGATAATAACATGCATTATCGCTCAGATAAGTGTTGCTAGCATGCCTTAGCATGTTTCTAGCATGTTTAGAACTCAATGGCATATTTAATATGTTGCTAGTACTGCATCACAGTGTAAAATATGTCACTTCCTTTTGACAGTAGGTGGCGCTATTACTTTAACTTAAAATTGTCATGTAGATATGTTCAATGCAGGACTCTTATCAAACGTGTGAAGTTTAGGGCAGATTGGACATTGCCTTCTTCAGTAAAAACTTCCTGTTTCATTGCATTAGTATGCGTTAGCACTTAGCTAAGAATTGCTAGCATGTTTTAAGATGTTTCTAACATGTTTATAACTCAATGGCATATTTACTATGTTGCTAGTACTGCATCACACTGTAAAACATGTCACTTCCTGTTGCCAGGAGGTGTCGCTATTACTTTAACTGAAAATTGTCATGTAGATTTGTTCAGGATAGGACTCTTATCAAACATATGAAGTTTGGGACAGATTGGACATTGCCTTCTTGAGTAACAACAACTTCCTGTTTCATTGCATTAGCATAGTTTAGCCCTTAGCTAAAAATTGCTAGCATGTTTTAACATCTTTCTAACATGTTTATAACTCAATGGCATATTTAATATGTTGCTAGTACTGCATCACAGTGTTAAACATGTCACTTCCTGTTGCCAGTAGGTGGCGCAATTACTATAACTGAATATTCTCATGTAGATGTGTTCAGGGCATGACTCTTATCAAATGAGTGAAGTTTGGGGCAGATTTGACATTCCATGCTTGAGTTACAGCAAATTCCTATTTAATTGCAGTAATAGCATGCTTTAGCACTTAGCTAAGTGTTTGCTAGCATGTTTCTAGTATGTTGCTAGCAGAGGTGGACACAAATACATCAAAAACTATTTTGTTACAAAATACAAATACTGGCTCATGAAATGTAACAAAATAAAATACAAAATACTGATATGAAAAATGTATTTAAATAAAATACAAGTAATTAGTATTTTGAAAATACAAAAATACTCCCACAAAAATCTTAAGTCTTTTTTTATTACTGAAAGGTCAATTACACAAATAGTAGCAATAACACAAATATGAGAAATGTGTAAATTCAAAATGGCGAAGTAGCAAAATAAAAAAGTATGGGCATTTCACTAAATCTCTACAGGGCCTGAAATAGCTCCCTCTGAAGTAAATGGCATGTTTAGCTAAGTTCACATCAATGGTGTGGTAGGCTGCCCTTAATAGCAAAACGTGTTTGATGTAGGCTATGTAGCCATATTATCACCGTTACTCTACTCTTGCCTTAAAGGACAAGTTCGGTATTTTACACTTAAAGCTCTGTTTTAAGATAGTTTCTGATGAAATAGAACGGTTAAGATTGAAATTTGGACACATGCTGCTGTCCCGAGAATTTTAGGTTTCTGTGTTAGCACCCCCCCACCTCCACAATGGTTTCATAGGGGCACTGGAAGAATCATTCATAAAACGCCTTATACTTTAGTTTACAAAGACGTGAAACTCACGAGTGGTCTGGGGTGTTCACTGATATGCTCACACAAAAATCACTGCAAAAGATGCTTTCCAACAGGTGTTTTAACATTCGTTGTAAAACTGTGGACCTATTTTTCCAAAAGCCTCACAACCGGACATTCTTCCATTGAGAGCTTGAATAATAGACACTCCAGCCCAGTTGGTGGCGATAATGCACCTTTGCCAATGTTTGGATAGTGTAGCCTACGATACCGCGACTGGAAGACTACAGAAAGAATACAAACAACCCCATTTCCGTTTCCAGTGGCGGAGTAATACCGTACCTCACAGAACATCCAATACAAGTCAATGGAGTTGGACAAAAACTACGATAAAACCTGTTGGAAAGCATCTTTTGCAGCAATTTTTGTGTAAAAATAACAGACCGAGAATTTGTCACAAAATCAAAATTCCATTTTAATCATAATATATATGATTAATCATATTAATCATAATGTGTGGGTTTGTTTTACACACGAGACTCTAACTGCCCTGACCGCGTATGCCTTTTCATAGTAGAATCGCGCAGCGTGCGCAATTACTGAAAAACTAAAGGACTGATGATTATTTTATACAAAATCAATATCAATAGTTACGACAGATGCGCTGCTTCATAATTATAGGTATACGGCCTATGATGTCCTTTTATGAATGACAACACAGTGCACTGATCTCATAAGGCACAATTATTTTCTCTATAATGCCGTTCATTGTGCAATATGTGTGTGTGTAGACTGTATATTTTTCACAAAACACTTTACCTTAATGCCGTTTTTAAGAGTTTAAAACTCATTCACTTCTTGGAGGGAGCCCGGTCTACAGGGTGTCACGTGATTTTTGTGCATCTAACCTGGACATTGCCATTGCCAACATCAGACCGAAAATTTGGCAAAATCATTTACTATTGTGATTTTTCTAAAGTATTTAAGTATTTGAAATACTCCAAATACACTCCTTCAAAATATTTTGTTACAAACTACATTTTATTTTTTCCACACCTGCAAAATACAAATTACAAAATACACTAAAGTAATTAAATACGTATTTAAAATACATTTAATTGAAATACTGCCCATGTCTGGTTGCTAGCATGTTTAACACTTGCTGGCACTTTTTTATATATTATTAGGAGTCCACAACAGTGTTAAACATGTCACTTCCTGTTGCCAGCAGGTGGCGCTATGACTGTAACTGAATATGAGCATGGACATGTGTTCAGGACAGAACTCTTATCAAACGTGTGAAGTTTGGTGCAGATTGGACATTGTTTGCCTGAGTTACAGCAACTTCCTGTTTCATGGCGAAACATCGAAATTTGTCAGGCCGCCGAGGACACGCCCTTTGAAGAAAAAACAAGATCTTTGCAATTTAACGTCGCAAAAGGCCTTAATATTACACTCACCAAATTTGAAGATGATCAGATTAAAACTGTTGGAGGAGGTAGTTAAAGTACGAGGCCTGAAAATGGCAAAAACTGCACACAAATCAGAGAGGAAGATCAAAATGGCTGACTTCTTGTTGTGTTTAGGGATACGCTCCAAGAGACTTTTTTGTAGGTATTGGGTCATTACATGCATGTACCTATTAGGAGTCCAGAACGGTGTTAAACGTCACTTCCTGTTGCCAGCGGGCGGCGCTATGACTATAACTGAATATGAGCATGGACATGTGTTTAGGAGATAACTTTTATCAAACGTATGAAGTTTGGGGCAGATTGGACATTGCCTTCTTGAGTAACAACAACTTCCTGTTTCATTGCATTAGCATGCTTTAGCACTTAGCTAAGAATTGCTAGCATGTTTTAACATGTTTCTAACATGTTTATAACTCAATGGCATATTTAATATGTTGCTAGTACTGCATCACAGTGTTAAACATGTCACTTCCTGTTTCCAGTAGGTGGCGCTATTACTATAACTGAATATTCTCATGTAGATGTGTTCAGGCCATGACTCTTATCAAACGTGTGAAGTTTGGAGAATATTTGATATTCCATGCCTGAGTTACAGCAAATTCCTATTTAATTGATATCATTTTGGACACAAGAGGGCAGTATAGCCCTATGAATGATTTTTTCAGATAGCACTAAATAGCCTGTTTTAAACTTTTTCATACTTCTTGAATTGAAAAAAAAGAAAATGGGTTTAGTTGTAATATTTTTGTATAATTTTATATAAAACTAAATGGTGTATAATTACATTTTAGAAAGATATGAGACGTTTCCTGATTCTTTTTTACATTACTTTATCCCTCACCATAGCAAAACCATTTAAGATATTCATTATGCGTTCACAATTTAGCATCTTTAATGTATTTTCATCATGTTGAAAAAGTTTGGTGGGAATAAAATAAACCACTTAAGAGGAGTGAGTAAAAATGTACAAGCTGGTTTTGCAAAACATCCACATTCAGACCAAAATAGCCCACTTTCTGTTGGGCTGGCTTAAAACAGAGCACGAAAGTTGTACGGCCAGATTAGACCTATATGTGTACCAAGTGTTATATTATTATAGTACATAGTATACATGCAAGTGTGTTTGATTTATGGACCAAATTTTCAGACCAAGTTTATGGACCAAGTTAATTTAATTAATAAACTAATTATATAAAACTATTGTTAATGCACTACAATTAAACTGGTTATATGCCTTTACTTTATTAATAAAACTTATTTAAAAAATACAAGGCTTAAGACATTTATTTTCCTTTTCAATGCAGGCCAAACCACACAGCAGTGAAATGGTTAATCTAGCCCCCCTCCCCTACACACACACACACACAGTATCTTTTTAAAGATACTAGTACTTATTCATTAGATACTAGTATCTTTTTAAAGATACTAGTACTTATTCATTAGATACTAGTACTTATTTCAATAGTGACTAGTAACTATTCTTTTGTTACTAGTAAGACATTTTTTTTTTGCCATTGACTTCTATGGGGATCTGTTATTTAGATATTAACTATTCAGTTCTGACTAGTATGTATTCCAATTGTGACTAGTACATATATATTACATTTTAGTAGTTATTCATTAGGTACTAGTACTTATTTTTTAGATACTAGTACCTATTAATAAATACTAGTATTTATTCAATAAACACTAGTACTAAGTCATTAGATACTAGTACCTATTAAATAGATACCAGAACTTATTCATTAGCTTCTAATACATATTCAAAAGAATATCTAAAGAATAAGCAATAGTATCTAAAGAATAGGCACTAGTACTAAAGAACAAGCACTAGTCTCTAATGAATCAGTACTAGTACTTAATTGAATAGATACTAGTATCTAAAAAATAAGTACTAGTAGCATGAAAATAGAGACTAGTAAGTTAAAATGATTAAATGTTAAAACGGCTTGCCATATTGGCTCAGAGAGAGAGAGAGAGAGAGAAAAAATGCCCACATTCAAACTACAATATCTGACTTTCTGTTGGTCTGAGCTAATGGCTGTAAATTAGAAATTTGTTCAGCTTGAGGAGAAGAATATACACGCTGAGTTTTGTAACTGTAGGTAAAACTAACTAAGTTATAACACACTTTATATGTCCTATTTTAGTCATGGAAATTCATTTCCTCGCCGCGGCCAAACCGTTCGAGATATCAAAAATCCGTCCGCAATTTAGCATCCTCAAAGTCTTGACTTCATGCACACAGAGTTTGGCGATGATTGAATGAATTGCCTAGGAGGAGTACTTTAAATTCCACAGCAAACGTTTTCCAAACAACCCAAAATAGCCGACTTCCTGTTGGGCTGGCGTAAAACTTGACCGGGGGAAAGATGTTCGGCCCGATGAGATCTATACGTGTACTGAGTTTCATATTAATTGATGCAAGCGTGTTTGATTTATGGACCAAGTTTTCGGACCCCGTTCCAGGGGGCGCTGTCGAGCCCCCCTGCCACGCCCAGATACCAGCTTCAGCCCGGCCCTGATGGCCGCGGGTTCTGACCCGTGTGCAAAGTTTCAAGTGTTTTTGAGCACGTTAAGGGCCCCAAAATTGCCCAAATAGTCGTAAGAAAAATATAGAAAATGACTTTCCAAACAACCCATAATAACCGACTTCCTGTTGGGCTGACGTAAAACTTAGAGCGCGAAAGTTGTTCGGCCCGATGAGATCTATAAGTGTACCGAGTTTCAGATTATTACATGCAAGCGTGTTTGATATATGGACAAGTGTTCAAACACCATTCCAGGGGGCGCTGTCGAGCCCCCCTGCCACGCCCGGGTACCATCTTCAACCCGGCCCTGATGGCCGCGGGTTCTGACCCGTGTGCAAAGTTTCAAGAGTTTGAGCACGTTAAGGCCCCCAAAAGTGCCCAAAAGGTAGTAAAATAATAAGAATAATAATAATAATAAAGAATAATCCTTAGGAAAACAATAGGGCCTTCGCCTTTTCAAGGCTTGGGCCCTAATAATAATAAACAGAGCAATTCCAAGAGGGTCCTCACACCATCGGTGCTTGGGCCCTAAATAATATACAGTGTCTCTACTGTGCATGCATGTTTACATATGAGTTTACCTTCTAAAGCAACAGAGTTTCTGCTTTGTAGAATGTTCTAATTCAGTCAGTTATGAGGTTCTAGGCATGAAAATGCATCGCAAATATAATTAAAGCTGCAAGCAGCGATGAAAAGGGCCCTCGCACCCGTGCCGCCGCCACCCGGCGGTTTTAGGAAGACAGAGCATGGTGGGCAGTATGTAATGATAATAAATATAGGAGGACTATGTCAAAGTATTTGTATTTGCCACACTTCCTGCTACCAGCAGGTGGTGCTATTGCTATAACCAAATATGAGCATGGTCATGTGTTCAGGACAGGACTCTTATCAAACATGTGAATTTTGGGGCAGATCGGACATTGTATGCCTGAGTTACTGCAGGCTGTCTGTGGTTGCCTAGCAACATCAGAAATACAAGCAATATTGAACTATATTAAAGCTGCAAGCAGCATTGAAAGGGCCCTCGCACCCGTGCCACCGCCACCCGGTGGCTTTAGGAAGACAGAGCACGGTAGGCAATGTGCATTTAAGTAGGTAAATATAGGAGGAGTATGTCAAAGTCAGTTACAAAAATGTCCTTTATTATGGGGATAATAGCATGCGTTATCACTCAGATAAGTGTTGCTAGCATGCTTTAGCATGTTTCTAGCATGTTTAGAACTTAATGGCATATTTAATATGTTGCTAGTACTGTATCACAGTGTAAAATATGTCACTTCCTTTTGACAGTAGGTGGCGCTATTACTTAACTTAAAATTGTCAAGGCAGGACTCTTATCAAACGTGTGAAGTTTAGGGCAGATTGGACATTGCCTTCTTCAGTAAAAACAACTTCTTGTTTCATTGCATTAGTATGCGTTAGCACTTAGCTAAGAATTGCTAGCATGTTTTAAGATGTTTCTAACATGTTTATAACTCAATGGCATATTTAATATGTTGCTAATACTGCATCACACTGTAAAACATGTCACTTCCTGTTGCCAGTAGGTGTCGCTATTACTTTAATTGAAAATTGTCATGTAGATTTGTTCAGGGCAGGACTCTTATCAAACGTGTGAAGTTTGGGACAGATTGGACATTGCCTTCTTGAGTAACAACAACTTCCTGTTTCATTGCATTAGCATGCTTTAGCCCTTAGCTAAAAATTGCTAGCATGTTTTAACATGTTTATAACATGTTTATAACTCAATGGCATATTTAATATGTTGCTAGTACTGCATCACAGTGTTAAACATGTCACTTCCTGTTGCCAGTAGGTGGCACAATTACTATAACTGAATATTCTCATGTAGATGTGTTCAGGCCATGACTCTTATCAAACGTGTGAAGTTTGGGGAATATTTGATATTCCATGCCTGAGTTACAGCAAATTCCTATTTAATTGCAGTAATAGCATGCTTTAGCACTTAGCTAAGTGTTTGCTAGCATGTTTTAGCATGTTTCAAGTATGTTGCTAGCATGTTTAGCACTTGCTGGCACTTTTTTACATGTTAATAGGAGTCCACAACAGTGTTAAACATGTCACTTCCTGTTGCCAGTAGGTGGCGCTATGACTGTAACTGAATATGAGCATGAACATGTGTTCAGGACAGAACTCTTATCAAATGTGTGAAGTTTGGGGCAGATTGGACATTGTTTGCCTGAGTTACAGCAACTTCCTGTTTCATGGCGAAACATCGAAATTTGTCAGGCCGCTGAGGACACGCCCTTCGACGAAAACTCAAGATCTTCGCAATTTAACGTCGCAAAGGCCTTTAGGCCTTAAGGCCTAGGGCTATGCTCCAAGATACTTTTTAGTACGTATTGGGTTATTACATGTATGTACCGAATTTAGTCCACGTACGTGAAACGTAGCGCCAGGGGCAATTAGTCGAAATATTTGTTTGCCCAACTTTTTGCCCATTTGCCCCACCCAATTCTGAAACCCATATCAGATGTAAATTTCGCACCCGTGCCACCACCACCCGGCGGTTTTAGGAAGACAGAGCACGGTGGGCAGTATGTGATGATAATAAATATAGGAGGACTATGTCAAAGGATTTGTATTTGCACACTTCCTGCTACCAGCAGGTGGCGCTATTGCTATAACCAAATATGAGCATGGTTATGTGTTCAGGACAGGACTCTTATCAAACATATGAAGTTTGGAGCAGATCAGACATTGTATGCAGGGTTTCCCGCAGAAAATGTGTTAGTTAAGGTGGTGGTGGTGGGGGGGGGGGGGGCTGGGTGTTGGAATTGCATAACTCCTGACACAAATTAAGACAAATACTGAAACTTGAGTCTTATATATTTTTAATAATCATAATAATTATTCTCTCTAGGCCAATTCAATTAAGATTATGAGAAATTATTGACATTGCACTCTTTAGCAGTAGCACCTGTGCAATTCTACATATTCCTTTTCCTTAGTTCCGTGGTTCTCCGATTTTTTAGAGTGCCGTACCCCTCTTCCACTTAGACTGCAGTCACACCTTTTCCATTATGGGACAATATTTGCCCCCTTTAATCAATTTTTCCATTTCACTTTTTTTACCTTTGTAAAACCTTTAAAAAATAAATAATTCCTTAAATAAAACAATGTTCAATAAATAGGCAATGTTAAAAATCGTTTAATATTAATAAAAATATTATATTAAAATCGCCAGTAGGTGGCGGTAACTCATTGTCTTTGTGTAAGTTATCGAGTCATTCATTGAATCTCACGATTCGTTCAAAGCCACAGATTTCGTTGCAAAATAGAGCAATAAGCCTGACTATAATGTTTTAAATGTCGTAAATCACTTAATGTTACCCTTTTGTTTTGTTTTTAACTGTTGTATAAAATCAATGTCACATTTGAAATCGTGTGGATATTCGGGAAACATTGCATCAACATTAAAAACACTGCTGGATATCAGCCTGCATTTTGTTCGCACAAACAGCGCAAGCGGCTCGTGACAGAACATAGACCGACTGAATGACACTTCAATTTAAGTTGAAAATCTCAAATGATGATTGCTGAACTCCAGCTTGTCTGTGTTTTCAGATCATCCGCGCTTCTTGAGCAGTGTAGAGAGCGCGCGCGCATGGTTGCCAGCTACTATTGAAAAGGCCGGGTAGAAAACAAGTTCTTTTAACAGAAAAGCTCTGATTTGGGGGTTAAATTATTGAATTCTGGCATTTGTGGCCACAGCGGATTAAACTGAAACTATAGGAAATGGAAATGTTTAGTTTAGCTACTTACATCTTATCTCGCACTTGACCGACCGTAAACTGAAGCGCGTCGAGTTGCTCCTTTACTGTCTATGAGTCGCTTTGCCAAAATTCGCGCTGAGAACATAAAGCCCGCCTACTTTGATTTGATTGGTCATCTCAAATATTCTGACATTGACGAGCAGTGACAGACCAATGAGGCTCAGATGAACACACACACACACACACACACCCTGTCTTCTGTTTGTTCTGACGTGCTTGGCGCCGCTGCGGAAGAACGCGCTGATAATAAGACTGAAGCGAACACGAAGGCTTATCACATATTTAAATATTGAAAGGGAGAAAACAGGCCAGAGTAACTCGGCGGATATCGCTCATATACATTTTTTTGACGACGTAGTTAAGGCGGCAGGCGTGTGTTGCTTAGGCGGCCGACTTAGTTACAAAGTGCTGCAGGAAACCCTGGTATGGCTGAGTTACTGCAGGCTGTCTGTGGTTGCCTAGCAACATCGGAACTGCAAGCAATATTGAACTATGACATATTCATGCACAAATCACCAAAAGGCTGAAATTGGGTGTACATTTGTCAGGCCGCCAAGGGCACACCCTTTGACGAAAACTCAAGATCTTCGCAATTTAATGTCGCAAAGGCGTTAAGATTACACTCACCAAATTTGAAGAGGATCAGATCAAAACTGTAGGAGGAGTTCGTTAAAGTACAACGTCTGGAAATGGCAAAAACTACACAAAATCTGAGAGGAAATTCAAAATCGCTGACTTCCTGTTGTGTTTAGGGCTATGCTCCAAGAGACTTTTTTGTAGGTATTGTGTCATTACATGCATGTACCGAATTTCACACCTGTACGTCAAACGTAGAGCCGAAGCAATAATGTAGGGGGCGCTATTGAGCCATTTTGCCCCACATATTTGTCAGGCCGCCGAGAGCACACCCTTCGACGAAAACTCAAGATCTTCGCAATTTAACGTCGCAAAGGCCCTAAGATTACACTCACCAAATTTGAAGAGGATCAGATCAAAACTGTAGGAGGAGTTCGTTAAAGTACAACATCAGGAAATTACGAAAAATGCACAAAAAAGAAGTTCAAAATAGCTGACTTCCTGTTGTGTTTAGGGCTATGCTCCAAGAGACTTTTTTGTAGGTATTGGGTCATTACATGTATGTACCAAATTTCATACCTGTACGTGAAACGTAGAGCCGGGGCAAAATGTGGGGGCAATAATTTACAGAATTTGCCCTACCCAATTTTGAAAACCATATCACACGTAAATTTTCACCACTTCTGAAGCGTGTGCAAAGTTTCAAGAGTTTTCGAGCATGTTTAGGCCCTCTAAAAAGCGATTCATTTAGGAGAAGAAGAAGAAGAAGAAGCGGAATAATAATAAACGGAGCAAAAACAATAGGGTCCTCTCACCATCGGTGCTCGGGCCCTAATAAACAGAGCAAAAACAATAGGGTCCTCTCACCATCGGTGCTCGGGCCCTAAATATTTGGTAAATAGTCCATTCTTAATTATACATTAGTTTTCGCTACTAAATGGAATATCAATTTCTCAATTTTTTTTTTTTTAACTGGATTTTTTACTGAGTTGCATTATGGGATTGCCCTTATCTGCTAAACATACATCCGGTACTGCCATGATGAGGTATTTTAGAAGGCAGCATAACTAAAAGGTACACTTTGTAATTTTTGAAGTAAAAAAAAAGTTACATAATGTATATAATGAGCAAGTACACCATGAATCTATCTTCCAATCCGTGTTTTTGTCTTATCCTGAATCACTACGGTATGCCTATGTGTTTATCTATCTATAAATTACAGGAACGTCTGTCTGCGTGTCTGTCTGTCTGTTAATCGCATGTCTCTCGAACCGTTAGTCCGATGGATCTCAAACTTGACGGGTGTCTTGCTACGGGCACGAGGAAGTGCAGTGCCGAGTTTGACGTTGTTTGGATTAGAAATGCAAAAGATATCGTCAAATATATCGGTAAAAGCAGCACACATTGAAGTTGTGGTTTAAAAATAAACATTCTGACATTAGAGAGGGTTGTGGTTTAAAAATTGCGTTTTAAAAATAAACATTCTGTCAGCTACACTGTTTTCCTCTGAATATTGTAGTTATTCAGAAGTAGTTAGTTGTCAGTACTTATATGTAGTTCAATTTTCCATATTTATTGTATGTCATTATGTCAGTATCAGTATTTGCTTTCAACCATGCACAAATAAAAATGTCACTGAACTTTTGCTGTGTAATTGAAACAATGATCACTCAAACACACCAACAATTACTAAAGAAACAAAAACTGATTTTGCACATGCTACTATCAAATCTATACTATAATCAATCAAATCTATAATCAAATCTATACTATCAAATCGATTAATCGCGATTAAAAAATATACAAAACACACACACATAATATACAGTATATATAAATATAATATAGCCTATACACAGACACGCATACATCTATTTATAAATTACAGAAACGTCTGTCTGTGTGTCTGTTATTCGTAACAGACACACCTCGGTAAAAGAAGCACACATTGAAGATGTTTAGATGATGTTTAGAAGGTTGTGATTTAAAAATAAACATTCTGACATTAGAGGGTTGGGATTTAAAAATATCTGAATATTATATTTTATTCACAAACTGTTTGCTCAAGCGTAGCGTTTTCTCGAAGTTCACTGTGTCGCTGCTCCCTGAATCGTCACGCTTATTCATTTGTGGACGTTAACTGAATCTGTAAGTCAGCTACACTGTTTAATTCTGAATATTATATTTTATTCTGGTGCGCTTAACATTATCGCTACTGTGTAATAGTAGCCTATGGTATTCACCAACTAAACATAAAATACGCTAACTGCCTTTCATTGTCTCTATAATTGTAATCTGCACAACGACAACAAAGTTTACACTAATGTAAATCTAATTTTAACTCCTGCTACCTGTACAGATAACAAAATACATGTCACCTAATATCACCATTATAAATTGTTTTGCAACCATGTAGTTCAATTTTCCATATTTATTGTATGTCATTATGTTAGTATCAGTATTTGCTTTTTACCATGCACAAATAAAAATGTCACTGAACTTTTGCTGTGTAATTGTAACATTAAGCATTCAAACACACCAAACCAACAATTACACAGCAAAAGTTCAGTGACATTTTTAATGGTAAAAAGCAAATACTGATACTAACAATGTCTTGACAGGTGTCTTGCTACGGGCACGAGTAAGTGCAGTGACGAGTTTGACGTTGTTTGGATTAGAAATGCAAAAGATATCGTTAAATATATCGGTAAAAGCACACATTGGCTTTTGCAGCTCTAGCCGCTAGCCACTCTGGCTCACACTGCACACTGAGTGGCCACTCCCCCTCTCCCGCTGCACACTGAGTGGCCGCTACACCGTTTAATTCTGAATATAATATTTTATTCTGGTGCGCTTAACGTTATCGTTTTCTCAGTTTAGGCTCCTGTGTAATAGTATTCAGCAACTCAAACATACCAAACCAACAATTACTAAAAACACACAAAAACACGGGCATTGCACTAGTATTCTGACTATTTTAGACTGCGGAGTAGCCCAGTGCCTGCGTGACTCGTCATATACATTAATAGAGAGAAGTAGCTCCGGCTACAATGTTCTTCCGCAAGATGCATGTAATTTTGTTTATTTACCGCTAGAGTGCCAAAAGTTACATAGTGTACCTGTTGGAACAGCCTTTACATTGGGATGCTGACCTAAACAACCATCTAGGTTTTACAAGAGAGCTTTAGTCTCACCCTCAGTATTCCGAAGCCATTGTAGTAAGTGAGAGCATTTAAACTCCTGTCATCCGCACAAGATTGTGCTGTCACAGCACGAGAGCAAGATAGAGAACTTGAACGCAAGAACCCTGGACAAGAAACCATAAATCAGTATACAACTATTCATAATATTTAGAGCAAAAACCAGGTCAAATGTTTACACATTTTTGCCCATACTTGCAGGATTGTGGTTGATGCAGGCAGATGATGCCGGCCCTGGTGATGGCTGTCCAAGTGTGCTCACTATGGATGTACGGTCATAATAGGTCAGAATGATGTCATCAGCCTGTGACAAAGTCCAGCAGTGCCACTGTTAAATACTTTTTATATGCATTGCCTATGTAACGTAACAGTAGTGCAATACATGTATATATTATTTATTACTATTATTATATCCTACTATATTATTTAAATAATAAAAAGCTTTTTTTTAATATATACACTGAACAAAATTATAAACGCAACACTTTTGTTTTTGCCCCCATTTTTCATGAGCTGAACTCAAAGATCTAAGACTTTTTTTATGTACACAAAAGGCCTTTTTCTCTCAAATATTGTTCACAAATCTGTCTAAATCTGTGTTAGTGAGCACTTCTCCTTTGCTGAGATAATCCATCCACCTCACAGTTGTGGCATTTCAAAATGCTGATTAGACAGCATGATTATTGCACAGGTGTACCTTAGGCTGTCCACAATAAAAGACCACTCTAAAATGTGCAGTTTTATCACACAGCACAATGCCACAGATGTCGCAAGTTTTGAGGGAGCGTGCAATTGGCATGCTGACTGCAGGAATGTCCACCAGAGCTGTTGCCCGTGAATTGAATTCATTTCTCTTGCCAAAGGCGTTTCAGAGAATTTGGCAGTACATCCAACCGGCCTCACAACCGCAGACCACGTGTAACCACACCAGCCCAGGACCTCCACATCCAGCATCTTCACCTCCAAGATCGTCTGACACCAGACACCCGGACAGCTGCTGCAACAATCGGTTTGCATAACCAAAGAATTTCTGCACAAACTGTCAGAAACCGTCTCAGGGAAGCTCATCTGCATGCTCGTCGTCCTCATCGGGGTCTCGACCTGACTGCAGTTCCTCGTCGTAACCGACTTGAGTGGGTAAATGTTCACATTCTATAGCGTCTGGCACTTTGGAGAGGTGTTCACTTAACGGATGAATCCCGGTTTTCACTGTACAGGGCAGATGGCAGACAGCGTCTATGGCATCGTGTGGGTGAGCGGTTTGCTGATGTCAGCGTTGTGGATCGAGTGGCCCATGGTGGCGGTGGGGTTATGGTATGGGCAGGCTTATGTTATGGACAACGAACACAGGTGCATTTTATTGATGGCATTTTGATTGCACAGAGATACCGTGACGAGATCATGAGGCCCATTGTTGTGCCATTCATCCACGACCGTCACCTCATGTTGCAGCATGATAATGCACTGCCCCATGTTGGAGGATCTGTACACAATTCCTGGAAGCTGAAAACATCCCAGTTCTTGCATGGCCAGCATACTCACCGGACATGTCATCCATTGAGCATGTTTGGGGTGCTCTGGATCGGCGTATACAACAGCGTGTTCCAGGTCCTGCCAATATCAAGCAACTCCACACAGCCATTGAAGAGGAGTGGACCAACACTCCACAGGCCACAATCAACAGCCTGATCAACTCTATGCAAAGGAGATGTGTTGCACTGTGTGAGGCAAATGGTGGTCACACCAGATACTGACTGGTTTTCAGTAATATATATATATATATATATATATATATATATATATATATATATATATATATATATATATATACACATATGACCCCCTTTCGCCTTCAGAACTGCCTTAATTCTACGTGGCATTGATTCAACAAGGTGCTGAAAGCATTCTTTAGAAATGTTGGCCCATATTGATAGAATAGTATCTTGCAGTTGATGGAGATTTGTGGGATGCACATCCAGGGCACGAAGCTCCCGTTCCACCACATCCCAAAGATGCTCTATTGGGTTGAGATCTGGTGACTGTGGGGGCCATTTTTGTACAGTGAACTCATTGTCATGTTCAAGAAACCAATTTGAAATGATTCGAGCTTTGTGACATGGTGCATTATCCTGCTGGAAGTAGCCATCAGAGGATGGGTACATGGTGGCCATAAAGGGATGGACATGGTCAGAAACAATGCTCCGGTAGGCTGTGGCATTTAAACGATGCCCAGTTGGCACTAAGGGGCCTAAAGTGTGCCAAGAAAACATCCCCCACACCATTACACCACCAGCCTGCACAGTGGTAACAAGGCATGATGGATCCATGTTCTCATTCTGTTTACGCCAAATTCTGACTCTACCATCTGAATGTCTCGTGAGAAGCGAGAACGAGCGAGAAACACGAACTGCTTTACGGCAATTCAACATTAACACACACGCCACATGATACTGTGTATGATGTATTACCCACCTCGGTAAACATACTCCACATGATAAAGTTGGCCGGCTCCGATAATAACAAATGGACATGAGCAGCGGTTGAAATGGGGGAGGAGGGGGCCGCACGTGAGTTTTTTACGACAGTGTTGTGAAATATACCCCCCACAGCTGTAGGGGGAGCTCGCTGAGACAACATGCGACAACAAAAGTGAAAATCAGCGAAGAAATGGCTAGAGTTGCCAAGTTCCCCTTTAAAAGCTATATGCAACATGTGAGCACAGTTTACCTTGTAAAACTTGTTTTTTTGACTGTTGAAGGCCGTAAGCTCTCTCAGTAAGAATGGATAGATGGACTTGGGCTGAAAACGAGCAGAGGAAGTCTGAGCAGCTGACTGTTTTTCTAAGCACAGAGAGAAGAAAATAAAGAATGAGCAAAGCTTTTTAAAACAACATGCTTGTGTGAAAAAGTCATGCAGTCATGTTTAAAAATTGGGGGAATGTGTTAGGAATGGAATACTGCTTACTGCTAATTTTTTAATTTATTTATACATATATATAAATATTGTGTAAAAGAGTTTTCTGTATGGGTTTTATATTGTAGAATATAAAAAAAATTGGACATCATCCTGTTCAAAAGTTTTATATTGAATTTGATCTTTTCACTGTCTTAGTACATTAGGGCACACCAAGCTTTTTTTCACATGAAGCGTTTTAGAATGTCCCACTGTTTTTAGTGATTCAGATACTGCATCACAAGAGGTCAAATCTTGCAGTTTGTTCACATATATTTTTCTTCTTTTGAGAGGTGATCTAAGTATTTGTCTCTTGAAACAGATGAGAAATTGACAGGCCAGTGCTGCAGTTTTGCCTTTCAGGTCTCCACTCCTGAAAACTGATGTGGACATGTTAGTACAAGATGTTCATTTCGGCACTCCAGTAAAATCATGTCAGGTTTATTTATATAGCACTTTATTCAACAGATTGCTGTAAAGCAAAAAACTTTACGGTTTGAAAAATGAAAATAGTGTGTAAGTGTCGCTTTCAATTAGAATTACAACTCTGTGTAACCAATGGTAGTTATTCAGATGTTTACCAGTGTTTTCTGGAAAGTTTGCTTTGGCAAACTGTTTCGACCTTTCGAAACGAACTTCTCTTTGGCCTGATTTTGTTTGAAATTACGTTACACCAGTTCATTCTTCAATTTTGCTTCAAGTATATCAGGGCCTTAAGAGAATTTTACAAGAATAAATCTTGTAAGAGAAAGGACTGGAGTTCAGTGAGTTGAAAATACAGTAATGCATGGTGATTTACCCCCTTCTCTCTGAACACAAAGGAGGTTTCCAGTGAGAGTAACCAGTGCTGGATCAATTTGTGTTCTCAACATCAGCCAGCTCTCAAGACAGACGCCAGACCTTTATGTGACAAAGACATCTGTGATTTAAAGCACATTCAAAGGTTAGTGGACACATATAATGACAAACATTAGCCGTTACCCCACATCCTGGCCACAGTTGTTAAACACAGAGCTGAGATTCAGGAGACCACAGTCCATGACATCACAACAGCATCCAATGTCACAGAAGTCAGGTGTGACATCACACAGGCAGCCTGCAAGAGCGAGACAACACACATTGAACCAGTGTGATGAGGGTGGAATAGCTCAATAGTTAAACATGTTATATATACATAATTTTAAAGATACTTATACTTTCAAAATGTTACAAGTTTAAAAGTAGGGAGAGACAGGTATGGTTGTAAACATTTTTGCTTCAGCATCTGTAACTCACTGAATTTTTGAGCTAGAGTGCACAAACTTTTACACAAATTACCCACATTTGTTTACTACAAAAGGCACCCTTTCAAACCTCTACAATAATATCACAGCCCTTATAAGTTGATGTCAAATACTGGGGTAAGTTGTATGATGTACACTGTTGCAATGTTTAGTTTTGTAACCTTTTTACTGTCCTCTTTAAATGGTAAATGGACTGCATTTATATAGCGCTTTCACAGACCCAATGGCCACCAAAGCACTTTACATATTTGCCTCACATTCACCCATTCACTCGCATTCACACACCGACGGCAGTGTCAGCCATACAAGGCTGACACTTACAAGGCTGACATCCAGCTCGTCGGGAGCAGCTGGGGTTAGGTGTCTTGCTCATGGACACCTCGACACTTGGTCAGGTGGAACCGGGGATCGAACCACCAACCTTTCGGTTTGTAGACAACCTACATGAACCACAGAGCCACTGCCGCCCCACAAAGGGCAATTTGTTCTGCAGCATGGAAGTTTACCACCACATACAAGACAGACAAATATACAACATTAATAATACATTAAAATACAAACTTTTTTAAAAAAAAAACTACCTTGTCCTATATAAATTGAGAAAATTTATAGCACATGGTATAAATGGAAATTGACTTGGCTATGGGGACACTGTACAAAGATCCTGAAGCAAGAGTCTGAAATGAATCATGAAAGGGGTGAGACGTGTCTGCGTTTCGCTTTCTTAAATCACCTGCATATTAAATAAATCTGACAACCCAGGCAATTTCACACCCATTAAATCAGATGATTATCAATAGTAGTGAATGACACTGCTACCTGATTACTTGCATTTATGCCAAAACCCAATCTAAGCTTGTGGACGAACAAACTCGGTTGAATCGTATTACATGCAGGCTTGGTGGAACCAGAAACTGCATAGGGCACATTTTGCTCACACTTACCTACATACATGTGTATATTTACAGCCTTGACAACCATTCATATAGGATGGGAGGAAGTGAGTAAAAACTGAAATTATCATAGGACTTCTAACTTATCCCTGATTGGTGTAATTGGTGGCGTTACAACTCTCTCCATGTTACAACCATACTCGGTCTCCCGCTATATTACATGAATTCGAGAATGTTTTAGCATTTGTTGTATCTCTCTTTTGCAATAATCACAACAGCACTTTAGCTACATCATGAACAAAACCTGATGACCATATTGTTCTCCAGCATGATTTAAAATATTCCAAAAAGCATCTTGAAGTTCAGTGGAAGCAAGAACATGTGACCACCTGAACACAGTGGTCAATGTCACTCGTTTGACCAGGAAAGTGCAGAACTTTTTCCAGAATCCTAAAACTTTGTTTATTTCTAGGTTCATTAGATTTTGAATGCCAATTTTCAATAAGGACATTTGGCTGGGATATACGTAAACCTACCAACATCCGTAGCCATGATTTTTGGAATGACTTATCGCGAGAGGAAAAAAAAAATGACGTTTCAGTCGCATAACATCGGTTAAAGGTACAATATGTAAAAATTTTGTAATAAAATATCCAAAAATCACTTGCACAGTGTGATATATTTCCTGCAGTTGTGTACTTACAATATCCCAAAAGTCTCCAAAGTTTTTTTATTTCAGAGAAATTCCAATTTTAAATAATTGGCCGTCCCAGAAAAAAATGTCGCCTGTCAGTGACACAATATCCGCGCTATCCTCGGTTTCCGCTCGTACTGCCATAGCCATGACGTAACCATGGCGACAGATGTGGACAACTGCGTAGTGCGTAACTAATGTAAACATTACAAAATGCCAGATGACATCAATAAAGTTACATGTATGTCGCATTATTTCGTAACAACGTCCGTTATGATGTTGTTAGACATGATTATTGCAATTTATCATAATAGTTTGCAAATTCCGCTCATTTACACTATTTACAACGTGTAGGCTTATTTATGTCCTGATAATTATGTGAGATATTGACAACTGTTCTCATGATAATCGCAGGAATCAACTTTAACCCTCTGGGGACCAAGGGGTTTTTGGGGCCCTTGGGATGTTTTGACATGCACTGACATTTGTGCTTTTTTCAGTTATTTATAAACATGTTAATGGCAAAGGTGTAAATTCACTCTATATAGCACAAACGGGGCTACCATAATATGTGAGCAACATGTATGTACATGTTTGTATTTTTGAGATAATATTATTTATGCATGGTTATTGAAAAAACTAAAACTAAAAGTTTCTGAAATAAGGCCACAAAACACATATTGATTATTTCTTCACAAGACTTTTGAAAATTGTATCACATAGTCTAGAATATTTGCTCCAAAACTATGTGAGAATCATCCTGACTACTCATTCAGATAAGTCAATAAAGTCTTTTAGAATGTGTATGACGTGTTTTGTTTGAGAAAGCTTTATGCGAAGGGGCGTGATCTCTCATCAATATGTGTGGCATTTCACACCTGAGAAACACAAAGACCCTCCCATAATGGCCCTATTAGGTGTGCTATCATGCCATATCATTATGAGGAGCCTTGCACAAAGAATGAGATTTAAAAAAGAATGGCTTTTAGATTGTTTGGATTTATTTACAACACACACACACACACACACTGCTTAGAATAAGTGAACACACTCATGCTAAAGTTGACTAAAAAGAGGAATAAAAAATCTTAAAATACAGGGTGCATACGTCTGGACACTTCTATCACACACCCTTCACCATATAGACATGGTTTTATTTCAGTTCAAAGTTCAAAGTTAGAGTTGGAAACATCTTGAAAAGAAAATTGTCTTTTTCCATAAATGTCTTAGTTTGATCATACATATTTCAAAGTTGAGGATTCATTATTTTGATATAGCTTGCATTGGAACAAACACTATAACATCTTAGTTGATTAGTTTATTGACAAAACATACTATATATTTAACATATGAGCAGAAACTCCTTACAAAAGCTTATTTGATGTCTATTTTAGACTAGTCAATGAAATGTTGTCTTTTATTTCGTCTGTAACAGTGCGTATCTGTGTGTTCATTCATTCACACACACACACACACACACAGAAACATGATTCACATTTAAACGGTATGCTATTTTTCCGTTTACAGACACTAACGTTATTCTATATCGCGATTAGAACAAAGCACAAGCATAAAACACTTCTCAGCTGAACCTGTTGCTCCTCCTCGTGGTGAAAATAAACCAGCACTTGTTCTGAGGTAGGTAAATGTCCCAGGATTGTTCCTCATATAGCCGCGCAAGACGACAGTAGATTAATCTGACTAAAAAATATAGTGTGTTTTCAGAGCTTATGGGCGTTAACGCGTCTCAATGTGTTGCTTCACATATTTGCGTTTGAATTAGCGCGTGCTCTCTGTGGGCGTGTCACATTACCAGAATAATGAGCTGAGAGGAAGATAATTACACCGGCTGACACGTCTCTCTTTTTATATAGATGACATAAACGGAGAATATTTATTTTAGTTTTGAATCGGATCATTTAAAAGTACAAACTCAAATGATTTAAAAGATATATTGCTTATGGCTGGGTGAATAGTATTTGCTGAGTTTTGTTGAAGATTAGAGACGTGCTCCAGAAAAAAAGTTCACGGTGACTGAGAGGCAGAACGCACACCCTGTTTATTTTCTTTATTTTACAAAAGCACAATATTTTATTTCGATTGTATGTGGGCACATAAAAAAGTAGACATTTAACAGATTATTTTCTCATATTTCTTAACTCTATATGAACAGAAATGATGGTAGTACTTTAGGTCTATTTTTCTGCTATGTGAAAAAAAACAAGCAAAACGCGCCGGCGCATTTCTGGTCCCCAGAGGGTTAACAGTGAAAGACTGACCGAATGGGACTCTTGTCCGGTTCCTCACGCTGTCAGATTCTCGTTTCCTTTTTCTAGACTCTTCCAACCGCGCTTTCTTTGTTTTTTTCGCCATTCTGAAAACGCAGGTCCGATGTTTACTTGCGTCTAACTCCTCCCTCGGTCAGTCTGCCGTTTCCTCTTTCTCTGTTCCTCCGACAATTCTTTCCTAGCTTTCTGCTTCTTATATCTTATATTAGCCATGACCATAGTTGTTCTTATCTAGCCGGATACGTGAATGTGTGCAGTGCCGTAAAGCAATTTGTTACATCGCGAGAGCTGATATTATGCGATTCTTCCTGACGCTGAGGCCGGCGGCCCACCGGCCCAAAGTTGCAAGTGTGGTTTTTCAGTAAAATCAGTTGCAATACTGCAGGTCAGCGCAGCTGAACCCGAGTGAGCGAGATGATAACTTATCAGATAGCAAAATGATTGAGACATATGCTTCCTTTAAGTTTCGTTGAGGGGGACAGGTTTAAGAACAGAAAACACAAAGTGCTGTTAGAAACTTCGCTTAAAGGGGGGCCACCATTCAACCCGAAAAAAGTCATAACCATAACTCCGAAGCTGTTCATTTAAGCTAAAAAAACTGCATAGTTCCCCTTTAAGCGAAGTTTCTAACAGCACTTTGTGTTTTCTGTTCTTAAACCTGTCCCCCTCAACGAAACTTAGAGGAAGCATATGTCTCAATCATTTTGCTATCTGATAAGTTATCATCTCGCTCACTCGGGTTCAGCTGAGCTGACCTGCAGTCTTGATGCAGTGATGGACAGCTGTCTTTCCCGTCAACTGCTGTTTGGATTTCATGTGATTTCTCATTGTGGTGATGATATTATGAGAACTCAGTATCATTAATTAATTTGGTTCAAAGTAATTCCATTTTGTAATATCATTTAGTAAGAATTTATCCAAGTAATTCCAAACTTCGCGAGGCAGACAACGACATTATGTGATCAAATACAACCAACACGCTCCACAGCGCCACCCAGTGCATTTAATCATAACTGCGAGTTAGCTAACTCACTAGCACTAGTGCTTGGGATTTATCATGGATTCACAGCATTTACTGCCAGCAAAGCAACGTAGTAAAATGCGAATAGCTTTTTATTTTTCGAATAATACAAATTGAATATTCGTGCACTCGAGACTTGCTCTGGTGCATCAAATCCAGCACTCCGTGGATATCACAGGTGAACTGTCTGACCAGTCAGGTGTTTGTCATGAGAAGTGTACCACACAAGAGTTATGGTTTGCAGACAGTTATATGAGTTGATGTTACAAATATGTCTTTTGAGTATACTGTATGAACTCATTGCTCAGAGAAGTTTATTTTCTATGGGGGTAGAATTGTTGCATTATTCCAAATAAATAGATTATGATCCACAAATAAATGTAAAGAGACTCACAAAAATATATCAAATTCACAAATAAATAGATTAAGATCCACAAATAAATGTAAAGAGTTTCACAAAGAATTATAAAAACTCAAATAAATAGAATGAGATTTGCAAATAAAAAATATATTTACAAATGTTGTTTATACCACAAACACAACTCTGCCTGGCATTTATTTGTGAACCGATTTCTGTGCATTTGTAAACCCCCTCACGCATTTGTGAATCGGTTCCTGTGCATTTGTAAATCCCCTCACGCATTTGTGGATTTTGAAACACTTCTAGCGTCAACGTGCAGACAAATCCACAAATAAGTGGACTCCACCCACCCTTTACCTATGCCAATCAGATAACGGCCACATTGAGCTGACCAATCATAGCATGTTCTCGCTACAACCAATCACGTTAGGCTTTACACTCAGAGTGGTCTTACCCTGAAATAACTTTGCTCATTCATCTGCATTGGCTCAAATAGGAAGTGTAAGGCTATAAGGCCCATAATATTGCTTCAGTAAAATATGTTTAAAATTTGGATTTTGTTAGAGTTAGACCATTAGACTGTGTATCAAGCCAAGACACATTTTTATGAGCCTTTGAAAATGCCAGAGAAACAGCGCTTACGTTATGGGAACAACGCGTTATGGAAGCGTCACGTTATTCATGATAAAACAGAAAAGCATCAATGCGTTGCTGACTAATGAATAACTGGATTCAACCTCGTGATAAATACGCGAGTTTGTGTAATATTGGGGAAATTACTGTCACAACAGCTTTTCCCACTTCTTCATTCAAGTTTTAAATAGCAGGTCCGTGGATCTAATGATTAAATGTATAACATGCATTTAAAAGTGAAATGCCCAGCAGACAAGCGATTTGAATTTATCCGTTAAAACGCTTGATCACACAAATAATATTTCATATGAATCAGACTTAATAATATTGTATTGTAAAAGTTACTTACAGCATCCAATATAAATGCAAATATGTATTTTTTCAGCATTGCATTATCCACTCAAAACCCCAGTAGCCACACGCTGTTACATCTTCAATGATGGTCATTTGGGCTGATATTTTGTATTCTACATAATATTTATGTCCTATAGCTAGCTATTTGTCACAACGATTGTGCTTTAAAAGACAAAATCATCCGTTTTGTAATTTATCGTGTCTACCCTGTGCGAGGCTTTCTACATTGGACAAAGGAGCAAATGTGCAAATGATGTGTCCTCCGTATAGTTGCGTGTAGTGGCGTGTAGTAGCCGCTACTTCAGAAGAAGCACGGGCATCCGTTTACTATCAGTGAATCATCGTGTCGCGCTGCGCCGCGTCCAGTAGACACTATCACGAATTATGAATTTTCATGTAGCCAGCATAGTCAATAAAGAAGATTATACGTCATATATCGTCAGGTAAGAAAACGGACGTCATGGGCAAAATGTGTTAACATTGCAAACATGTTAGTTTTACATGATGTGAAACTGCTACGGCAGGGAAGATACTCGGCTATTTGCTTTTGACGCGCTGCTTGAGTCCGGTGGAAAGGGTGTTATGATGCTCGGGATCTGTGATGATCATTTGTGTGTAATCCTGAGTTAATAATAAAGAATATTACATATAAAGAAGCCTTAAACTCCAACAATCTTTTGGAAACGGGTGTTTTAACCACACAAACAGCTAATTTGAATGAAGCACCCATTACAGCTGCTTTCAGGGGTGTCAATATCTGCTAAATTAATCAGATCCAGTTCTCGCCCCGAGTGTAAAGCCTAATGTGATTGGTTGTAGCAAGAACGTGCTACGATTGGTCAGCTCAATGTGGCCGTTATCTGATTGGCTTAGGTAAAGGGTGGGTGGAGTCCACTTATTTGTGGATTTGTCTGCACGTGGCGCTAGAAGTGTTTCAAAATCCACAAATGCATGAGGGGATTTACAAATGCACAGAAAGCGGTTCACAAATAAATACCAGGCCGAGTTGTGTTTGTGTCATAAAACACATTTGTAAATATATTTATTTGCAAAGATAATTTTATTTATTTGTGAGTTTTGTATTTTTTTGTGAAACTCTTTACATTTATTTGTGGATCTTAATCTATTTATTTGTGAATTTGATATATTTTTGTGAATCTCTTTACATTTATTTGTGGATCATAATCTATTTATCTGGAATAATGGAACAATTCTCACCCCATAATTTTCCCTCTTCAAAAAGTGGTCAATTGTTTTGTTTATTGGTCTAATTCTTGTTTCTGGTTTCTCTTTCTAATAAAACTTGCATTTGGTTAGTCACTCAATTAATTATATTGTGCTTCGTTCCCACCTTTTTTAATTATGTTGCATTGATAAGGAGTTATTACAAACTAAGACTGTTTAAGTTGTGCTATCTTAGAATCAATATAGTAAATGTAAGGTATCAACGATGTAATGGTTAAAAATTGTGGCGATGAGGTCTTAAAATGTGTGGAAGGTGTCTTAAAAAAGGTATTAAATGTAACTCCATGATTCCTGTATAATTGGTCAAAATGTCATACATGTTTGACCGCAAGATTTGTGAAGAGCACCCTTCGAGCCAAACACATCTATAGGAAATGCTGCCAAAGCATTGAATGAAAATCTACCTATAAACTGACTGCTTGAATGAAAGTCTGAACTGCAATGTAATCTTAAATTGATTGAATTTCTTTCACAAATTTCATAGTTTGCTTAACTTTGATGATAATAATGTTACATTACAAAAAAGGTTCTAAATAGGGTTAATTTGTGCACAACAGCTTTATGAGCTTCAGCTTCTTTCGACTCACCCAAAGGGCTTGTGATGGGCTCTATGGTGGCATCAGTAGGCAGAACTGCACGATCATCTGTGAATGTAGTTGCAGATGAGTCGGTTGAGTTTGTTGGATACGAAGAGTTCATTTCTGCCCTCAAATCATTAGTCGATGCTGTTGTTGATCGTGACTGGTTAGTAATTATAGGTGCGTTATCAGTAAAAGTGAAGGGGTATGGGCTCAGATCGGTGCTCAATGGAGTCTGATCGGTGATGCTCTGTGTAGAATCAGTCACTGTAGGAGAAGAAAATGCAAAGAGAACGCGACATGAATGTCCGTCATCATGTTAATGGTCCTTAACGGCTAAAACTTTTCTTTATGCAGTAGCGGCTGAATTTACTTTGATTTTATGGGGGAATATGATGTAGGCATGTTATTGATATAAATGAATCCTCTTACCCGATGGACTTATGATGGGGTCTATGGTGGCATCAGTGGGAAAAACAGCACTTCCATCTGTGAATGTGGCATTCAGTACTGCGGCTGTAGCGTTGGATGAAACCGAAGAGTTTTTTGAATCGGTTGAGTGTGCAGTGTTCTGAAAAGTCGCTTGAGGAAAAACAATCGCAATCAAAACTAATTGGAAACCACGAAAGAAAACACCCTTCGACATTTGTTGAAGATATCTGTTAATTCGTGATGATTTTAGATAGTAATCCACTTATCAAAAAGATGTCTTAAAAGTAGTTTGCACTCTGTCATTTTATAAGCATTAAATTGAATAATGTATTAATGAACAATCTAACGTTACTTTACTCCAATCACTAGATATTAGCGTCCTCCAGACCATCGTTAAGAAAGTGTATATTCTGAGCACATCCGGTTCTTCTTCTTTAATGACTATTCACTCTTTATGAACATTGTCGCCACCTGCTGCATTAGTCAAAGCAAAGTCCCTTTCTATAGGTACTTTGCTTACAGTTTTTCTCAGTTTGGTGCATTTCCGGAGTCGGCGGTATGGGGGGGCATTAGGGGGCAATGCCAAATGTCTTTTATGCCCCCCTAAATTGAATTATTATATAATTTACAAAATAATATCACTTTAATTTAATTCACATTTCAGTGAGAAATAATAAAAATATATGTCTACAAACCAGTGGCGCAGATAGAATTTTTTAACTGGGGGGGACCAAGCTGTCAGCAAATGATTTAAACTCAATTCGTTATTTTGCGTAATTTGGGCTTTAACTAGTGCTCAGTTACTCTGCGTAATTTGGGCTAATGATTTGCACTAAAAAGCCATTGGGGGATTATTATTTGAAATCATGGATAAACAACAACGAACAAAGGTAAACAAAGGCCTACCTGAGAAATTGCCTGCAGGCCAGGAGGACAACGTATAAATCTTATAATTTCAGTTAACCCTCTATACCTCTATATAATTTCACAACAATGTGAAATACAACATATTCCTGAGAATTAATGGCTAAAACTACTATTTCAAAAATATCTAAGAATAACTCAAAATTTTAAATGTAAGTGTTAATTACAAGTTTGTTGCAATTTATAGATTAGAAATATCTTTCAAATGATGTATGACATATTAAGAAATGTTTTTCATAGCCCATAATTTAAGAATCTATATCCTCCGTTGCTCCAGTCCGTACAATAAAAAAAACATGATTTCTTGCTATAAGAGGATGTCAAAAGTTTATGTAGGCCTTTATTTGTTGTTTGCATAAACCTTGCACCACACAAATTTACTTATTATAATTATTTTTATAGTGGCTTACACGTCAGTGAACATACCTCAGTCAATTTATACAGTACAATGGGTTAAATGATAAGATAAAACATCTGTCCACTCATCTAAATGCATAGTTATGGACTCCACATTTTGCTGTGTTTACTAAGTGCAAAAGCCTTCTTGCCATTATTGTCAGACTAGCTATTATTCCCCTTAACAAATCTAATCTGCCACATCTGGAAAAGTCAACAGGTATAGGATACTTACATTGTTTGGTTTTTAAAAAAAAACGAGGTGATTGTTTTTTTGTCTCTTCATTGCCTTTATGTGGCATTTATACAGTTGATTTTTTTCAGTTCAGAAAATCACCGACTCAGCTCAGTCATGATCACTATGGTTACCGGTCCGCTCCTACAGGCACAATTGAGGCAGCTACCAGCTCCTCTTAGGACCCCGGCGTCGTCACTCAGGAGTCGTAGCACACACACAGAGAGAGAGAGTGTGAACGTCGGTGGCATGATGGCATCGTGTGTTTATTGACAACAGAACATCGTGTAGTGAGAACGTGGGTACAAACGAAGACCGGACCGGTGTAGATTATTATTGTGTGTCAGCCTGCGTCTGCCCCGACCCGATTCTGAAGCAGCGGCGGGCCGGGACACTACTTTGGCTAATGTACATAGTGTAAACACTGGTTAATCCTCTGTTTTACCGATTTTTGTCGCCTTTCGTAGGGATAGTGAGGGCGGGGGACGGATCGGGTCACTATGAATCTGGGGGGGTCATGTCCCCCATGTCCCTAGTGCCATCTGCGCCCTTGCTACAAACTGCTCATTAGCTGAAAATATAATAAAGCCAACATAAAACCACAGTGTGGCGCTGTGAGGAAACCCCCCTGCCGCCCCCCCAATCACTTGAAATGACTTTCAGTTGGCACGAGATTCCTGGCTGCATTCAAAACAAAGCAAACAGATGAAAACTGATAAACTGTTTTGATAAAGGTAAACATGACACTTTTTTAATAGTAGGCAATTTTTTCGTATAGGCCTATTTAACTAGCCTGGTTAAAACCAGACCCTTCTCAGTCGTAACTGAGTTAGGGTCTGGGGAAGGTTCATTCACAGCTCATTTCCAAAGGGGCGTCACCAACGGACGTCGCTCAAATGCCTCTGTAAGCAATTGGATAGACCTTAAAACCAATCAGATCGATCGTCATCTTGTAAAGGCCGCCTCAACGTTTGTGATTGGTGCCTCGATTTGGAAAGATTGGAAATGAACTTGAATGGGCTCTTCGCCAGACTAACTTGCAGAGCAAATCTAAATTTGCCGGAAGTCCGTCTGGGTTTTCCCAGGCTACTATTTAACCCTTATTTAATCAAATTTTCTTAAGATTAGCACGTCTTGCAACAATGTGTAATGGTTTATGTGTTTATTGTATGATAACATGTATGATCTAAATAAATAGATTAGTTAGAAAAGAAAGAAAGAAAGAAAGAAAGAAAGAAAAAGAAAGAAAGAAAGAAAGAAAGATTATTTAGAAAGAAAGATTAGAAAGAGAGAAAGAAAGAAAGATAGAAAGATTAGTTAGAAAGAAAAAGATTAATTAGACAGAAAGCTAGAAAGGAAGATTAGTTAGAAAGAAAGAAAGAAAGAAAGAAAGAAAGAAAGAAAGAAAGAAAGAAAGAAAGAAAGAAAGAAAGAAAGAAAGATTAGAAAGAAAGAGAAAGAAAGAAAGAAAGAAAGATAGATAGAAAGATTAGTTAGAAAGAAAGAAAGATAGATTAGTTAGAAAGAAATAGATTAGTTCGAAAAGAAAGAAAGAAAGATTAGTTAAAAAGAAAGATTAGAAAGAGAGAAAGAAAGAAAGATAGAAAGATTAGTTAGAAAGAAAGAAAGTTAGAAAGATTAGTTAGAAAGAAAGAAAGAAAGTTAGAAAGGAAGATTAGAAAGAAAGAAAGAAAGAAAGAAAGAAAGATAGAAAGATTAGTTAGAAAGAAAGATTAGTTAGAAAGAAAGAAAGAAAGATTAGTTAGAAAGAAAGAAAGAAAGATTAGTTAGAAAGAAATAGATTAGTTAAAAAAGAAAGAAAGATAGATTAGTTAGAAAAGAAAGAAAGAAAGAAAGAAAGAAAGAAAGAAAGATAGATTAGTTAGAAAGAAAGAGAGATAGAAAGAAAGATAGATTAGTTAGAGAGAAAGAAAGAAAGATTAGTTAGAAAGAAAGAAAGATTAGTTAGAAAGAAAGAAAGATAGATTAGTTAGAAAGAAAGAAAAAGATAGATAGATAGATAAAATAGTCAGATGATAGATAGATAGATAAAATAGTCAGATGATAGATAGATAGAAATAGTTAGATGATAGAAAGATTAGTAAGAAAGAAAGAAAGAAAGGGAGAAAGAAAAAGAGAGAGAAAGAAAGATTAGAAAGAAAGAATGGGTAGATAGATAGATAGATAAGTGTCATAGATAGATGAGTTTATTAGTTTAAATGAGTCTCAATGGCTCGTATAGTATATAGAATGGCAGTTTGATTCAGTCTAGGGCTTCAAGGAGTTTAGATTTGAATTTTTGGCAGTTGGCCAGTTTGAAAATCGGAACATTCCGCAATGTTAAGTCAACGGGAGTTTTTTACGACTTTGATCGTCATTTTTAGGAAAACCGTTAGTCCGATCAGTCTGAAAAGATATAGCACACCGAGTCAGAACAGTTTGAGTGTCTGAGCCGAGTTTGGAGTATGTGGAGTTAAAGCTCTAGGAGGAGTTAGAGTTGTAAATTTTACCGCTCAGAAGAATAATAATAACTAGAATGTACATTTCCAGAAGAAAATGTGAAGTGGTGCTTGCAGTGGCAAATCTCGCTACTCGGTTGCTAGGGTGTGGTACATGATTGCATACGAGCCAACAAACATGTCTGTACGATGTTCTGGTGCTGAGATATGGCTTATTCATGCTGTTCAGGTGGCTGCTAGGGTGTTTTGGGTGGTTGCTAGGGTGTTCTGTTGGTTGCTAGGGTAATTCTGGGTGGTTGCTAGGGCGTTGCTAGGGTGTTCTGGGTGGTTGCTAGGTGGTTGCTAGGGTGTTCTGGGTGGTTGCTATTGTGTTGCTAGGCGGTTGCTAGGGTATTCTGGGTGGTTGCTAGGGCATTGCTAGGCAGTTGCTAGGGCGTTGCTAGGCGGTTGCTATGGTGTTCTGGGTGGTTGCTATGGTGTTTCTAGGTGGTTGCTAGGGTATTCTGGGTGGTTGCTAGGCGGTTGCTAGGGTGTTCTGGGTGGTTGCTATGGTGTTGCTAGGTGGTTGCTAGGGTATTCTGGGTGGTTGCTATGGTGTTACTAAGCGGTTGCTAGGGTATTCTGGGTGGTTGATAAGCTGTTGTTAGGTGGTTGCTAGGGTGTTCTGGGTGGTTGCTAGGGTGTTGCTAGGCGGTTGCTAAGGTGTTCTGGGTGGTTGCTAGGATGTTGCTAGGTGGTTGCTAGGGTATTCTGGGTGGTTGCTAGGGTGTTGCTAGGCGGTTGCTAGGGTGTTCTGGGTGGTTGCTAGGGTGATGCCAGGTGATTGCTAGGGTGTTCTGGGTGGTTGCTAGGGTGTTGCTAGGTGGTTGCTAGGGTGTTCTGTGTGGTTGCTAGGGTGTTGCTAGGCAGTTGCTAGGATGTTCTGAGTGGTTGCTAGGGTGTTGCTAGGGTATTCTGGGTGGTTGCTAGGGTGTTGCTAGGCGGTTGCTAGGGTATTCTGGGTGGTTGCTAGGGTGTTGCTAGGCGGTTGCTAGGGTGTTCTGGGTGGTTGCTAGGGTGTTGCTAGGCAGTTGCTAGGGTATTCTGGGTGGTTGCTATGGTGTTGCTAGGCGGTTGCTAGGGTGTTTTAGGTGGTTGCTATGGTATTCTGGATGGTTGCTATGGTGTTACTAGGTGGTTGGTAGTGTTCACATTTGGTTACTATAGAGTTTTTATAATGTTCATGGCATGATTTAGCACTTAGCTAATCAATATTAGCATGTAGCTATTCACAGCTAGCATGTTTAGCATGTAGCAAGTCCTGTTTGCTAGCATGAGTCAAAAGAGCCAACCCCCATCTCTATACGATGTTCTGATGCAGAGATATTGGTCTTGCAAAACGGTTGCTAGGGTACTCTGTTTGGTTGCTAGGGAGTGGCTTGGCAGCTGCCAATCATGAAGCTCCAAAGTCAATGTGAATGTATAAACCAACCCCCATCTCTATACGACGTTTTGATGCAGAGATATAGGTCTTGCAAAATGGTTGCTAGGGTACCTTGTTTGGTTGCTAGGGAGTGGCTTGGCAGCTGCCAATCATGAAACTCCAAAGGCTGCTTGTCAGTATGAATGATATAAACCAACTCCCATGCCTCTGTGACATTCAGAATGGACGATATTCCTCTTTGGATTTTGGTTGCTAAGGTGCTCGACAATGGTTGCTAGGGCGTGGCTAGGAAGTGTTGAGGTGATTCATGATTGGCTGTTTGCTGCCCCGAGTCAAACCAAACCACCCTCATGTTTCTATGACAATTCAGTCCAGAGATATCCCTTCGATCTCTTTCAATGGAAGTCTATGGAACTTGTTGCTAAGGAGCTCTAAATGGTTGCTAGGGCGTGGCTTGATAGCTTCACAATGATCCAAGGAGAATGATTGGCCGTCTGAGTAAAATGAGCCCGCCCCTTTGTCTCTACGACACTGTGATCCAGAGTTATGTTCAATATAAAAGCGGTTTCTATGGTGTAGGACGGCCCATTTCATGGGCCGTCCTACACCATAGTAAGTCAATGGGGCAACTTTGGGCAGCTCCTGCCCCACAGGGGTGCAACTTTTACCCCATTGTGTGGTATGTTCTTACAGAGCCTGTCAGCCTCTTCAAATGTGGCAAATTTCACGTTTCTGTGACATCCTCGTTCCGAGCTACGACTCGTCAAAGTTTGACGCAATGTTAAGTCTATGGGATTTTTCGGCCGGTTTTTCGCCCCTGGGGCGAACATCGTACCCCCGATCCCTTATAAAAGTCATAGCACACCATTCCCGAACAGGCCGCACGTTTTGACACCTCATTCGTGGGTCTGTGACAAAAACTGCGGGAGGAGTAGCGCGTCAAAAAGTGGCCAGAAGAATAATAAGAATAAGAATAAGAACTAGAATGTACATTTCCAGAAGAAAATGTGAAGTGGTGCTTGCAGTGGCAAAACTCACCACTCGGTTGCTATGGTGTGGTACATGATTGCATACAAGCCAACAAACATGTCTGTACGATGTTCTGGTGCTGAGATATGGCTTATTCATGTTGTTCAGGTGGTTGCTAGGGTGTTTTAGGTGGTTGCTATGGTATTCTGGATGGTTGCTATGGTGTTACTAGGTGGTTGGTAGTGTTCACATTTGGTTACTATAGAGTTTTTATAATGTTCATGGCATGATTTAGCACTTAGCTAATCAATATTAGCATGTAGCTATTCACAGCTAGCATGTTTAGCATGTAGCAAGTCCTGTTTGATAGCATGAGTCAAAAGAGCCAACCCCCATCTCTATACGATGTTCTGATGCAGAGATATTGGTCTTGCAAAACGGTTGCTAGGGTACTCTGTTTGGTTGCTAGGGAGTGGCTTGGCAGCTGCCAATCATGAAGCTCCAAAGTCAATGTGAATGTATAAACCAACCCCCATCTCTATACGACGTTTTGATGCAGAGATATAGGTCTTGCAAAATGGTTGCTAGGGTACCTTGTTTGGTTGCTAGGGAGTGGCTTGGCAGCTGCCAATCATGAAACTCCAAAGGCTGCTTGTCAGTATGAATGATATAAACCAACTCCCATGCCTCTGTGACATTCAGAATGGACGATATTCCTCTTTGGATTTTGGTTGCTAAGGTGCTCGACAATGGTTGCTAGGGCGTGGCTAGGAAGTGTTGAGATGATTCATGATTGGCTGTTTGCTGCCCCGAGTCAAACCAGACCACCCTCATGTTTCTATGACAATTCAGTCCAGAGATATCCCTTCGATCTCTTTCAATGGAAGTCTATGGAACTTGTTGCTAAGGAGCTCTAAATGGTTGCTAGGGCGTGGCTTGATAGCTTCACAATGATCCAAGGAGAATGATTGGCCGTCTGAGTAAAATGAGCCCGCCCCTTTGTCTCTACGACACTGTGATCCAGAGTTATGTTCAATATAAAAGCGGTTTCTATGGTGTAGGACGGCCCATTTCATGGGCCGTCCTACACCATAGTAAGTCAATGGGGCAACTTTGGGCAGCTCCTGCCCCACAGGGGTGCAACTTTTACCCCATTGTGTGGTATGTTCTTACAGAGCCTGTCAGCCTCTTCAAATGTGGCAAATTTCACGTTTCTGTGACATCCTCGTTCCGAGCTACGACTCGTCAAAGTTTGACGCAATGTTAAGTCTATGGGATTTTTCGGCCGGTTTTTCGCCCCTGGGGCGAACATCGTACCCCCGATCCCTTATAAAAGTCATAGCACACCATTCCCGAACAGGCCGCACGTTTTGACACCTCATTCGTGGGTCTGTGACAAAAACTGCGGGAGGAGTAGCGCGTCAAAAAGTGGCCAGAAGAATAATAAGAATAAGAATAAGAATAATAAGTATGTGAGATAACAATAGTGTTGCTTTGCCATAGGCAAGCACCACTAATAATAAGTATGTGAGATAACAATAGTGTTGCTTTGCCATAGGCAAGCACCACTAATAATAAGTATGTGAGATAACAATAGTGTTGCTTTGCCATAGGCAAGCACCACTAACTAGAAAAAGTTCGTCGAGACAAACTTTAAGTTGGCTTGTGAAAGTTTGGACCAATAAGTTTGAAGAAGTTTAAAGTAGTTTGAAGTTTAAAGTAGTTTGAAGTTTAAATTAGTTTGAATTTTAAAGTAGTTTGAAGTTTAAATTAGTTTAAAGTTTAAAGTAGTTTAAAGTTTAAATTAGTTAGAATTTTAAAGTGGTTTGAATTTTAAATTAGTTTAAAGTTTGAATTAGTTTAAAGTAGTTTAAAGTATAGTTTGAAGTAATTTAAAGTTGCTAGGGTGTTTCTAGTGGGTTGCTAAGGTGTTCTGGGTGGTTGCTAGGGTGTTCTCGGTGGTTGCTAGGTTGTTGCTAAGGAATTTTGGTTGGTTGCTAGGGTGTTCTGGGTGGTTGTTAGGTGGTTGCTACTGTGTTCTGGGTGGTTGCTATGTTGTTGCTAGGGTGTTCTATGGTATTTTGGGTGGTTGCTAGGGTGTTCTGGGTAGTTTTCAGGCAGTTGCTAGGGTGTTCTGGATGGTTGCTATGGTGTTGCTAGGGTGTTCTTGGGTATTTTGGGTGGTTGCTAGGGTGTTGTAAGGTTTTTTGGGTGGTTGCTAGGCAGTTGCTAGGGTGTTCTGGGTGGTTGCTATGGTGTTGCTAGGGTGTTCTAGGCTATTTTGGGTGGTTGCTATGGTGTTGCTAGGGTGTTTTAAGGTATTTTGGGTGGTTGCTAGGCAGTTGCTAGGGTGTTCTGGGTGGTTGCTATGGTGTTGCTAGGGTGTTCTAGGCTATTTTGGGTGGTTGCTATGGTGTTGCTAGGGTGTTTTAAGGTATTTTGAGTGGTTGCTAGGGTGTTCTGGGTGGTTGCTAGGGTGTTATAAGGTATTTTAGGTGGTTACTATGGTGTTGCTAGGGTGTTCTAAGGTATTTTGGGTGGTTGCTAGGGTGTTCTGGGTGGTTGCTATGGTGTTGCTAGGGTGTTCTAAGGTATTTTGGGTGGTTGCTAGGGTGTTCTGGGTGGTTGCTATGGTGTTGCTAGGGTGTTCTAAGGTATTTTGGGTGGTTGCTAGGGTGTTCTGGGTGGTTGCTAGGGTGTTCTGGGTGGTTGCTAGGCAGTTGCTAGGGTTTTCTGGTGGTTGCTTGGGTGTTCTAGGGTATTTTGGGTGGTTGCTATGGTGTTGCTAGGGTGATTTAAGGTATTTTGGGTGGTTGCTAGGGTGTTCTGGGGGTTGCTAGGCAGTTGCTAGGGTGTTCTAGGGTATTTTGGGTGGTTGCTATGGTGTTGCTAGAAAGAAAGATTAGTTAGAAAGAAAGATTAGAAAGAGAGAAAGAAAGAAAGATAGAAAGATTAGTCAGAAAGAAATAAAGTTAGAAAGAAAGATTAGTTAGAAAGAAAGAAAGGTAGAAAGGAAGATTAGAAAGAAAGAGAGAAAGAAAGAAAGAAAGATAGAAAGATTAGAAAGAAAGAAAGAAAGATTAGTTAGAAAGAAAGAAAGAAATATTATTTAGAAAGAAATAGATTAGTTAAAAAAGAAAGAAAGATAGATTAGTTAGAAAAGAAAGAAAGATAGATTAGTTAGAAAGAAAGAAAGATAGAAAGAAAGATAGATTAGTTAGAAAGAAAGAAAGAAAGAACGAAGATTAGTTAGAAAGAAAGAAAGATTAGTTAGAAAGAACGAAAGATAGATTAGTTAGAAAGAAATAAAAAGAAAGAAAGATAGATAGACAGATAGATAGATAGATAGATAGATAGATAGATAGATAGATAGATAGATAGATAGATAGATAGATAGATAGATAGATAGATAGATAGATAGATAAAATAGTCAGATGATAGATAGATAGATAGATAAAATAGTCAGATGATAGATAGATAGAAATAGTTAGATGATAGAAAGATTAGTTAGAAAGAAAGAAAGATTAGTTAGAAAGAAAGAAAGAAAGTTAGAAAGGAAGATTAGAAAGATAGATAGAAAGATTAGTTAGAAAGAAAGAAAGATTAGTTAGTTAGAAAGAAAGAAAGTTAGAAAGGAAGATTAGAAAGATAGATAGAAAGATTAGTTGGAAAGAAAGATTAGTTAGAAAGAAAGAAAGATAGAAAGAAAGATAGATTAGTTAGAAAGAAAGATTAGTAAGAAAGAAAGAAAGATTAGTTAGAAAGAAAGAATTAAAGATAGATTAGTTAGAAAGAAAGAAAGAAAAAGATAGATAGATAGATAGATAGATAGATAGATAGATAGATAGATAGATAGATAAAATAGTCAGATGATAGATAGATAGATAGATAGATAGATAGATAGATAGATAGATAGATAGATAGATAGATAGATAGATAGATAGATAGATAGATAGATAGATAAAATAGTCAGATGATAGATAGATAGAAATAGTTAGATGATAGAAAGATTAGTAAGAAAGAAAAAGAAAGAGAAAGAAAGATTAGAAAGAAAGAAAGATAGATTAGTTAGAAAAAAAGAAAGATAGAAAGAAAGATAGATTAGTTAGAAAGAAAGAAAGATTAGTAAGAAAGAAAGATTAGTTAGAAAGAAAGAATGAAAGATAGATTAGTTAGAAAGAAAGAAAGAAAAATATAGATAGATAGATAGATAGATAGATAAAATAGTCAGATGATAGATAGATAGATAGATAGATAGATAGATAGATAGATAGATAGATAGATAGATAGATAGATAGATAGATAGATAGATAGATAGATAGATAAAATAGTCAGATGATAGATAGATAGAAATAGTTAGATGATAGAAAGATTAGTAAGAAAGAAAAAGAGAGAGAAAGAAAGATTAGAAAGAAAGAAAGAAAGATAGATTAGTTAGAAAGAAAGAAAGATAGAAAGAAAGATAGATTAGTTAGAAAGAAAGAAAGATTAGTAAGAAAGAAAGATTAGTTAGAAAGAAAGAATGAAAGATAGATTAGTTAGAAAGAAAGAAAAAGATAGATAGATAGATAGATAGATAGATAGATAGATAGATAGATAGATAGATAGATAAAATAGTCATATGATAGATAGATAGATAGATAGATAGATAGATAGATAGATAGATAGATAGATAGATAGATAGATAGATAGATAGATAGATAGATAGATAGATAGATAAAATAGTCAGATGATAGATAGATAGAAATAGTTAGACGATAGAAAGATTAGTAAGAAAGAAAAAGAGAGAGAAAGAAAGATTAGAAAGAAAGAAAGATAGATTAGTTAGAAAAAAAGAAAGATAGAAAGAAAGATAGATTAGTTAGAAAGAAAGAAAGATTAGTAAGAAAGAAAGATTAGTTAAAAAGAAAGAATGAATTGTAGAGTAGTTAGAAAGAAAGAAAGAAAAAGATAGATAGATAGATAGATAGATAGATAGATAGATAGATAGATAGATAGATAGATAGATAGATAGATAGATAGATAGATAGATAAAATAGTCAGATGATAGATAGATAGATAGATAGATAGATAGATAGATAGATAGATAGATAGATAGATAGATAGATAGATAAAATAGTCAGATGATAGATAGATAGAAATAGTTAGATGATAGAAAGATTAGTAAGAAAGAAAAAGAGAGAGAAAGAAAGATTAGAAAGAAAGAAAGAAAGATAGATTAGTTAGAAAGAAAGAAAGATAGAAAGAAAGATAGATTAGTTAGAAAGAAAGAAAGATTAGTAAGAAAGAAAGATTACTTAGAAAGAAAGAATGAAAGATAGATTAGTTAGAAAGAAAGAAAGAAAAAGATAGATAGATAGATAGATAAAATAGTCAGATGATAGATAGATAGATAGATAGATAGATAGATAGATAGATAGATAGATAGATAGATAGATAGATAGATAGATAGATAGATAAAATAGTCAAATGATAGATAGAAATATTTAGATGATAGAAAGATTAGTAAGAAAGAAAGAAAGAAAGAGAGAAAGAAAAAGAGAGAGAAAGAAAGATTAGAAAGAAAGAATGGGTAGATAGATAGATAGAAAAGTGTCATAGATAGATGAGTTTATTAGTTTAAATGAGTCTCAATGGCTCATATAGTATATAGAATGGCAGTTTGATTCAGTCTAGGGCTTCAAGGAGTTTAGATTTGAATTTTTGGCAGTTGGGGAGTTTGAAAATCTGAACATTCCGCAATGTTAAGTCAATGCAATAATAACCAACTGCAGAACCACAGAACCATTACGTCATAACAGTCTGAGGACCACAGCGCCAGCCCGACTGTCTGAGGGCGGAAGTGGGCGGGGTTGCAGTCCGATGCCGGAAGTGTACGGAGTTCATGTTTAAACATGTGTTTAGACTAGACAGTTAGAGATTTTTAGACAGTAAAAGATAGACAGTAAAAGGTTTAACTATGGCGGAGCACACTGTAGAACAAGGAAAAGAAGAAGAGAAAGGGGTAAAAAGAAGTTATATATTTGATGGATGCAACATACTTAACATTATAACGTTACGCTTATACAAAACGGCTCTGTAGGCTACTGAAATGTTTTTTTGAAAGGAAGTATTTTGAAAGGAAGTATTTTATAAGTTAATATTTAACAATATCCCAGTATCACTTTGTTGGATTACATATTCATGGTTTGTGATTTAATTTGTTGTTGGCGTTGTATTTTACAGCATTTGTTAAATTTTCTGACCATGACAATTGCATTAATTGTATTTGATTTCACCTATAGAAACACGTATCGATTCAGAGAGGGTCAGCACTACCACTTCTGATCCAATGCACAACATGTTGCAGAAATTTTCACTGCCCATTTTGTGATGCCAGCATCTTTAAACCAACAAGACGGAACAAATTGACCAGTCATATGAAAATCCACTTCAAAAAGGCTGTTGTTCAAAAATTATTTTCAATTGAATAAAATGTTCAAACACTCAAGCTTTGTTTTCATTGTATTATTTATTTTTAATTGTATGCTTTGTTTAATGTATAATATTGTTAATCAATCTTAAATATACATTTTCAATTAAATCGTTTAAAACAAAGTCTTTATAATAACGTTGTTTTAAACTTTAAAACGTTCCAAAACACGGAAGTAGCGTAATGCCTTGCCGCGCCCACTTCAGCCCTCAGACTGTCGGGCTGGCGCTGTCGTCCTCACACTGTTATGACGTAATGGTTCTGCGGTTCTGCAGTCAGACCTATCTCAGTCAATGGGAGTTTTTTCCGACTTTGATCGTCATTTTTAGGAAAACCGTAAGTCCGATCAGTTAGAAAAGATATAGCACACCGAGTCAGAACAGTTGGAGTGTCCGAGCCGAGTTTGGAGTTTGTGGAGTTAAAGCTCTAGGAGGAGATAGAGTTGTAAATTTTTTGTAAGAATAATAATAATAATAATAAGTTTAAATAGGATTTCAGTAAGTTGGCTCTCACAAGCCAACTTAATTAGTTTAAAGTTTTTAAATAGTTTAAAGTTTAAAGTAGTTTAAAGTTTAAAGTATAGTTTAGGGTGTTCTCGGTGGTTGCTATGGGTTTGCTAGGTGGTTGCTAGGGTATTCTGGGTGGTCGCTAGGGTGTTGCTAGGTGGTTGCTAGGGTGTTCAGGGTGGTTGCTATGGTGTTGCTAGGTGGTTGCTAGGGAGTTCAGGGTTGTTGCTTAGGTGTTGCTAGGTGGTTGCTAGGGTGTTCTGGATGGTTGCTAGGTGGTTGCTGGGGTGTTCTGGGTGGTTTCTAGGTGGTTGCTAGGGTTTTCTGGGTGGTTGCTATGGTGTTCTAACACCTTTTGGGTGGTTGCCAGGGTGTTATGGGTGGTTGCTGTGGTGTTGCTAGGGTGTTCTAGGCTTTTTAGGGTGGTTGCTATGGTGTTGCTAGGATGTTCTAGGGTATTTCGGGTGGTTGCTAGGGTGTTCTGGGTGGTTGCTAGGCAGTTGCTAGGGTTTTCTGGTGGTTGCTAGGGTGTTCTAGGGTATTTTGGGTGGTTGCTATGGTGTTGCTAGGGTGTTTTAAGGTATTTTGGGTGGTTGCCAGGGTGTTCTGGGTGGTTGCTAGGCAGTTGCTAGGGTGTTCTAGGAGGTTGCTATGGTGTTGCTAGGGTGTTCTAGGCTTTTTTGGGTGGTTGCTATGGTGTTGCTAGGATGTTCTAGGGTATGTCGGGTGGTTGCTATGGTGTTGCTAGGGTGATTTAAGGTATTTTGGGTGGTTGCTAGGGTGTTCTGGGGGTTGCTAGGCAGTTGCTAGGGTGTTCAAGGGTATTTTGGGTGGTTGCTATGGTGTTGCTAGAAAGAAAGATTAGTTAGAAAGAAAGATTAGAAAGAGAGAAAGAAAGAAAGATAGAAAGATTAGTTAGAAAGAAATAAAGTTAGAAAGAAAGATTAGCTAGAAAGAAAGAAAGTTAGAAAGGAAGATTAGAAAGAAAGAGAGAAAGAAAGAAAGATAGAAAGATTAGTTAGAAAGAAAGAAAGAAAGAAAGAAAGAAAGATAGAAGGATTAGTTAGAAAGAAAGAAAGATTGAAAGAAAGATTAGAAAGAAAGAGAGAAAGAAAGAAAGATAGAAAGATTAGTTAGAAAGAAAGAAAGATTAGTTAGAAAGAAATAGATTAGTTAGAAAAGAAAGAAAGAAAGAAATAGATTAGTTAGAAAAGAAAGAAAGAAAGAAAGATTAGTTAGAAAGAAAGAAAGAAAGATTAGTTAAAAAGAAAGAAAGTTAGAAAGAAAGATTAGTTAGAAAGAAAGAAAGGAAGATTAGAAAGAAAGAAAGAAAGAAAGATTAGTTAGAAAGATTAGAAAGAAAGAGAGAAAGAAAGAAAGATAGATAGAAAGATTAGTTATAAAGAAAGAAAGAAAGATTGAAAGAAAGAGAGAAAGAAAGAAAGAAAGATAGATAGATAGATAGATAGAAAGATTAGTTAGAAAGAAAGATTAGAAAGAAAGAGAGAAAGAAAGATAGAAAGATTAGTTAGAAAGAAAGAAAGATAGAAAGAAAGATTAGTTAGAAAGAATGAAAGAAAGTTAGAAAGGAAGATTAGAAAGAAAGAAAGATTAGTTAGAAAGAAATAGATTAGTTAGAAAAGAAAGAAAGAAAGATTAGTTAGAAAGAAAGAGAGAAAGAAAGAAAGATAGAAAGATTAGTTAGAAAGAAAGAAAGATTAGAAAGAAAGAGAGAAAAGAAAGAAAGATAGAAAGATTAGTTAGAAAGAAAGAAAGATTAGTTAGAAAGAAATAGATTAGTTAGAAAAGAAAGAAAGAAAGAAAGAAAGAAAGAAAGAAAGAAAGATTAGTTAGAAAGAAAGATTAGAAAGAAAGAAAGATAGAAAGATTAGTTAAAAAGAAAGAAAGTTAGAAAGAAAGATTAGTTAGAAAGAAAGAAAGAAAGATTAGTTAGAAAGAAAGATTAGTTAGAAAGAAAGACTAGTTAGAAAGAAAGAAAGAAAGAGTTAGAAAGAAATAGATTAGCTAGAAAAGAAAGAAAGATAGATTAGTTAGAAAAGAAAGAAAGAAATATAGATTAGTTATAAAGAAAGAAAGAAAGATAGATTAGTTAGAAAGAAAGAAAGATTAGTAAGAAAGAAAGAAAGATTAGTTAGAAAGAAAGAATGAAAGATAGATTAGTTAGAAAGAAAGAAAGAAAAAGATAGATAGATAGATAGATAGATAGATAGATAGATAGATAGATAAAATAGTCAGATGATAGATAGATAGATAGATAGATAGATAGATAGATAGATAGATAGATAGATAGATAGATAGATAGATAGATAGATAGATAGATAGATAGATAGATAGATAAAATAGTCAGATGATAGATAGATAGAAATAGTTAGATGATAGAAAGATTAGTAAGAAAGAAAGAGAGAAAGAAAAAGAGAGAGAAAGAAAGATTAGAAAGAAAGAAAGAAAGAAAGAAAGATAGATTAGTTAGAAAGAAAGAAAGATAGAAAGATAGATTAGTTAGAAAGAAAGATTAGTAAGAAAGAAAGAAAGATTAGTTAGAAAGAAAGAATGAAAGATAGATTAGTTAGAAAGAAAGAAAGAAAAAGATAGATAGATAGATAGATAGATAGATAGATAGATAGATAGATAGATAGATAGATAGATAGATAAAATAGTCAGATGATAGATAGATAGAAATAGTTAGATGATAGAAAGATTAGTAAGAAAGAAAGAAAGAAAGAGAAAGAAAAAGAGAGAGAAAGAAAGATTAGAAAGAAAGAATGGGTAGATAGATAGATAGAAAAGTGTCATAGATAGATGAGTTTATTAGTTTAAATGAGTCTCAATGGCTCATATAGTGTATAGAATGGCAGTTTGATTCAGTCTAGGGCTTCAAGGAGTTTAGATTTGAATTTTTGGCAGTTGGGGAGTTTGAAAATCTGAACATTCCGCAATGTTAAGTCAATGGGAGTTTTTTCCGACTTTGATCGTCATTTTTAGGAAAACCGTAAGTCTGATCAGTTAGAAAAGATATAGCACACCGAGTCAGAACAGTTGGAGTGTCCGTGCCGAGTTTGAAGTTTGTGGAGTTAAAGCTCTAGGAGGAGTTAGAGTTGTAGATTTTTAGTAATAATAATAATAATAATAATAATAATAATAATAATAATAATAAGTTTAAATAGGATTTCAGTAAGTTGGCTCTTACAAGCCAACTTAATAATAAGTTTAAATAGGATTTCAGTAAGTTGGCTCTCACAAGCCAACTTAACTAGAAAAAGTTCGTCGAGACAAACTTTAAGTTGGCTTGTGAAAGTTTTGACCAATAAGTTTGAAGAAGTTTGAAGTTTAAAGTAGTTTAAAGTTTAAATTAGTTTGAATTTCAAAGTAGTTTAAAGTAGCTTAAAGTTTGAATTAGTTTAAAGTTTAAATTAGTCTGAATTCTAAAGGAGTTTAAAGTTTAAATTAGTTTGAAGTTTAAATTAGTTTAAAGTTTAAAATAGTTTAAAGTTTGAATTAGTTTAAAGTTTTATATAGTTTAAAGTAGTTTAAAATATAGTTTGAAGTAATTTAAAGTTGCTAGGGTGTTTCTAGTGGGAAATAAAGATTAGTTAGAAAGAAAGAAAGAAAGAAAGAAAGAAAGAAAGAAAGAAAGAAAGAAAGAAAGAAAGAAAGATTACAAAGAAAGAGAGAAAGAAAGAAAGATAGAAAGATTAGTTAGAAAGAAAGAAAGAAAGAAAGCTTGAAAGAAAGATTAGAAAGAAAGAGAAAAAAGAAAGAAAGATAGAAAGATTAGTTAGAAAGATTAGTTAGAAAGAAAGCTTGAAAGAAAGATTAGAAAGAAAGAGAAAAAAGAAAGAAAGATAGAAAGATTAGTTAGAAAGAAAGAAAGATTAGAAAGAAAGAGAAAAAAGAAAGAAAGATAGAAAGATTAGTTAGAAAGAAAGAAAGATTAGTTAGAAAGAAATAGATTAGTTAGAAAAGAAAGAAAGAAAGAAAGAAAGATTAGTTAAAAAGAAAGAAAGTTAGAAAGAAAGATTAGTTATAAAGAAAGAAAGAAAGTTAGAAAGGAAGATTAGAAAGAAAGAAAGAAAGAAAGAAAGAAAGAAAGAAAGAAAGAAAGAAAGAAAGAAAGAAAGAAAGAAAGAAAGAAAGATTAGTGTGACGATGTTCGGCTGGATTGCCCTCGAGTTCCACGAGAGGGCGCTCCACTCCTGCACTGCCTTCCTTTGGACTGTTCACACACACACACCCTGAACTGATTACACACTCACCTGTTTCCACTGATCACTCTCACACCTGCATCTAGTTCCACACGCAGCTCCACACAGATTAAAACCCCACTCACACTATTACCCTTTGCTAAGTCTTGTTTCACTGTTGTGTACATTTCCGAGCATTTTATTACCTAGTCTGTTCCAGTCTGTGTTTCTGACTTCCCGCCTGGTTATTGGACTCTGAGTATCGCCTTGTCTCTTATACTGTGTTTGCTGTTTGTGACCATTGCCTGTCTGACTACCCTGTGAATAAACCTACGCTGCGTTTGGATCTACCTGTGTCTGGTTGTTCATGACAGAAGACTTAGCCTTCACCAGATCCAGCAGCATGTCAGCCTGGTATGCCTCTCAGTCAACTAATGCGGACCGGAGCACCGTACACCGGGATCAACTGGACCAACTCACCGTGTCGTTGGAGAGGTTGGCCAAGATGGTTCGCGGTCTCCATGTTTCCACACCGGGACCATCGCAGACTCAACCCACCTCCACAGTTGTTTGCCCAGAACCTATCCCGATGTCACGCCAAGCTCTCCCGGTAAAATTCAACAGCGAGACATCACGACGAGCTCACACAGCGATTCCGAGCACGGAGACGGGGGCTGAGATAATGCGACTTCGTCAGGAGGATCGTTCTCTCGAGTGGTATGTGGCGGAGTTTTATGAACTTTCTCATCATACGTGTATGAACAACGTTTTCCTAACGAACCTGTTCCGCGGATGGTTGTCTGAACCGCTTCGCTCATTGATGCCCAACCCAGAGCCTAACAGCACCTTAAGGCGGTATATTAACACGGCTCTTGTATTGAGTGGTTCGGCTCTCACTGTGGGTGAGTTAGAGGAGGAGCTTGCGCCGCTGGTTCCGTCCAGCCCAGTGCCTTCACCGCTGGTCCTGTCCAGCCCTGCCGAACCTGCGCTCCATGTCAGCCACGACGAACTCGAGTTTCACGTCTGCCCAGCCGAGCCCGTGCCAGCCGAGTCAAGTGAGTCAAGTGATCCGAATCCTGAGTCAAGTGAACCGAATCCTGAGTCAAGTGAACCGAATCCTGAGTCAAGTGAACCGAATCCTGAGTCAAGTGAACCGAATCCTGAGTCAAGTGAATTTAGCGAGGAAAGTGAGTCAAGTTTGGCTGAATCTATGGAGTCATGTCCAGTTAAGCGAAACGAGCCTGTTCCCCTGGATCCAGAGTTACCAGTTCCAACAGCGCGCCGTCGCAGGAGGAGGAGGACTCGCTCGACTCGCAAGGCTCCGGTGAGTGTACCCAGGCGCCTCGCCCTGCCGGCCCCGCCTCTGCGCCTCGCCCTGCCGGCCCCACCTCTGCGCCTCGCCCTGCCGGCCCCGCCTCTGCGCCTCGCCCTGCCTGCGCCCTTTAAGCTCCGGGAGGCTTCTCTTGAACGCGTTTACAGCCCGGAGGTTCCTCACGTGGATTTCCCCAAGTATTTTTTGGGGGGGGGCAGTAGGTACCCTGAGGGGTCCATGGAGGCGGCGCCAACCTGGACCTTGTTTCTGCTATCTCCACCAGAGCTTCCCATGCCGCTGGTCCCGTCCAGTCCCGAGCTTCCTATGCCGCTGGTCTCGTCCGGTTCTAAGCTTCATACGCCCTGGTTCCCTGCCAAGTGTGCTCCGCCCTGGTTCCCTGCCAAGTGTGCTCCGCCCTGGTTCCCTGCCAAGTGTGCTCCGCCCTGGCCACCGACTCTTCCTGCTCCGCCGTGGTCTTCGGTCCACCCTGCTCCGCCCTGGCCGCCATCACGTCCTGCTCCGCCCTGGTCACCCACGCTCTGTGGCCCAGGCCCGCCGTGGCTATGTCCTTGTCCCGTTCCCCTGCACGGGCCTGGCCCTCCATCCCTCCCCCAGGATTGTCTTCGCTCTGCCCCCCGCCTGGATCTTCTTTGGAGCGTCTGGAAGCCGCTCCTTAAAGGGGGGGTTATGTGACGATGTTCGGCTGGATCGCTCCACTCCTGCACTGCCTTCCTTTGGACTGTTCACACACACACACCCTGAACTGATTACGCACTCACCTGTTTCCACTGATCACTCTCACACCTGCATCTAGTTCCACACGCAGCTCCACACAGATTAAAACCCCACTCACACTATTACCCTTTGCTAAGTCTTGTTTCACTGTTGTGTACATTTCCGAGCATTTTATTACCTAGTCTGTTCCAGTCTGTGTTTCTGACTTCCCGCCTGGTTATTGGACTCTGAGTATCGCCTTGTCTCTTATACTGTGTTTGCTGTTTGTGACCATTGCCTGTCTGACTACCCTGTGAATAAACCTACGCTGCGTTTGGATCTACCTGTGTCTGGTTGTTCATGACAATTAGTTAGAAAGAAAGATTAGTTAGAAAGAAAGAAAGAAAGTTTAGTTAGAAAGAAAGAAAGATTAGTTAGAAAGAAAGATTAGAAAGAGAGAAAGAAAGAAAGATAGAAAGATTAGTTAGAAAGAAAGAAAGATTGAAAGAAAGATTAGAAAGAAAGAGAAAAAAGAAAAAGATAGAAAGATTAGTTAGAAAGAAATAGATTAGTTAGAAAAGAAAGAAAGAAAGATTAGTTAGAAAGAAAGATAAGAAAGAAAGATTAGTTAAAAAGAAAGAAAGTTAGAAAGAAAGATTAGTTAGAAAGAAAGAAAGAAAGAAAGAAAGTTAGAAAGAAAGAAAGAAAGATTAGTTAGAAAGAAAGATTAGTTAGAAAGAAAGAAAGAAAGATTAGTTAGAAAGAAATAGATTAGCTAGAAAATAAAGAAAGATAGATTAGTTAGAAAAGAAAGAAAGAAAATAGATTAGTTAGAAAGATAGAAAGATAGATTAGTTAGAAAGAAAGAATGAAAGATAGATTAGTTAGAAAGAAAAAAAGAAAAAGATAGATAGATAGATAGATAGATAGATAGATAGATAAAATAGTCAGATGATAGATAGATAGATAGATAGATAGATAGATAGATAGATAGATAGATAAAATAGTCAGATGATAGATAGATAGAAATAGTTAGATGATAGAAAGATAAGAAAGAAAGAAAGAAAGATTAGTTAGAAAGAAAGATAAGAAAGAAAGATAGAAAGATTAGTTAAAAAGAAAGAAAGTTAGAAAGAAAGATTAGTTAGAAAGAATGAAAGAAAGTTAGAAAGGAAGATTAGAAAGAAAGAAAGTAAGAAAGAAAGAAAGAAAGATTAGTTAGAAAGAAAGATTAGTTAGAAAGAAAGAAAGATTAGTTAGAAAGAAAGAAAGATTAGTTAGAAAAGAAAGAAAGAAAGATTAGTTAGAAAGAAAGATTAGAAAGAAAGAAAGAAAGAAAGATTGAAAGAAAGATTAGAAAGAAAGAGAAAAAAGAAAAAGATAGAAAGATTAGTTAGAAAGAAAGAAAGATTAGTTAGAAAGAAATAGATTAGTTAGAAAAGAAAGAAAGAAAGAAAGAAAGAAAGATTAGTTAGAAAGAAAGATAAGAAAGAAAGATTAGTTAAAAAGAAAGAAAGTTAGAAAGAAAGAAAGATTAGTTAGAAAGAAATAGATTAGCTAGAAAAGAAAGAAAGATAGATTAGTTAGAAAAGAAAGAAAGAAAGAAAGAAAGATAGATTAGTTAGAAAGAAAGAAAGATAGAAAGATAGATTAGTTAGAAAGAAAGAAAGAAAGAATGAAAGATAGATTAGTTAGAAAGAAAAAAAGAAAAAGATAGATAGATAGATAGATAGATAGATGATAGATAGATAGATAGATAGATGATAGATAGATAGATAGATAGATAGATAGATAGATAGATAGATAGATAAAATAGTCAGATGATAGATAGATAGATAGATAGATAGATAGATAGATAGATAGATAGATAGATAGATAGATAGATAGATAGATAGATAGATAGATAGATAGATAGATAGATAGATAAAATAGTCAGATGATAGATAGATAGAAATAGTTAGATGATAGAAAGATTAGTAAGAAAGAAAGAGAGAAAGAAAAAGAGAGAGAAAGATTAGAAAGAAAGAAAGATAGATTAATTAGAAAGAAAGAAAGATAGAAAGAAAGATAGATTAGAAAGAAAGAAAGAAAGAATTATTGAAAGAAAGATTAGAAAGAAAGATTAGAAAGAAAGAGAGAAAGAAAGAAAGAAAGATAGAAAGATTAGTTAGAAAGAAAGAAAGATTAGTTAGAAAGAAATAGATTAGTTAGAAAAGAAAGAAATAAAGATTAGAAAGAGAGAAAGAAAGATATAAAGATTAGTTAGAAAGAAAGAAAGATTGAAAGAAAGATTAGAAAGAAAGAAAGAGTTAGAAAGAAAGATATAAAGATTAGTTAGAAAGAAAGAAAGATTAGTTAGAAAGAAATAGATTAGTTAGAAAAGAAAGAAAGAAAGAAAGAAAGAAATAAAGATTAGTTAGAAAGAAAGATTAGAAAGAAAGAAAGATAGAAAGATTAGTTAAAAAGAAAGAAAGTTAGAAATAAAGATTAGTTAGAAAGAAAAAAGAAAGTTAGAAAGGAAGATTAGAAAGAAAGAAAGATTAGTTAGAAAGAAAGATTAGTTAGAAAGAAAGAAAGAAAGATTAGTTAGAAAGAAATAGATTAGCTAGAAAATAAAGAAAGATAGATTAGTTAGAAAAGAAAGAAAGACAGAAAGATAGATTAGTTAGATAGAAAGAAAGATAGATTAGTTAGAAAGAAAGATTAGTAAGAAAGAAAGAAAGATTAGTTAGAAAGAAAGAATGAAAGATAGATTAGTTAGAAAGAAAGAAAGAAAAAGATAGATAGATAGATAGATAGATAGATAGATAGATAGATAGATAGATAGATAGATAGATAGATAGGTAAAATAGTCAGATGATAGATAGATAGATAGAAAGATAAAATAGTCAGATGATAGATAGATAGATAGATAGATAGATAGATAGATAGATAGATAGATAGATAGATAGATAGATAGATAGATAGATAGATAGATAGATAGATATAATAGTCAGATGATAGATAGATAGAAATAGTTAGATGATAGAAAGATTAGTAAGAAAGAAAGAAAGAAAGAAAGAGAGAAAGAAAAAGAGAGAGAAAGAAAGATTAGAAAGAAAGAATGGGTAGATAGATAGATAGATAGATAGATAGATAGATAGATAGATAGATAGATAGATAGATAGATAGATAGATAGATAGATAGATAGATAGATAGATAGATAGATAGATAGAAAAGTGTCATAGATAGATGTGTTTATTAGTTTAAATGAGTCTCAATGGCTCATATAGTATATAGAATGGCAGTTTGATTCAGTCTAGGGCTTCAAGGAGTTTAGATTTGAATTTTTGGCAGTTGGGGAGTTTGAAAATCTGAACATTCCGCAATGTTAAGTCAATGGGAGTTTTTTCCGAATTTGATCGTCATTTTTAGGAAAACCGTAAGTCCGATCAGTTAGAAAAGATATAGCACACCGAGTCAGAACAGTTTGAGTGTCCGAGCCGAGTTTGGAGTATGTGGAGTTAAAGCTCTAGGACAGGGGTCACCAACCCTGCTCCTGGAGAGCTACTGTCCTGCAGATTTTAGCTCCAACCCCAATCAAACACACCTGGACCAGCTAATCAAGCGGTTCAGGGTTACTTGATAATTACATGCATGTGTGTTGGAACAGGGTTGGAACTGAAGTCTGCAGGACAGTAGCTTTCCAGGAGCAGGGTTGGTGATCCCTGCTCTAGGAAGAGATAGAGTTGTAAATTTTTTGTAAGAATAATAATAATAACTAGAAAATGTTCGTCGAGACAAACTTTAAGTTGGCTTGTGAAAGTTTGGACCAATAAGTTTGAAGAAGTTTAAAGTAGTTTGAAGTTTAAAGTAGTTTGAAGTTTAAATTAGTTTGAATTTTAAAGTAGTTTGAAGTTTAAATTAGTCCTCATTAGGCAATTAGTAGGCAGTTGCTAGGGTGTTCTGGGGGTTGCTAGGCAGTTGCTAGGGTGTTCTAGGGTATTTTGGGTGGTTGCTATGGTGTTGCTAGGGTGTTTTAAGGTATTGTGGGTGGTTGCCAGGGTGTTCTGGGTGGTTGCTAGGCAGTTGCTAGGGTGTTCTGGGAGGTTGCTATGGTGTTGCTAGGGTGTTCTAGGCTTTTTTGGGTGGTTGCTATGGTGTTGCTAGGATGTTCTAGGGTATTTCGGGTGGTTGCTAGGGTGTTCTGGGTGGTTGCTAGGCAGTTGCTAGGGTTTTCTGGTGGTTGCTAGGGTGTTGCTAGGGTGTTCTAGGGTATTTTGGGTGGTTGCTATGGTGTTTCTAGGGTGTTTTAAGGTATTTTGGGTGGTTGCCAGGGTGTTCTGGGTGGTTGCTAGGCAGTTGCTAGGGTGTTCTGGGAGGTTGCTATGGTGTTGCTAGGGTGTTCTAGGCTTTTTTGGGTGGTTGCTATGGTGTTGCTAGGATGTTATAGGGTATGTCGGGTGGTTGCTAGGGTGTTCTGGGTGGTTGCTAGGCAGTTGCTAGGGTTTTCTGGTGGTTGCTAGGGTGTTGCTAGGGTGTTCTAGGGTATTTTGGGTGGTTGCTATGGTGTTGCTAGGGTGATTTAAGGTATTTTGGGTGGTTGCTAGGGTGTTCTGGGGGTTGCTAGGCAGTTGCTAGGGTGTTTTAGGGTATTTTGGGTGGTTGCTATGGTGTTGCTAGAAAGAAAGATTAGTTAGAAAGAAAGATTAGAAAGAGAGAAAGAAAGAAAAATAGAAAGATTAGTTAGAAAGAAATAAAGTTAGAAAGAAAGATTAGCTAGAAAGAAAGAAAGTTAGAAACGAAGATTAGAAAGAAAGAGAGAAAGAAAGATAGAAAGATTAGTTAGAAAGAAAGAAAGAAAGAAAGATAGAAAGATTAGTTAGAAAGAAAGAAAGATTGAAAGAAAGATTAGAAAGAAAGAGAGAAAGAAAGAAAGATAGAAAGATTAGTTAGAAAGAAAGAAAGATTAGTTAGAAAGAAATAGATTAGTTAGAAAAGAAAGAAAGAAAGAAAGAAAGATTAGTTAGAAAGAAGGATTAGAAAGAAAGAAAGATAGAAATATTAGTTAAAAAGAAAGAAAGTTAGAAAGAAAGATTAGTTAGAAAGAAAGAAAGGAAGATTAGAAAGAAAGAAAGAAAGAAAGAAAGAAAGAAAGAAAGAAAGAAAGAAAGATAGAAAGAAAGAAAGATTAGTTAGAAAGATTGAAAGAAAGATTAGAAAGAAAGAGAGAAAGAAAGAAAGATAGATAGAAAGATTAGTTATAAAGAAAGAAAGAAAGATTGAAAGAAAGATTAGAAAGAAAGAGAGAAAGAAAGAAAGAAAGAAAGATAGATAGAAAGATTAGTTAGAAAGAAAGAAAGAAAGATTAGAAAGAAAGAGAGAAAGAAAGAAAGATAGATAGAAAGATTAGTTAGAAAGAAAGAAAGATTAGTTAGAAAGAAATAGATTAGTTGGAAAAGAAAGAGAGAAAGATTAGTTAGAAAGAAAGATTAGAAAGAGAGAAAGAAAGAAAGATAGAAAGATTAGTTAGAAAGAAAGAAAGATTAGAAAGAAAGAGAGAAAAGAAAGAAAGATAGAAAGATTAGTTAGAAAGAAAGAAAGATTAGTTAGAAAGAAATAGATTAGTTAGAAAAGAAAGAAAGAAAGAAAGATTAGTTAGAAAGAAAGATTAGAAAGAAAGAAAGATAGAAAGATTAGTTAAAAAGAAAGAAAGTTAGAAAGAAAGATTAGTTAGAAAGAAAGAAAGAAAGATTAGTTAGAAAGAAAGATTAGTTAGAAAGAAAGACTAGTTAGAAAGAAAGAAAGAAAGATTAGTTAGAAAGAAATAGATTAGCTAGAAAAGAAAGAAAGATAGATTAGTTAGAAAAGAAAGAAAGAAATATAGATTAGTTAGAAAGAAAGAAAGAAAGATAGATTAGTTAGAAAGAAAGAAAGATTAGTAAGAAAGAAAGAAAGATTAGTTAGAAAGAAAGAATGAAAGATAGATTAGTTAGAAAGAAAGAAAGAAGATAAAATAGTCAGATGATAGATAGATAGATAGATAGATAGATAGATAGATAGATAGATAGATAGATAGATAGATAGATAGATAGATAGATAGATAGATAGATAGATAGATAGATAGATAAAATAGTCAGATGATAGATAGATAGAAATAGTTAGATGATAGAAAGATTAGTAAGAAAGAAAGAAAGAAAGAAAGAGAAAGAAAAAGAGAGAGAAAGAAAGATTAGAAAGAAAGAATGGGTAGATAGATAGATAGAAAAGTGTCATAGATAGATGAGTTTATTAGTTTAAATGAGTCTCAATGGCTCATATAGTGTATAGAATGGCAGTTTGATTCAGTCTAGGGCTTCAAGGAGTTTAGATTTGAATTTTTGGCAGTTGGGGAGTTTGAAAATCTGAACATTCCGCAATGTTAGGTCAATGGGAGTTTTTTCCGACTTTGATCGTCATTTTTAGGAAAACCGTAAGTCCGATCAGTTAGAAAAGATATAGCACACCGAGTCAGAACAGTTGGAGTGTCCGTGCTGAGTTTGGAGTTTGTGGAGTTAAAGCTCTAGAAGGAGTTAGAGTTGTAATTTTTTAGTAAGAATAATAATACAGTTTTTTACAATCGCTATGACAATTTTTTCAATACTTTTAACAAATTTCCTAAACTCTTAACACAGTTAGCACTACATTGGTCTGTGTAAGCTATACTATTAACACATTTCTTGTTGCTTTAACACAAAATGCATACAATTACAGTTTTTTACGATTGCTATGACAGATTTTTCAATACTTTTAACAATTTTCCAAAACTCTAAACACAGTTATCACTACATCCGCCTGTGTAAGCTATACTATTAACGCATTTATTGTTGCTTTAACACAAAATGCATACAATTAACACAAATTTAAAATGCTTGAACTTCTTTTACACACAAGCTCAAACAAGACCAAAACAATGGATTTTTACTGCCAAAATTACCAATGCTTTAACACTGTATGTCAGAACAGATAACACCATGTTCTAAACCTAACCCAGGTTAAAGTCAAGGTAAACAGCTGTTTATATTGTGAATTGAAATACAAATATATCTCCTGTATTTTATTCTATTGTTAATGAGAAACAGCTGATTGAATAATGCAAAAATATAAATCACAGCTAATTTCAAATCTAGGAAACACACTCAGGTGTTGAGGTTCTTTCAATTGCATGACCATATAGTATAAAAGAGGACATTTTGGGCTGATTTTTTGTGTAAAGGGAACAATATAGAGCAACAAAAGAAAGAAAGAAAGAAAGAAAGAAAGAAAGAAAGAAAGAAAGAAAGAAAGAAAGAAAGAAAGAAAGAAAGAAAGAAAGAAAGAAAGAAAGAAAGAAAAATGTCTGCACTAGGTAGAGGAAGACGTGTACCAGGACAAGGGAGAGGAGTGGGACAAGGACAAGGGAGAGGAGTTAGAATGCATGGTGGCGCTCAAAGAAGGACCAGAGCTAGGGTAACTAATGAAATAAGACCTGCACGAAAGACTTGTGCCAGAGGTAGAAAGGGGACAGGTGAGAGACCACTTGCCAACGTGATCACATGGACAATGTGGCATTCCACCATTCCTGTGCAGTTCATTGACGCCTGGCCTAGGATGATGTCCCTTTTCCTTGCTCCTTTCTCCCCTTTCATCAACCCCATTGAGGAGTTTACTCATCCTGGAGATGGAAGGTTTTTGACCATCATCCACAGGACCAAATGTCCCTCCTGGATGCAATGGATGCTGCATGCCAAGACATCACAGCTGAACACTGCCAGGGGTGGATAAGGCATGCCAAACGATTCTTCCCACGATGCCTTGCCAGAGAAGATATCAGGTGTGATGTGGATGAGAACATGTGGCCAAATGCAGAAGACCGGGCAGATTAGAAGATGACTCTTTTTTTACAGTAAATTTTTTTTATTCTTCTTGTGCTTTTTCTGTTTGTATATTTTGTATTTTCACATAATACAGTTTTTTACAAACGCTATGACAGTTTTTGAAAGTTTCCTAAACTCTTAACGCACCAACACACCTAAAACACACAATTGGCAAAACGGTTAATTTCATGCTCAAAATCACACATTGTAAACTAAACTACAAAACTAATTTTCAAAATACAATAATACACTAACACAATACACTATGTCTAACAAAACACTGCAAACATGTTTCAAAATCAAATAATTATTCAAAACACTAACACATGTTCTCTTCCAACAGGAACATTTAGTCAATCATAACACAATGACAAAAAAACACTATCATCAGCTGGAATTACAGAAAATGCATTATTTTATGTGTCAGGTCTGCCCTTATACAATAGACAGTATATTGTATTGATCATAGATTGTGTTTTGCACTGTAGTTTCTTTTGATGCCTCTCTACATTTTTTTTTTGTTGGGTTTAGTAAATGCATGCATTTTGTTTCTTTTGCTGCAGAAATTCAATACAAAAAATGAATGACCATCTCAGAGTAGCTTTATAGAATGTACAGTTTATGAAAAAAAAAGACAGAGATAGAATTGCTGCAGTAAAGACTTTATTTGCAAAAGGACATTGCTGCAAGATATACAAACAAGATATACAAACAAACAGAAGCACTGGAATAATAATTACTGTAAAAAAACAAAGTAATCTTCTAATCTGCCCGGTCTTCTGCATTTGGCCGAATATTCTCATCCACATCACACCTGATATCTTCTCTGGCAAGGCATTGTGGGAAGAATCTTTTGGCATGCCGTATCCACCCCTGGCAGTGTTCAGCTGTGATGTCTTGGCATGCAGCATCCATTGCATCCAGGAGGGACATTTGGTCCTGTGGATGATGGTCAAAAACCTTCCATATCCAGGATGAGAACAACTCCTCAATGGGGTTGAGGAAAGGGAAGTAAGGAGCAAGGAAAAGGGACATCATCCTAGGATGGGCGTCAAACCATGCTGTGACTGTACGGGAATGGTGGAATGCCACATTGTCCCATGTGATCACGTATATTGGCAAGTGGTCTCTCACCTGTCCCCTTTCTACCTCTGGCACAAGTCTTTCGTGCAGGTCTTATTTCATTAGTTACCCTAGCTCTGGCCCTTCTTTGAGTGCCACCACGCATACTAACTCCTCTCCCTCGCCCTTGTCCTTGTCCCACTCCTCTCCCTTGCCCTTGTCCTTGTCCCACTCCTCTCCCTTGCCCTTGTCCTTGTCCCACTCCTCTCCCTTCCCCTTGTCCTTGTCCTTGTCCCACTCCTCTCCCTTGCCCTTGTCCTTGTCCCATTCCTCTCCCTTGCCCTTGTCCTTGTCCCACTCCTCTCCCTTGCCCTTGTCCTTGTCCCATTCCTCTCCCTTGCCCTTGTCCCATTCCTCTCCCTTGCCCTTGCCCCACTCCTCTCCCTTGCCCCACTCCTCTCCCTTGCCCCTGTCCTTGTCCTCGTCCCACTCCTCTCCCTTGCCCTTGTCCTTGTCCCACTCCTCTCCCTTGCCCTTGTCCTTGTCCCACTCCTCTCCCTTGTCCTGGTACACGTCTTCCTCTACCTAGTGCAGACATTTTTCTTTCTTTCTTTTGTTGCTCTATATTGTTTCCTTTCCACAAAAGATCAGCCCAAATGTCCTCTTTTATACCATATGGTCATGCGATTGAAAGAACCTCAACACCTGAGTGTGTTTCCTAGATGGAAATCAGTTGTGATTTATATATATATATATATATATATATATATATATATATATATATATATATATATATATATATATGCATAATTCAATCAACTGTTTCTCAGTAACAATAGAATAAAATACAGGGGATATATTTGTGTTTCAATTCACAATATAAACAGCTGTTTACCTTGACTTTAGCCTGTAAGGTTAGGTTTAGAACATGGTGTTATCTGTTCTGACATACAGTGTTAAAGCATTGGTAAATTTGGCAGTAAAAATCCATTGTTTTGGTCTTGTTTGAGCTTGTGTGTAAAAGAAGTTCAAGCATATTAAATTTGTGTTAATTGTATGCATTTTGTGTTAAAGCAACAAGAAATGTGTTAATAGTATAGCTTACACAGACGGATGTAGTGCTAACTGTGTTAAGAGTTTTGGAAAATTGTTAAATGTATTGAAAAAACTGTCATAGCGATTGTAAAAAACTGTAATAATAAGTTTAAATAGGATTTCAGTAAGTTGGCTCTCACAAAAAAGTTTTGACCAATAAGTTTGAAGAAGTTTGAAGTTTAAAGTAGTTTAAAGTTTAAATTAGTTTGAATTTCAAAGTAGTTTAAAGTAGTTTAAAGATTACTGTAAATTAGTTTAAAGTTTAAATTAGTCTGAATTTTAAAGGAGTTTGAAGTTTAAATTAGTTGAAAGATTAAATTAGTTGAAAGTTTAAATTAGTCTGAATTGTAAAGTAGTTTTAAGTTTAAAGTATAGTTTGAAGGAATTTAAAGTTGCTAGGGTGTTTCTAGTGGGAAAGAAAGATTAGTTAGAAAAGAACGAAAGATAGATTAGTTAGAAAGAAAGATTAGTTAGAAAGAAAGGAAGAAATAAAGAAAGATTAGTTAGAAAGAGATTAGAAAGAAAGAAAGAAAGAAAGAAAGATAGAAAGATTAGTTAAAAAGAAAGAGAAAGAAAGATAGAAAGATTAGTTAGAAAAAGAAAGATTAGTTAGAAAAAAAGATTAGTTAGAAAGAAAGTTAGAAAGGAAGATTAGTTAGAAAGAAAGAAAGAAAGATTGAAAGAAAGATTAGAAAGAAAGAAATAGATTGAAAGAAATATTAGAAAGAAAGAAATAGATTAGTTAGAAAAGAAAGAAAGAAAGATTAGTTAGAAAGAAAGTTAGAAAGGAAGATTAGTTAGAAAGAAAGAAAGAAAGAAAGAAAGAAAGATAGATTAGTTAGAAAGAAAAAGATTAATTAGACAGAAAGTTAGAAAGGAAGATTAGTTAGAAAGAAAGAAAGAAAGAAAGAAAGAAAGATCAGAAAGAACGAGAAAGAAAGAAAGAAAGATAGAAAGAAAGATTAGTTAGAAAGAAAGAAAGATAGATTAGTTAGAAAGAAATAGATTAGTTTGAAAAGAAAGAAAGAAAGAAAGAAAGATTAGTTAAAAAGAAAGATTAGAAAGAGTGAAAGAAAGAAAGATAGAAAGATTAGTTAGAAAGAAAGAAAGTTAGAAAAAAAGATTAGTTAGAAAGAAAGAAAGAAAGTTAGAAAGGAAGATTAGAAAGAAAGAAAGAAAGAAAGATAGAAAGATTAGTTAGAAAGAAAGATTAGTTAGAAAGAAAGAAAGAAAGATTAGTTAGAAAGAAAGAAAGAAAGATTAGTTAGAAAGAAATAGATTAGTTAAAAAAGAAAGAAAGATAGATTAGTTAGAAAAGAAAGAAAGAAAGAAAGAAACAGATTAGTTAGAAAGAAAGAGAAATAGAAAGAAAGATAGATTAGTTAGAGAGAAAGAAAGAAAGATTAGTTAGAAAGAAAGTTAGAAAGGAAGATTAGTTAGAAAGAAAGAAAGAAAGAAAAAAGGAAAAAAGAAAGAAAGAAAGATAGAAAGATTTGTTAGAAAGAAAAAGATTAATTAGACAGAAAGTTAGAAAGGAAGATTAGATAGAAAGAAAGTTAGAAAGGAAGATTAGTTAGAAAGAAAGAAAGAAAGAAAGAAAGAAAGAAAGAAAGAAAGAAAGAAAGAAAGAAAGAAAGAAAGAAAGAAAGATCAGAAAGAAAGAGAAAGAAAGAAAGAAAGATAGAAAGATTAGTTAGAAAGAAAGAAAGATAGATTAGTTAGAAAGAAATAGATTAGTTAGTAAAGAAAGAAAGAAAGAAAGAAAGAAAGAAAGAAAGAAAGAAAGAAAGAAAGATTAGTTAAAAAGAAAGATTAGAAAGAGAGAAAGAAAGAAAGATAGAAAGATTAGTTAGAAAGAAAGAAAGTTAGAAAGAAAGATTAGTTAGAAAGAAAGAAAGAAAGATCAGAAAGAAAGAGAAAGAAAGAAAGAAAGATAGATAGAAAGATTAGTTAGAAAGAAAGAAAGATAGATTAGTTAGAAAGAAATAGATTAGTTAGTAAAGAAAGAAAGAAAGAAAGAAAGAAAGAAAGAAAGATTAGTTAAAAAGAAAGATTAGAAAGAGAGAAAGAAAGAAAGAAAGAAAGAAAGAAAGAAAGAAAGAAAGAAAGATTAGTTAGAAAGAAAGATTAGTTAGAAAGAAAGAAAGAAAGATTAGTTAGAAAGAAATAGATTAGTTAAAAAGAAAGAAAGATAGATTAGTTAGAAAAGAAAGAAAGAAAGAAAGAAAGAAAGATAGATTAGTTAGAAAGAAAGAGAGATAGAAAGAAAGATAGATTAGTTAGAGAGAAAGAAAGAAAGATTAGTTAGAAAGAAATAGATTAGTTAAAAAGAAAGAAAGATAGATTAGTTAGAAAAGAAAGAAAGAAAGAAAGATAGATTAGTTAGAAAGAAAGAGAGATAGAAAGAAAGATAGATTAGTTAGAGAGAAAGAAAGAAAGATTAGTTAGAAAGAAAGAAAGAAAGATTAGTTAGAAAGAAAGAAAGAAAGATTAGTTAGAAAGAAAGATAGATTAGTTAGAAAGAAAGAAAAAGAAAGATAGATAGATAGATAAAATAGTCAGATGATAGATAGATAGATAAAATAGTCAGATGATAGATAGATAGAAATAGTTAGATGATAGAAAGATTAGTAAGAAAGAAAGAAAGAAAGAGAGAAAGAAAAAGAGAGAGAAAGAAAGATTAGAAAGAAAGAATGGGTAGATAGATAGATAGATAAGTGTCATAGATAGATGAGTTTATTAGTTTAAATGAGTCTCAATGGCTCATATAGTATATAGAATGGCAGTTTGATTCAGTCTAGGGCTTCAAGGAGTTTAGATTTGAATTTTTGGCAGTTGGCCAGTTTGAAAATCTGAACATTCCGCAATGTTAAGTCAATGGGAGTTTTTTCCGACTTTGATCGTCATTTTTAGGAAAACCATAAGTCCGATCAGTCTGAAAAGATATAGCACACCGAGTCAGAACAGTTTGAGTGTCTGAGCCGAGTTTGGAGTATGTGGAGTTAAAGCTCTAGGAGGAGTTAGAGTTGTAAATTTTACCGCTCAGAAAAATAATAATAACTAGAATGTACATTTCCGGAAGAAAATGTGAAGTGGTGCTTGTAGTGGCAATACTCGCCACTCGGTTGCTAGGGTGTGGTACATGATTGCATACGAGCCAACAAACATGTCTGTACTATGTTCTGGTGCTGAGATATGGCTTATTCATGTTGTTCAGGTGGTTGCTAGGGCGTTGCTAAGGTGTTCTGAGTGGTTGCTAGGGTGTTTTGGGTGGTTGCTAGGGTATTCTGGGTGGTTGCTAGGGTGTTCTGGTTGGTTGCTAGGGTATTTTGGGTGGTTGCTAGGGCATTGCTAGGGTGATCTGGGTGGTTGCTAGGGTGTTCTGGGTGGTTGCTATGGTGTTGCTAGGAGGTTGCTAGGGTATTCTGGGTGGATGCTAGGGCGTTGCTAGGCGGTTGCTAGGGTATTCTGGGTGGTTGCTATGGCGTTGCTAGGCGGTTGCTAGGGTGTTCTGGGTGGTTGCTAGGCGGTTGCTAGGGTATTCTGGGTGGTTGCTATGGTGTTGCTAGGCGGTTGCTAGGGTATTCTGGGTGGTTGCTAGGGTGTTGCTAGGCAGTTGCTAGGGTATTCTTGGTGGTTGCTAGGCGTTGCTAGGTGGTTGCTAGGGTGTTCTGGGTGGTTGCTATGGTGTTAGCTAGGTGGTTGCTAGGGTATTCTGTGTGGTTGCTATGGCGTTGCTAGGCGGTTGCTAGGGTATTCTGGGTGGTTGCTAGGCGGTTGCTAGGGTGTTCTGGGTGGTTGCTAGGCGGTTGCTAGGGTATTATGGGTGGTTGCTATGGTGTTGCTAGGCGGTTGCTAGGGTATTCTGGGTGGTTGCTAGGACGTTGCTAGGTGGTTGCTAAGGTATTCTGGGTGGTTGCTATGGTGTTACTAGGTGGTTGGTAGTTGTCACAGATGGTTACTATTGGAGTTCTTAACACTTTCTTGGCATGATTTAGCACTACCTAATCGCTATTAGCATGTAGCTATTCACAGCTAGCATGTGTAGCATGTTGGAAGCCCTGTTTGCTAGCATGAGTCAAAAGAGCCAAACCACATCTCTCTACGATGTTCTGATGCAGAGATATAGGTCTTGCAAAATGGTTGCTAGGGTACTCTGTTTGGTTGCTAGGGAATGGCTTGGCAATTGCCAGTCATCAAAGTCCAAAGGTTGCTTGTCAGTATGAATGATATAAACCAACTCCCATGCCTCTGTGACATTCAGAATGGAAGATATCCCTCTATAGATTTTAGTTGCTAAGGTGCTCGACAATGGTTGCTAGGGAGGGGCTAGGAAGTGTTGAGGGGATTCATGATTGGCTGTGTGCTGCCCCGAGTCAAACGAGACCACCCTTGTGTTTCTATGACACTTCTATCCGGAGATATTCTTTTGACCTCTTTCAATGGAAGTCTATGGGACTTGTTGCTAAGGTGCTCTAAATGGTTGCTAGGGCGTGGCTTAATAGCTTCACAATGATCCTGAGAGACTGATTGGTCATCTGAGAAAAATGAGCCCGTCCCCTTGTCTGTATGACACTGTGATCCAGAGCTATGTTCAATACAAAATCCCTATGAAATGTGTAGGACGGCCTACACCATAGTAAGTCAATGGGGCAAATTTGAGCAGCTCCTGCCCCCCAGGGGTGCAACTTTTACCCCATTGTGAGGTATGTTCTTACAGAGCCTGCCAGCCTCTTCAAATGTGGTAAATTACAAGTTTCTGAGAAATCATTGGTCAGTGCTACGAGTCGTCAAAGTTTGTGGCAATGTTAAGTCTATGGGATTTTTTTTACCCAATGATTTGCCCCTGGGGTAAACACCGTACCCCCGATCGGTAAGAAAAGTCACAGCACACCTCTCCTCAATAATCCGCACAATTTGACGCCTCAATCAGGGGTCTGTGATGTCGGCGTGTATTTTTTAACAGATGATTACTATGGAGTTTTTAAAAGGAGTTTTTATAGAGTTTTTATAGAGTTATGTAGTATGGCACGAGGCCTGCGGCCTATCGCCCACGGTTGCTAGGGTGCTGTAACTGGTTGCTATGGTGTGGCTATGAAGATTTTAGGCCATTACTTATTAGCTGCTTGATAAAATAAATCCTCTGAGGGAGAGAGAGAGGGAGAGAAACGCAGGGCTGTCAGACCCTTTTCTGTGGGTGTGTGTGAAAGTGACAGTTGGGATTTGAATTTCTGAACATTCCGCAATGTTAAGTCAATGGGATTTTTTTGGCCGCTTTTTCGTCCGCTGTGCGAACATCGTACACCCGATCGCTTAGAAAAGTCATAGCACACCTCTCCTCAATGAGCCGCACGATTTGACACCTCACTCAGGGGTCTGTGACAAAATTTGCGGGACGAGTTACGCGCCAAACTTTGTCCAGAATAATAAGAATAATAAGTATACACAATAACAATAGTGATGCCTTGCTTTCAGCAAGCACCACTAATAATAAGTATGGAGAACAACAATAGTGTTGCTTTGCAAGCACCACTAACTAGAAAAAGTTCGTCGAGACAAACTTTAAGTTGGCTTGTGAAAGTTTTGACCAATAAGTTTGAAGAAGTTTGAAGTTTAAAGTAGTTTAAAGTTTAAATTAGTTTGAATTTCAAAGTAGTTTAAAGTAGCTTAAAGTTTGAATTAGTTTAAAGTTTAAATTAGTCTGAATTCTAAAGGAGTTTAAAGTTTAAATTAGTTTGAAGTTTAAATTAGTTTAAAGTTTAAAATAGTTTAAAGTTTGAATTAGTTTAAAGTTTTATATAGTTTAAAGTAGTTTAAAGTATAGTTTGAAGTAATTTAAAGTTGCTAGGGTGTTTCTACTGGGAAATAAAGATTAGTTAGAAAGAAAGAAAGAAAGAAAGAAAGAAAGAAAGAAAGAAAGAAAGAAAGAAAGAAAGAAAGATTACAAAGAAAGAGAGAAAGAAAGAAAGATAGAAAGATTAGTTAGAAAGAAAGAAAGAAAGAAAGCTTGAAAGAAAGATTAGAAAGAAAGAGATAAAAGAAAGAAAGATAGAAAGATTAGTTAGAAAGAAAGAACGATTAGAAAGAAAGAGAAAAAAAAAAGAAAGATAGAAAGATTAGTTAGAAAGAAAGAAAGATTAGTTAGAAAGAAATAGATTAGTTAGAAAAGAAAGAAAGAAAGAAAGAAAGATTAGTTAGAAAGAAAGATAAGAAAGAAAGATAGAAAGATTAGTTAAAAAGAAAGAAAGTTAGAAAGAAAGATTAGTTATAAAGAAAGAAAGTTAGAAAGGAAGATTAGAAAGAAAGAAAGAAAGAAAGAAAGAAAGAAAGAAAGAAAGAAAGAAAGAAAGATTAGTTAGAAAGAAAGAAAGAAAGAAAGATTAGTTAGAAAGAAAGAAAGATTAGTTAGAAAGAAATAGATTAGTTAGAAAAGAAAGAAAGAAAGATTAGTTAGAAAGAAAGATTAGAAAGAGAGAAAGAAAGAAAGATAGAAAGATTAGTTAGAAAGAAAGAAAGATTGAAAGAAAGATTAGAAAGAAAGAGAAAAAAGAAAAAGATAGAAAGATTAGTTAGAAAGAAAGAAAGATTAGTTAGAAAGAAATAGATTACTTAGAAAAGAAAGAAAGAAAGAATGAAAGAAAGATTAGTTAGAAAGAAAGATAAGAAAGAAAGATAGAAAGATTAGTTAAAAAGAAAGAAAGTTAGAAAGAAAGAAAGATTAGTTATAAAGAAAGAAAGAAAGAAAGAAAGAAAGTTAGAAAGGAAGATTAGAAAGAAAGAAAGAAAGATTAGTTAGAAAGAAAGATTAGTTAGAAAGAAAGAAAGAAAGATTAGTTAGAAAGAAATAGATTAGCTAGAAAAGAAAGAAAGATAGATTAGTTAGAAAAGAAAGAAAGAAAGAAAGATATATTAGTTAGAAAGAAAGAAAGATAGAAAGATAGATTAGTTAGAAAGAAAGAAAGAAAGATTAGTTAGAAAGAAAGATTGAAAGAAAGATTAGAAAGAAAGAGAAAAAAGAAAAAGATAGAAAGATTAGTTAGAAAGAAAGAAAGATTGAAAGAAAGATTAGAAAGAAAGAGAAAAAAGAAAAAGATAGAGAGATTAGTTAGAAAGAAAGAAAGATTAGTTAGAAAGAAATAGATTAGTTAGAAAAGAAAGAAAGAAAGAAAGATTAGTTAGAAAGAAAGATAAGAAAGAAAGATAGAAAGATTAGTTAAAAAGAAAGAAAGTTAGAAAGAAAGATTAGTTATAAAGAAAGAAAGAAAGAAAGAAAGGAAGATTAGAAAGAAAGAAAGAAAGAAAGAAAGAAAGATTAGTTAGAAAGAAAGATTAGTTAGAAAGAAAGAAAGAAAGATTAGTTAGAAAGAAATAGATTAGCTAGAAAAGAAAGAAAGATAGATTAGTTAGAAAGAAAGAAAGATAGAAAGATAGATTAGTTAGAAAGAAAGAAAGAAATATTGAAAGATAGATAGATTAGTTAGAAAGAAAAAAAGAAAAAGATAGATAGATAGATGATAGATAGATAGATAGATAGATAGATAGATAGATAGATAGATAGATAGATAGATAGATAAAATAGTCAGATGATAGATAGATAGATAGATAGATAGATAGATAGATAGATAGATAGATAGATAGATAGATAGATAGATAGATAGATAGATAGATAGATAGATAGATAGATAGATAGATAGATAGATAGATAAAATAGTCAGATGATAGATAGATAGAAATAGTTAGATGATAGAAAGATTAGTAAGAAAGAGAGAAAGAAAAAGAGAGAGAAAGAAAGATTAGAAAGAGAGAAAGATAGATTAGTTAGAAAGAAAGAAAGATAGAAAGAAAGATAGATTAGAAAGAAAGATTGAAAGAAAGATTAGAAAGAAAGATTAGTAAGAAAGAGAGAAAGAAAGAAAGATAGAAAGATTAGTTAGAAAGAAAGAAAGAAAGATTAGTTAGAAAGAAATAGATTAGTTAGAAAAGAAAGAAATAAATATTAGAAAGAGAGAAAGAAAGAGAGATATAAAGATTAGTTAGAAAGAAAGAAAGATTGAAAGAAAGATTAGAAAGAAAGAAAGAGTCAGAAAGAAAGATATAAAGATTAGTTAGAAAAAAAGAAAGATTAGTTAGAAAGAAATAGATTAGTTAGAAAAGAAAGAAAGAAAGTTAGAAATAAAGATTAGTTAGAAAGAAAGAAAGAAAGTTAGAAAGGAAGATTAGAAAGAAAGAAAGAAAGAATGAAAGAAAGAAAGAAAGAAAGAAAGATTAGTTAGAAAGAAAGATTAGTTAGAAAGAAAGAAAGAAAGATTAGTTAGAAAGAAATAGATTAGCTAGAAAAGAAAGAAAGATAGATTAGTTAGAAAAGAAAGAAAGACAGAAAGATAGATTAGTTAGAAAGAAAGAAAGATAGAAAGAAAGATAGATTAGTTAGAAAGAAAGAAAGATTAGTAAGAAAGAAAGAAAGATTAGTTAGAAAGAAAGAATGAAAGATAGATTAGTTAGAAAGAAAGAAAGAAAAAGATAGATAAATAGATAGATAGATAAAATAGTCAGATGATAGATAGATAGAAATAGTTAGAACTTTAGTTTGAAGTTTATATTAGTTGCTAGGGTGTTCTGGGTGGTTGCTAGGCAGTTGCTAGGGTGTTCTGGGTGGTTGCTATGGTGTTGCTATGGTGTTCTAGGCTTTTTTGTGCGGTTGCTATGGTGTTGCTAGGATGTTTTAAGGTATTTTGGGTTGTTGCTATGGTGTTGGTAGGGTGATTTAAGGTATTTTGGGTGGTTGCTAGGGTGTTCTGGGTGGTTTCTAGGCAGTTGCTAGGGTGTTCTGGGTGGTTGCTATGGTGTTGCTAGCGTGTTCTAGGGTATTTTGGGTGGTTGCTATGGTGTTGCTAGGGTGATTTAAGGTATTTTGGGTGGTTGCTAGGGTGTTCTGGGTGGTTGCTAGGCAGTTGCTAGGGTGTTCTGGTGGTTGCTAGGGTGTTCTAGGGTATTTTGGGTGGTTGCTATGGTGTTGCTAAGGTGATTTAAGGTATTTTGGGTGGTTGCTAGGCTGTTCTGGGTGATTGCTAGGCAGTTGCTAGGGTGTTCTGGGGGTTGCTAGGCAGTTGCTAGGGTGTTCTAGGGTATTTTGGGTGGTTGCTATGGTGTTGCTAGGGTGTTTTAAGGTATTTTGGGTGGTTGCTATGGTGTTGCTAGGGTGTTCTAGGCTATTTTGGGTGGTTGCTATGGTGTTGCTAGGGTGTTTTAAGGTATTTTGGGTGGTTGCTAGGCAGTTGCTAGGGTGTTCTGGGTGGTTGCTATGGTGAACTATTTCTGAATTTAAAAGTTCATAAGTGTATGAATTTATGAAAATTCATAAGTGTATGAATTCATGAGTTTATAAGTTTATGAGTTTATGTGTACGAGTTTATGAGTTTAGAGTTTATACGTTTAAATGAGTAAGAGTTCAGAGTTTATTAATTTATGAGTTTGAGTTCATAAGTGTATGAATTCATGAGTTTATAAGTGTACAAGTTTATGAGTTTATGATTTCATGAGTTCATAAGTTTATGAATTCATGAGTTTATAAGTGTACGAGTTTATGAGTTTATAAGTTTAAATGAGTAAGAGTTCAGAGTTTATTCATTCATGAGTTTGAGTTCATAAGTGTATGAATTCATGAGTTCATAAGTGTATGAGTTTATAAGTGTATGAATTCATGAGTTCATAAGTGTATGAATTCATGAGTTTATAAGTGTACGAGTTTATGAGTTTAGAGTTTATAAGTTGAAATGAGTAAGAGTTCAGAGTTTATTCATTTAAGATTTTAAGAGTTCATAAGTGTATGAATTCATGAGTTTATAAGTGTATGAGTTTATAAGTATACGAGTTTATGAGTTTAGAGTTTATAAGTTTAAATGAGTCTAAGAGTTTATGAGTTTAGAGTTTATAAGTTTAAATGAGTCTAAGAGTTCAAGTTTAGAGTTTATTAATTTATTATGAGTTTAAGAGTTTACGTGTAGATAGAAAAGTGTCATAGATATATGAGTTTATTAGTTTAAATGAGTCTCAATGGCTCATATAGTATATAGAATGGCAGTTTGATTCAGTCTAGGGCTTCAAGGAGTTTAGATTTGAATTTTTGGCAGTTGATGAGTTTGAAAATCTGAACATTCCGCAATGTTAAGTCAATGGGAGTTTTTTCGAGTTTTAATCGTCATTTTTAGGAAAACCATAAGTCCAATCAGTTAGAAAAGATATAGCATACCGAGTCAGAACAGTTTGAGTGTCTGAGCCAAGTTTGGAGTATGTAGAGTTAAAGCTCTATGAGGAGTTAGAATTGTAAATTTTACCTGCAAGAAGAAGAAGAATCGGAATAATAACTAGATTAAAAAGTTCGTCGAAACAAACTTTAAGTTGGCTTGTGAAAGTTTTGACCAGAACGTTTGTAGAAGTTTAAAGTAGTTTGAAGTTTAAATTAGTTTAAAGTTTAAAGTAGTTTAAAGTTTAAATTAGTTTGAATTTTAAAGTAGTTTGAAGCTTAAATTAGTTTGAAGTTTAAATTAGTTTGAATTTTAAATTAGTTTGAATTTTAAAGTAGTTGGAAGTTTAAATTAGTTTAAAGTTTAAAGTAGTTTAAAGTTTAAATTAGTTTAAAGCTTGAATTAGTTTAAAGTAGTTTAAAATTTTAAATAGTTTAAAGTTTAAAGTATTTTAAAGTTTAAAGTATAGTTTAAAGTTTAAAGTAGTTTAAAGTAATTTAAAGTTGCCAGGGTGTTTCTAGTGGGTTGCTAAGGTGTTCTGGGTGGTTGCCCGGCGGTTGCTAAGGTATTTTGGGTGGTTGCTATGGTGTTCCTAGGTGGTTGCTAAGGTATTTTGGGTGGTTGCTAGGGTGTTCTGGATGGTTGCTAGGCAGTTGCTAGGGTGTTCTGGGTAGTGTTGCTAGGGTGTTCTACGATATTTTGGGTGGTTGCTAGGGTGTTTTAAGGTATTGTGGATGGTTGCTAGGGTGTTCTGGGTGGTTGCTAAGCGGTTGCTAGGGCGTTCTGGGTGGTTGCTATGCTGTTGCTAGGGTGTTCTAGGGTATTTTGGGTGGTTGCTATGGTGTTCTGGGTGGTTGTTAGGCAGTTTCTCTGGTGTTCTGGGTGGTTGCTATGGTGTTGCTAGGGTGTTCTAGGATATTTTGGGTGGTTGCTATGGTGTTCTGGGTGGTTGTTAGGCAGTTTCTATGGTGTTCTGGGTGGTTTCTATGGTGTTGCTAGGGTGTTCTAGGGTATTTTGGGTGGTTGCTAGGGTGTTCTGGCTGGTTGCTATGGTGTTGCTAGGGTGTTGTAGGGTATTTTGGGTGGTTGCTATGGTGTTGCTACGGTGTTTTAATGTATTTTGGGTGGTTGTTAGGGTGTTATGGGTGGTTGCTATGGTGTTGCTAGGGTGTTTTAAGGGATTTTGGATGGTTGCTAGGGTGTTCTGGGTGGTTGCTATGGTGTTGCTAGAGTGTTTTAAGGTATTTTGGGTGGTTGCTAGGCAGTTGCTAGGGTGTTCTAGGGTATTTTGGGTGGTTGCTATGGTGTTGCTAGGGTGTTTTAACATATTTTGAGTGGTTGCTAGGGTGTTCTGGGTGGTTGCTATGGTGTTGCTAGAGTGTTTTAAGGTATTTTGGGTGGTTTCTAGGCAGTTGCTAGGTTGTTCTAGGGTATTTTGGGTGGTTGCTATGGTGTTGCTAGGGTGTTTTAAGGTATTTTTAGTGGTTGCTAGGGTGTTCTGGGTGGTTGCTATGGTGTTGCTAGGGTGTTCTAGGGTATTTTGCGTGGTTGCTATGGTGTTGCTAGGGTGTTTTAAGGTATTTTGAGTGGTTGCTAGGGTGTTCTGGGTGGTTGCTATGGTGTTGCTAGGGTATTCTAGGCTATTTAGGGTGGTTACTAGGGTGTTGCTAGGGTGTTTTAAGGTATTTTGGGTGGTTGCTAGGGTGTTCTGGGTGGTTGCTATGGTGAACTATTTATGAATTTAAAAGTTCATAAGTGTATGAATTCATGAAAGTTCATGTGTATGAATTCATGAGTTTATAAGTTTATGTTTATAAGTGTATGAATTTTAAGTAATTTAAAGTTGCTAGGGTGTTTCTAGTGGGTTGCTAAGGTGTTCTGGGTGGTTGCTAGGTGGTTTCTAAGGTATTTTGGGTGGTTGCTAGGGTCTTCTGGGTGGTTGCTAAGGTGTTCTGGGTGGTTGTTAGGCGGTTGCTAAGGTGTTCTGGGTGGTTGCTATGGTGTTGCTAAGGTGTTCTAAGGTATTTTGGGTGGTTGCAAGGGTGATCTGGGTGTTTGCTAGGGTGTTCTGGGTGGTTGCTATGGTGTTGCTAGGGTGTTCTATGGTATTTTAGATGGTTGCAATGGTGTTGCTAGGGTGTCTTAAGGTATATTGGGTGGTTGCTAGGGTGTTCTGGTGGTTGCTAGGCAGTTGCTAGGGTGTTCTAGGTGGTTGCTAGGGTGTTCTTGGCTATTTTGGGGGGTTGCTACGGTGTTGTTAGGGTGTTTTTAAATGTTAGAAAGAAAGAAAGATTAGTTAGAAAGAAATAAAAAGAAAGAAAGATTAGGTAGAAAGAAAGATTAGTTAGAAAGAAAGACAATTTTGAAAGGAAATAGATAGGTTAGAAAGAAAGAAAGGTTTAAAAGAATTGTTAGATATAAATGTTAGAAAGAAAGAAAGAAAGAAAGAAAAATTAGTAAGAAAGAGGAAGAAAGAAAGAAAGAAAGAAAGAGAGAGAGAAAGAAAGACAAGAAAGAAAGAAAGAAAGAAAGAAAGAAAGAAAGAAAGAAAGAAAGAAAGAAAGAAAGAAAAATATTAGTTAGAAAGAAAGATTAAGTAGGAAGAAAGAAAGAAAGGAAAGAAAGAAAGAAAAATATTAGTTAGAAAGAAAGATTAAGTAGGAAGAAAGAAAGAAAGGAAAGAAAGAAAAAAGTAAGCAAGAAAGAAACAGAGAAAGATTAGTTAGAAAGAAAGAAAGATTGAAAGAAAGATTAGAAAGAAAGAGAGAAAGAAAGAAAGATAGAAATATTAGTTAAAAAGAAAGAAAGAAAGAAAGATTAGTTAGAAAGAAATAGATTAGTTAGAAAAGAAAGATTAGAAATAGAGAAAGAAATAAAGATAGAAAGATTAGTTAGAAAGAAATAAAGATTAGTTAGAAAAGAAAGATTAGTTAGAAAGAAAGATAGAAAGGAAGATTAGTTAGAAAGAAAGAAAGAAAGAAAGAAAGAAAGAAAGAAAGAAAGAAAGAAAGAAAGAAAGAAAGAAAGAAAGAAAGAAAGAAAGAAAGAAAGAAAGAAAGAAAGAAAGAAAGATTAGAAAGAAAGAGAGAAAGAAATAAAGATAGATAGAAAGATTAGTTAGAAAGAAAGATTAGTTAGAAAGAAAGATTACTTAGAAAGAAATAGATTAGTTAGAAAAGAAAGAAAGAAAGATTAGTTAGAAGGAAAGATTAGAAAGAGAGAAAGAAAGAAAGATAGAAAGATTAGTTAGAAAGAAAGAAAGAAAGTTAGAAAGGAAGATTAGAAAGAAAGAAAGATAGAAAGATTAGTTAGAAAGAAATATTAGTTAGAAAGAAAGAAAGAAAGAAAGAAAGAAAGAAAGAAAGATTAGTTAGAAAGAAATAGATTAGTTAGAAAAGAAAGAAAGAAAGATAGATTAGTTAGAAAAGAAAGAAAGATAGATTAGTTAGAAAAGAAAGAAAGAAAGATAGATTAGTTAGAAAGAAAGAAAGATAGACAGAAAGATAGATTAGTTAGAAAGAAAGAAAGATTAGTAAGAAAGAAAGAAAAATTAGTTAGAAAGAATGAAAGATAGATTAGTTAGAAAGAAAGAAAGAAAGAAAGAAAAAGATAGATAGATAGATAGATAGATGGATAGATGGATAGATAGATAGATAGATAGATAGATAGATAGATAGATAGATAGATAGATAGATAGATAGATAGATAGATAGATAGATAGATAGATAAAATAGTCAGATGATAGATAGATAGATAGATAGATAGATAGATAGATAGATAGATAGATAGATAGATAGATAGATAGATAGATAGATAGATAGATAGATAAAATAGCCAGATGATAGATAGATAGAAATAGTTAGATGATAGAAAGATTAGTAAGAAAGAAAGAAAGAAAGAGAGAAAGAAAAAGAGAGAGAAAGAAAGATTAGAAAGAAAGAATGGGTAGATAGATAGATAGATAGAAAAGTGTCATAGACAGATGAGTTTATTAGTTTAAATGAGTCTGGCTCATATAGTATATAGAATGGCAGTTTGATTCAGTCTAGGGCTTCAAGGAGTTTAGATTTGAATTTTTGGCAGTTGGAGAGTTTGAAAATCATTCCGCAATGTTAAGTCAATGGGAGTTTTTCCAAGTTTTAATCGTCATTTTTAGGAAAACCGTAAGTCCGATCAGTTAGAAAAGATATAGCATACCGAGTCAGAACAGTTTGAGTGTCTGAGCCGAGTTTGGAGTATGTGGAGTTAAAGCTCTAGGAGGAGATAGAGTTGTAAATTTTTGACAGAATAATAATAATAACTAGAATGTACATTTCCAGAAGAAAATGTAAAGTGGTGCTTGCAGTGGCAAAACTTGCCACTCGGTTGCTAGGGTGTGGTACATGATTGCATACGAGCCAACAAACACATCTGTACTACGTTCTGGTGCTGAGATATGGCTTATTCATGTTGTTCAGATGGTTGCTAGGGTGTTGCTAAGGTGTTCTGAGTGGTTGTTAGGGTGATTTTGGGTGGTTGCTAGGGTGTTCTGTTGGTTGCTAGGGTATTTTGGGTGGTTGCTAGGGTGTTGCTTGGCGGTTGCTAGGGTATTCTGGGTAGTTGCTAGGGCGTTGCTAGGGTGTTCTGGGTGGTTGCTAGGCAGTCGCTACGGTATTTTGGGTGGTTGCTAGGGCGTTGCTAGGTGGTTGCTAGGGTATTCTGGGTGGTTGCTATGGTGTTGCTAGGCGGTTGCTAGGGTATTCTGGGTGGTTGCTATGGTGTTTCCTGGTGGTTGCTATGGTGTTGCTAGGCGGTTGCTAGGGTATTCTGGGTGGTTGCAGGGCTGTCAGGCCCTTTTCTGTGGGTGGGTGTGTGTGAAAGTGACAGTTGGGATTTGAATTTCTGAACATTCCGCAATGTTAAGTCAATGGGATTTTTTTGGCCGCTTTTTCGTCCGCTGTGCGAACATCGTACACCCGATCGCTTAGAAAAGTCATAGCACACCTCTCCTCAATGAGCCGGTCGATTTGACGCCTCACTCAGAGGTCTGTGATAAACGGTGTGGGACGAGTTACGCGCCAAACTTTGTGTGGAATAATTTTTGCAAGATAACACTAGTGTTGCCTTGCCTTTGGCAAGCACCACTAACTAGAAAAAGTTCGTCGAGACAAACTTTAAGTTGGCTTGTGAAAGTTTGGACCATTAAGTTTGAAGAAGTTTGAAGTTTAAAGTAGTTTAAAGTTTAAATTAATTTGAATTTCAAAGTAGTTTAAAGTTTAAAGTAGTTTAAAGATTAAATTAGTTTAAAGTTTAAATTAGTCTGAATTTTAAAGGAGTTTGAAGTTTAAATTAGTTTGAAGTTTGAATTAGTTTAATGTTTTATATAGTTTAAAGTAGTTTAAAGTTTAAAGTATAGTTTGAAGTAATTTAAAGTTGCTAGGGTGTTTCTAGTGGGAAAGAAAGATTAGTTAGAAAAGAAAGAAAGATAGATTAGTTAGAAAGAAAGATTAGTTAGAAAGAAAGGAAGAAAGAAAGATTAGTTAGAAAGAAAGATTAGAAAGTTATAAAGGAAGATTAGTTAGAAAGAAAGAAAGAAAGATTAGAAAGAAAGATAGAAAGATTAGTTAGAAAGAAAGAGAGAAAGAAAGAAAGATAGAAAGATTAGTTAGAAAGAAAGAAATATTAGTTAGAAAGAAAGATTATTTAGAAAGAAAGTTAGAAAGAAAGATTAGTTAGAAAGAAAGAAAGATTAGTTAGAAAGAAATAGATTAGTTAGAAAAGAAAGAAAGAAAGATAGATTATTTAGAAAGAAAGATTAGAAAGAGAGAAAGAAAGAAAGATAGAAAGATTAGTTAGAAAGAAAGATTAGTTAGAAAGAAGGACTGTTAGAAAGGAAGATTAGTTAGAAAGAAAGAAAGAAAGAAAGAAAGAAAGAAAGAAAGATTGAAAGAAAGATTAGAAAGGAAGAGAGAAAAAAGAAAGGAAGAGAGAAAAAAGAAAGAAAGAAAGAAAGATAAAAAGATTAGTTAGAAAGAAGGAAAGATATATTAGTTAGAAAGAAATAGATTAGTTAGAAAAGAAAGCAAGAAATATTAGTTAGAAAGAAAGATTAGAAAGAGAGAAAGAAAGAAAGAAAGATAGAAAGATTAGTTAGAAAGAAATAAAGTTAGAAAGAAAGATTAGTTAGAAAGATAGAAAGTTAGAAAGGAAGATTAGAAAGAAAGAGAGAAAGAAAGAAAGATAGAAAGATTAGTTAGAAAGAAAGAAAGAAAGATTAGTTAGAAAGAAAGAAAGATTATTTAGAAAGAAATAGATTAGTTAGAAAAGAAAGAAAGAAAGATAGATTAGTTAGAAGAAAAAAAAGATTAGTTCGAAAGAAAGAAAGATAGAAAGAAAGATATATTAGTTAGAAAGAAAGAAAGAAAGAAGATTAGTTAGAAAGAAAGATTAGTTAGAAAGAAAGAACGAAAGATAGATTAGTTAGAAACAAAAGAAAAAGAAAGATAGATAGATAGATAGATAGATAGATAGATAGATAGATAGATAAAATAGTCAGATGATAGATAAATAGATAGATAGATAGATAGATAGATAGATAGATAGATAGATAGATAGATAGATAGATAGATAGATAGATAGATAGATAGATAGATAGATAGATAGATAGATAGATAGATAGATAAAATAGCCAGATGATAGATAGATAGAAATAGTTAGATGATAGAAAGATTAGTAAGAAAGAAAGAAAGAAAGAGAGAAAGAAAAAGAGAGAGAAAGAAAGATTAGAAAGAAAGAATGGGTAGATAGATAGATAGAAAAGTGTCATAGATAGATGAGTTTATTAGTTTAAATGAGTCTCAATGGCTCATATAGTATATAGAATGGCAGTTTGATTCAGTCTAGGGCTTCAAGGAGTTTAGATTTGAATTTTTGGCAGTTGGGGAGTTTGAAAATAGTTTAAAGTAGTTTAAAGTTTAAATTAGTTTAAAGTTTAAATTAGTCTGAATTTTAAAGGAGTTTGAAGTTTAAATTAGTTTGAAGTTTGAATTAGTTTAATGTTTTATATAGTTTAAAGTAGTTTAAAGTTTAAAGTATAGTTTGAAGTAATTTAAAGTTGCTAGGGTGTTTCTAGTGGGAAAGAAAGATTAGTTAGAAAAGAAAGAAAGATAGATTAGTTAGAAAGAAAGATTAGTTAGAAAGAAATGAAGAAAGAAAGATTAGTTAGAAAGAAAGATTAGAAAGTTATAAAGGAAGATTAGTTAGAAAGAAAGAAAGATTAGAAAGAAAGATAGAAAGATTAGTTAGAAAGAAAGAGAGAAAGAAAGAAAGATAGAAAGATTAGTTAGAAAGAAAGAAATATTAGTTAGAAAGAAAGATTATTTAGAAAGAAAGTTAGAAAGAAAGATTAGTTAGAAAGAAAGAAAGATTAGTTAGAAAGAAATAGATTAGTTAGAAAAGAAAGAAAGAAAGATAGATTATTTAGAAAGAAAGATTAGAAAGAGAGAAAGAAAGAAAGATAGAAAGATTAGTTAGAAAGAAAGATTAGTTAGAAAGAAAGACTGTTAGAAAGGAAGATTAGTTAGAAAGAAAGAAAAAAAGAAAGAAAGAAAGAAAGAAAGAAAGAAAGAAAGAAAGAAAGAAAGAAAGATTGAAAGAAAGATTAGAAAGGAAGAGAGAAAAAAGAAAGGAAGAGAGAAAAAAAGAAAGAAAGAAAGAAAGATAAAAAGATTAGTTAGAAAGAAGGAAAGATATATTAGTTAGAAAGAAATAGATTAGTTAGAAAAGAAAGAAATAAATATTAGTTAAAAAGAAAGATTAGAAAGAGAGAAAGAAAGAAAGATAGAAAGATTAGTTAGAAAGAAATAAAGTTAGAAAGAAAGATTAGTTAGAAAGATAGAAAGTTAGAAAGGAAGATTAGAAAGAAAGAGAGAAAGAAAGAAAGATAGAAAGATTAGTTAGAAAGAAAGAAAGAAAGATTAGTTAGAAAGAAAGAAAGATTATTTAGAAAGAAATAGATTAGTTAGAAAAGAAAGAAAGAAAGATAGATTAGTTAGAAGAAAAAAAAGATTAGTTCGAAAGAAAGAAAGATAGAAAGAAAGATAGATTAGTTAGAAAGAAAGAAGATTAGTTAGAAAGAAAGATTAGTTAGAAAGAAAGAACGAAAGATAGATTAGTTAGAAACAAAAGAAAAAGAAAGATAGATAGATAGATAAAATAGTCAGATGATAGATAGATAGATAGATAGATAGATAGATAGATAGATAGATAGATAGATAGATAGATAGATAAAATAGTCAGATGATAGATAGATAGAAATAGATGATAGAAAGATTAGTTAGAAAGAAAGAAAGATTAGTTAGAAAGAAAGAAAGAAAGTTAGAAAGGAGATTAGAAAGAAAGATAGAAAGATTAGTTAGAAAGAAAGATTAGTTAGAAAGAAAGAACGAAAGATAGATTAGTTAGAAAGAAAGAAAGAAAAAGGAAGATAGATAGATAGATAGATAGATAAAATAGTCAGATGATAGATAGATGGATCGATAGATAGATAGATAGATAGATAGATAGATAGATAGATAGATAGATAGATAGATAGATAGATAGATATAATAGTCAGATGATAGATAGATGGATCGATAGATAGATAGATAGATAGATAGATAGATAGATAGATAGATAGATAGATAGATAGATAGATAGATAGATAGATAGATAGACAGAAATAGTTAGATGATAGAAAGATTAGTAAGAAAGAAAGAGAGAAAGAAAAAGAGAAAGAAAGAAAGATTAGAAAGAATAGATAGATAGATAGATAGATAGATAGATAGATAGATAGATAGATAGATAGATAGATAAGTGTCATAGATAGATGAGTTTATTAGTTTAAATGAGTCTCAATGGCTCATATAGTATATAGAATGGCAGTTTGATTCAGTCTAGGGCTTCAAGGAGTTTAGATTTGAATTTTTGGCAGTTGGAGAGTTTGAAAATCTGAACATTCCGCAATGTTAAGTCAATGGGAGTTTTTTCCGACTTTGATCGTCATTTTTAGGAAAACCGTAAGTCCGATCAGTTAGAAAAGATATAGCATACCGAGTCAGAACAGTTTGAGTGTCCGTGCCGAGTTTGGAGTATGTGGAGTTAAAGCTCTAGGAGGAGATTGAGTTGTAAATTTTTGACAGAATAATAATAATAACTAGAATGTACATTTCCAGAAGAAAATGTGAAGTGGTGCTTGCAGTGGCAAAACTCGCCACTCGATTGCTAGGGTGTGGTACATGATTGCATACAAGCCAACAAACATGTCTGTACTACGTTCTGGTGCTGAGATATGGCTTATTCAAGTCGTTCAGATGGTTGCTAGGGCGTTGCTAAGGTGTTCTGAGTGGTTGCTAGGGTATTCTGGGTGGTTGCTAGGGTATTCTGGGTGGTTGCTAGGTGGTTGCTAGGGTGTTCTGGGTCGTTGCTATGGTGTTGCTAGGCGGTTGCTAGGGTATTCTGGGCTGTTGTTAGGGCATTGCTAGGCAGTTGCTAGGGTTTTGCTAGGCGGTTGTTAGGGTGTTCTGGGTGGTTGCTATGGTGTTGCTAGGTGGTTGCTAGGGTATTCTGGGTGGTTGCTAGGCGGTTGCTAGGGTGTTCTGGGTGGTTGCTTGGCGGTTGCTAGGGTATTCTGGGTGGTTGCTATGGTGTTGCTAGGCGGTTGCTAGGGTATTCTGGGTGGTTGCTAGGCATTGCTAGGTGGTTGCTAAGGTATTCTGGGTGGTCTCTATGGTGTTACTAGGTGGTTAGTATTTGTCACAGATGGTTACTATTGGAGTTCTTAACACTTTCTTGGCATGATTTAGCACTTACCTAATCGCTATTAGCATGTAGCTATTCACAGCTAGCATGTGTAGCATGTTGGAAGCCCTGTTTGCTAGCATGAGTCAAAAGAGCCAAACCACATCTCTATACGATGTTCTGATGCAGAGATATAGGTCTTGCAAAATGGTTGCTAGGGTACTCTGTTTGGTTGCTAGGGAATGGCTTGGCAGCTGCCAGTCATCAAAGTCCAAAGGTTGCTTGTCAGTATGAATGATATAAACCAACTCCCATGCCTCTGTGACATTCAGAATGGAAGATATCCCTCTATAGATTTTAGTTGCTAAGGTGCTCGACAATGGTTGCTAGGGAGGGGCTAGGAAGTGTTGAGGGGATTCATGATTGGCTGTGTGCTGCTCCGAGTCAAACGAGACCACCCTTGTGTTTCTATGACACTTCTATCCGGAGATATTCTTTTGACCTCTTTCAATGGAAGTCTATGGGACTTGTTGCTGAGGTGCTCTAAATGGTTTCTAGGGCGTGGCTTAATAGCTTTACAATGATCCTGAGAGACTGATTGGTCATCTGAGAAAAATGAGCCCGTCCCCTTGTCTCTATGACACTGTGATCCAGAGCTATGTTCAATACAAAATCCCTATGCAATGTGTAATGCACCATAGTAAGTCAATGGGGCAAATTTGAGCAGCTCCTGCCCCCCAGGGGTGCAACTTTTACCCCATTGTGAGGTATGTTCTTACAGAGCCTGCCAGCCTCTTCAAATGTGGTAAATTACAAGTTTCTGAGAAATCATTGGTCAGTGCTACGAGTCGTCAAAGTTTGTGGCAATGTTAAGTCTATGGGATTTTTTTTACCCAATGATTTGCCCCTGGGGCAAACACCATACCCCCGATCAGTAAGAAAAGTCACAGCACACCTCTCCTCAATAATCCGCACAATTTGACGCCTCAATCAGGGGTCTGTGATGTCGGCGTGTATTTTTTAACAGATGATTACTATGGAGTTTTTAAAAGGAGTTTTTATAGAGTTTTTATAGAGTTATTTAGTATGGCACCTATCGCCCACGGTTGCTAGGGTGCTGTAACTGGTTGCTATGGTGTGGCTATGAAGATTTTAGGCCATTACTTATTGGCTGCTTGATAATATAAATCCTCTGAGGGAGAGAGAGAGGGAGAGAAACGCAGGGGTGTCTGGCCCTTTGTGTCTGTGTGTGTGAAAAAGTCGGTTGGGATTTGAATTTCTGAACATTCCCCAATGTTAAGTCAATGGGATTTTTTTGGCCGCTTTTTCGTCCGCTGTGCGAACATCGTACACCCGATCGCTTAGAAAAGTCATAGCACACCTCTCCTCAATGAGCCGGTCGATTTGACGCCTCACTCAGGGGTCTGTGACAAAATTTGCGGGACGAGATACGCGCCAAACTTTGTCCAGAATAATAAGAATAATAACTAGAATGTACATTTCCGGAAGAAAATGTGAAGTGGTGCTTGCAGTGGCAATACTCGCCACTCGGTTGCTAGGGTGTGGTACATGATTGCATATGAGCCAACAAACATGTCTGTACTATGTTCTGGTGCTGAGATATGGCTTATTCATGTTGTTCAGGTGGTTGCTAGGGCATTGCTAAGGTGTTCTGAGTGGTTACTAGGGTGTTTTGGGTGGTTGCTAGGGTATTCTGGGTGGTTGCTAGGATGTTCTGGTTGGTTGCTAGGGTATTTTGGGTGGTTGCTAGGGTATTGCTAGGGTGATCTGGGTGGTTGCTAGGGTGTTCTGGGTGGTTGCCATGGTGTTGCTAGGAGGTTGCTAGGGTATTTTGGGTGGATGCTAGGGCGTTGCTAGGTGGTTGCTAGGGTATTCTGTGTGGTTGCTATGGTGTTGCTAGGTGGTTGCTAGGGTATTCTGGGTGGTTGCTAGGGCATTGCTAGGTGGTTGCTAGGGTGTTCTGGGTGGTTGCTAGGCGGTTGCTAGGGTATTCTGGGTGGTTGCTATGGTGTTGCTAGGCGGTTGCTAGGGTATTCTGGGTGGTTGCTAGGGCGTTGCTAGGCAGTTGCTAGGGTATTCTTGGTTGTTGCTAGGGTGTTGCTAGGCGGTTGTTAGGGTGTTCTGGGTGGTTGCTATGGTGTTGCTAGGTGGTTGCTAGGGTATTCTGGGTGGTTGCTATGGGGTTGCTAGGCGGTTGCTAGGGTATTCTGGGTGGTTGCTATGGTGTTGCTAGGGTATTCTGGGTGGTTGCTAGGACGTTGCTAGGTGGTTGCTAAGGTATTCTGGGTGGTTGCTATGGTGTTACTAGGTGGTTGGTAGTTGTCACAGATGGTTACTATTGGAGTTCTTAACACTTTCTTGGCATGATTTAGCACTACTTAATCGCTTTTAGCATGTAGCTATTCACAGCTAGCATGTGTAGCATGTTGGAAGCCCTGTCTGCTAGCATGAGTCAAAAGAGCCAAACCACATCTCTATACGATGTTCTGATGCAGAGATATAGGTCTTGCAAAATGGTTGCTAGGGTACTCTGTTTGGTTGCTAGGGAATGGCTTGGCAGCTGCCAGTCATCAAAGTCCAAAGGTTGCTTGTCAGTATGAATGATATAAACCAACTCCCATGCCTCTGTGACATTCAGAATGGAAGATATCCCTCTATAGATTTTAGTTGCTAAGGTGCTCGACAATGGTTGCTAGGGAGGGGCTAGGAAGTGTTGAGGGGATTCATGATTGGCTGTGTGCTGCTCCGAGTCAAAAGAGACCACCCTTGTGTTTCTATGACACTTCTATCCGGAGATATTCTTTTGACCTCTTTCAATGGAAGTCTATGGGACTTGTTGCTAAGGTGCTCTAAAGGGTTGCTAGGGCGTGGCTTAATAGCTTCACAATGATCCTGAGAGACTGATTGGTCATCTGAGAAAAATGAGCCCGTCCCCTTGTCTCTATGACACTGTGATCCAGAGCTATGTTCAATAAAAAAATCCCTATGAAATGTGTAGGACGGCCTACACCATAGTAAGTCAATGGGGCAAATTTGAGCAGCTCCTGCCCCCCAGGGGTGCAACTTTTACCCCATTGTGAGGTATGTTCTTACAGAGCCTGCCAGCCTCTTCAAATGTGGTAAATTACAAGTTTCTGAGAAATCATTGGTCAGTGCTACGAGTCGTCAAAGTTTGTGGCAATGTTAAGTCTATGGGATTTTTTTTACCCAATGATTTGCCCCTGGGGCAAACACCGTACCCCCGATCGGTAAGAAAAGTCACAGCACACCTCTCCTCAATAATCCGCACAATTTGACGCCTCAATCAGGAGTCTTAGATGTCGGCGTGTATTTTTTAACAGATGATTACTATGGAGTTTTTAAAAGGAGTTTTTATAGAGTTATTTACTATCGCCCACGGTTGCTAGGGTGCTGTAACTGGTTGCTATGGTGTGGCTATGAAGATTTTAGGCCATTACTTATTGGCTGCTTGATAAAATAAATCCTCTGAGGGAGAGAGAGAGGGCAGGGCTGTCAGCCCTTTTCTGTGGGTGTGTGTGAAAGTGACAGTTGGGATTTGAATTTCTGAACATTCCGCAATGTTAAGTCAATGGGATTTTTTTGGCCGCTTTTTCGTCCGCTGTGCGAACATCGTACATCCGATCGCTTAGAAAAGTCATAGCACACCATTCCCGAACAGGCCGCACGTTTTGACACCTTATTCATGGGACTGTGACAAAAACTGCGGGAGGAGTAGCGCGTCAAACTTTGGCCAGAAGAATAATAAGAAGTATAACTAGAATGTACATTTCCAGAAGAAAATGTGAAGTGGTGCTTGCAGTGGCAAAACTCACCACTCGGTTGCTAGATTGCATACGAGCCAACAAACATGTCTGTACGATGTTCTGGTGCTGAGATATGGCTTATTCATGTTGTTCAGGTGGTTGCTAGGGTGTTTTGGGTGGTTTCTAGGGTATTCTGGGTGGTTGCTAGGGCGTTGCTAGGCGTTTGCTAGGGTATTCTGGGTGGTTGCTAGGGCGTTGCTAGGGTGTTCTGGGTGGTTGCTAGGCGGTTGCTAGGGCGTTGCTAGGTGGTTGCTAGGGTGTTCTGGGTGGTTGCTAGGTGGTTGCTAGGGTGTTTTGGGTGGTTGCTAGGGTGTTGCTAGGTGGTTGCTAGGGTGTTGTGGGTGGTTGCTAGGGTGTTGCTAGGTGGTTGCTAGGGTGTTCTGAGGTGTTGCTAGGGTGTTGCTAGGCGGTTGCTAGGGTATTCTGGGTGGTTGCTATGGTGTTGCTAGGCGGTTGCTAGGGTGTTTTAGGTGGTTGCTATGGTATTCTGGATGGTTGCTATGGTGTTACTAGGTGGTTGGTAGTGTTCACATTTGGTTACTATAGAGTTTTTATAATGTTCATGGCATGATTTAGCACTTAGCTAATCAATATTAGCATGTAGCTATTCACAGCTAGCATGTTTAGCATGTAGCAAGTCCTGTTTGCTAGCATGAGTCAAAAGAGCCAACCCCCATCTCTATACGATGTTCTGATGCAGAGATATTGGTCTTGCAAAACGGTTGCTAGGGTACTCTGTTTGGTTGCTAGGGAGTGGCTTGGCAGCTGCCAATCATGAAGCTCCAAAGTCAATGTGAATGTATAAACCAACCCCCATCTCTATACGACGTTTTGATGCAGAGATATAGGTCTTGCAAAATGGTTGCTAGGGTACCTTGTTTGGTTGCTAGGGAGTGGCTTGGCAGCTGCCAATCATGAAACTCCAAAGGCTGCTTGTCAGTATGAATGATATAAACCAACTCCCATGCCTCTGTGACATTCAGAATGGACGATATTCCTCTTTGGATTTTGGTTGCTAAGGTGCTCGACAATGGTTGCTAGGGCGTGGCTAGGAAGTGTTGAGGTGATTCATGATTGGCTGTTTGCTGCCCCGAGTCAAACCAGACCACCCTCATGTTTCTATGACAATTCAGTCCAGAGATATCCCTTCGATCTCTTTCAATGGAAGTCTATGGAACTTGTTGCTAAGGAGCTCTAAATGGTTGCTAGGGCGTGGCTTGATAGCTTCACAATGATCCAAGGAGAATGATTGGCCGTCTGAGTAAAATGAGCCCGCCCCTTTGTCTGTACGACACTGTGATCCAGAGTTATGTTCAATATAAAAGCGGTTTCTATGGTGTAGGACGGCCCATTTCATGGGCCGTCCTACACCATAGTAAGTCAATGGGGCAACTTTGGGCAGCTCCTGCCCCACAGGGGTGCAACTTTTACCCCATTGTGTGGTATGTTCTTACAGAGCCTGTCAGCCTCTTCAAATGTGGCAAATTTCACGTTTCTGTGACATCCTCGTTCCGAGCTACGACTCGTCAAAGTTTGACGCAATGTTAAGTCTATGGGATTTTTCGGCCGGTTTTTCGCCCCTGGGGCGAACATCGTACCCCCGATCCCTTATAAAAGTCATAGCACACCATTCCCGAACAGGCCGCACGTTTTGACACCTCATTCGTGGGTCTGTGACAAAAACTGCGGGAGGAGTAGCGCGTCAAAAAGTGGCCAGAAGAATAATAAGAACCAGAAGAAAATGTGAAGTGGTGCTTGCAGTGGCAAAACTCACCACTCGGTTGCTATGGTGTGGTACATGATTGCATACAAGCCAACAAACATGTCTGTACGATGTTCTGGTGCTGAGATATGGCTTATTCATGTTGTTCAGGTGGTTGCTAGGGTGTTTTAGGTGGTTGCTATGGTATTCTGGATGGTTGCTATGGTGTTACTAGGTGGTTGGTAGTGTTCACATTTGGTTACTATAGAGTTTTTATAATGTTCATGGCATGATTTAGCACTTAGCTAATCAATATTAGCATGTAGCTATTCACAGCTAGCATGTTTAGCATGTAGCAAGTCCTGTTTGCTAGCATGAGTCAAAAGAGCCAACCCCCATCTCTATACGATGTTCTGATGCAGAGATATTGGTCTTGCAAAACGGTTGCTAGGGTACTCTGTTTGGTTGCTAGGGAGTGGCTTGGCAGCTGCCAATCATGAAGCTCCAAAGTCAATGTGAATGTATAAACCAACCCCCATCTCTATACGACGTTTTGATGCAGAGATATAGGTCTTGCAAAATGGTTGCTAGGGTACCTTGTTTGGTTGCTAGGGAGTGGCTTGGCAGCTGCCAATCATGAAACTCCAAAGGCTGCTTGTCAGTATGAATGATATAAACCAACTCCCATGCCTCTGTGACATTCAGAATGGACGATATTCCTCTTTGGATTTTGGTTGCTAAGGTGCTCGACAATGGTTGCTAGGGCGTGGCTAGGAAGTGTTGAGATGATTCATGATTGGCTGTTTGCTGCCCCGAGTCAAACCAGACCACCCTCATGTTTCTATGACAATTCAGTCCAGAGATATCCCTTCGATCTCTTTCAATGGAAGTCTATGGAACTTGTTGCTAAGGAGCTCTAAATGGTTGCTAGGGCGTGGCTTGATAGCTTCACAATGATCCAAGGAGAATGATTGGCCGTCTGAGTAAAATGAGCCCGCCCCTTTGTCTCTACGACACTGTGATCCAGAGTTATGTTCAATATAAAAGCGGTTTCTATGGTGTAGGACGGCCCATTTCATGGGCCGTCCTACACCATAGTAAGTCAATGGGGCAACTTTGGGCAGCTCCTGCCCCACAGGGGTGCAACTTTTACCCCATTGTGTGGTATGTTCTTACAGAGCCTGTCAGCCTCTTCAAATGTGGCAAATTTCACGTTTCTGTGACATCCTCGTTCCGAGCTACGACTCGTCAAAGTTTGACGCAATGTTAAGTCTATGGGATTTTTCGGCCGGTTTTTCGCCCCTGGGGCGAACATCGTACCCCCGATCCCTTATAAAAGTCATAGCACACCATTCCCGAACAGGCCGCACGTTTTGACACCTCATTCGTGGGTCTGTGACAAAAACTGCGGGAGGAGTAGCGCGTCAAAAAGTGGCCAGAAGAATAATAAGAATAAGAATAAGAATAATAAGTATGTGAGATAACAATAGTGTTGCTTTGCCATAGGCAAGCACCACTAATAAGAACTAGAATGTACATTTCCAGAAGAAAATGTGAAGTGGTGCTTGCAGTGGCAAAACTCACCACTCGGTTGCTAGGGTGTGGTACATGATTGCATACGAGCCAACAAACATGTCTGTACGATGTTCTGGTGCTGAGATATGGCTTATTCATGTTGTTCAGGTTGTTGCTTGGGTGTTTTGGGTGGTTTCTAGGGTATTCTGGGTGGTTGCTAGGGCGTTGCTAGGCGGTTGCTAGGGTATTCAGGGTGGTTGCTAGGGCGTTGCTAGGGTGTTCTGGGTGGTTGCTAGGCGGTTGCTAGGGTATTCTGGGTGGTTGCTATGGGGTTGTTAGGCAGTTGCTAGGGTGTTATGGGTGGTTGCTATGGTGTTGCTAGGTGGTTGCTAGGGTATTCTACTGGTTGCTAGGGTGTTGCTAGGCGGTTGCTAGGGTGTTCTGGGTGGTTGCTAGGGTGTTGCTAGGGTGTTTTGGGTGGTTGCTAGGGTGTTCTGGGTGGTTGCTAGGGTGTTGCTAGGCGGTTGCTAGGGTGTTCTGGGTGGTTGCTAGGGGGTTGCTAGGTGGTTGCTAGGTGGTTGCTAGGGTGTTCTGGGTGGTTGCTAGGTGGTTGCTAGGGTGTTTTGGGTGGTTGCTAGGGTGTTGCTAGGTGGTTGCTAGGGTGTTGTGGGTGGTTGCTAGGGTGTTGCTAGGTGGTTGCTAGGGTGTTCTGAGGTGTTGCTAGGGTGTTGCTAGGCGGTTGCTAGGGTATTCTGGGTGGTTGCTATGGTGTTGCTAGGCGGTTGCTAGGGTGTTTTAGGTGGTTGCTATGGTATTCTGGATGGTTGCTATGGTGTTACTAGGTGGTTGGTAGTGTTCACATTTGGTTACTATAGAGTTTTTATAATGTTCATGGCATGATTTAGCACTTAGCTAATCAATATTAGCATGTAGCTATTCACAGCTAGCATGTTTAGCATGTAGCAAGTCCTGTTTGCTAGCATGAGTCAAAAGAGCCAACCCCCATCTCTATACGATGTTCTGATGCAGAGATATTGGTCTTGCAAAACGGTTGCTAGGGTACTCTGTTTGGTTGCTAGGGAGTGGCTTGGCAGCTGCCAATCATGAAGCTCCAAAGTCAATGTGAATGTATAAACCAACCCCCATCTCTATACGACGTTTTGATGCAGAGATATAGGTCTTGCAAAATGGTTGCTAGGGTACCTTGTTTGGTTGCTAGGGAGTGGCTTGGCAGCTGCCAATCATGAAACTCCAAAGGCTGCTTGTCAGTATGAATGATATAAACCAACTCCCATGCCTCTGTGACATTCAGAATGGACGATATTCCTCTTTGGATTTTGGTTGCTAAGGTGCTCGACAATGGTTGCTAGGGCGTGGCTAGGAAGTGTTGAGGTGATTCATGATTGGCTGTTTGCTGCCCCGAGTCAAACCAGACCACCCTCATGTTTCTATGACAATTCAGTCCAGAGATATCCCTTCGATCTCTTTCAATGGAAGTCTATGGAACTTGTTGCTAAGGAGCTCTAAATGGTTGCTAGGGCGTGGCTTGATAGCTTCACAATGATCCAAGGAGAATGATTGGCCGTCTGAGTAAAATGAGCCCGCCCCTTTGTCTCTACGACACTGTGATCCAGAGTTATGTTCAATATAAAAGCGGTTTCTATGGTGTAGGACGGCCCATTTCATGGGCCGTCCTACACCATAGTAAGTCAATGGGGCAACTTTGGGCAGCTCCTGCCCCACAGGGGTGCAACTTTTACCCCATTGTGTGGTATGTTCTTACAGAGCCTGTCAGCCTCTTCAAATGTGGCAAATTTCACGTTTCTGTGACATCCTCGTTCCGAGCTACGACTCGTCAAAGTTTGACGCAATGTTAAGTCTATGGGATTTTTCGGCCGGTTTTTCGCCCCTGGGGCGAACATCGTACCCCCGATCCCTTATAAAAGTCATAGCACACCATTCCCGAACAGGCCGCACGTTTTGACACCTCATTCGTGGGTCTGTGACAAAAACTGCGGGAGGAGTAGCGCGTCAAAAAGTGGCCAGAAGAATAATAAGAATAAGAATAAGAACTAGAATGTACATTTCCAGAAGAAAATGTGAAGTGGTGCTTGCAGTGGCAAAACTCGCCACACGGTTGCTAGAGTGTGGTACATGATTGCATACGAACCAACAAACATGTCTGTACGATGTTTTGGTGCTGAGATATGGCTTATTCATGTGTTCAGGTGGTTGCTGGGGCGTTGCTAAGGTGTTCTGAGTGGTTGCTAGGGTGTTTTGGGTGGTTGCTAGGGTATTCTGGGTGGTTGCTAGGGTGTTCTGGTTGTTTGCTAGGGTATTCTGGGTGGTTGCTATGGCGTTGCTAGGCGGTTGCTAGGGTGTTCTGGGTGGTTGCTAGGCGGTTGCTAGGGTATTCTGGGTGGTTGCTATGGTGTTGCTAGGTGGTTGCTAGGGTATTCTGGGTGGTTGCTAGGGCGTTGCTAGGCGGTTGCTAGGGTTTTCTGGGTGGTGGCTAGGCGGTTGCTAGGGTATTCTGGGTGGTTGCTATGGTGTTGCTAGGCGGTTGCTAGGGTATTCTGGGTGGTTGCTAGGGTGTTGCTAGGGTATTCTTGGTGGTTGCTAGGGCGTTGCTAGGCGGTTGCTAGGGTGTTCTGGGTGGTTGCTATGGTGTTGCTAAGTGGTTGCTAGGGTGTTGCTAGGTGGTTGCTAGGGTGTTCTGGGTGGTTGCTAGGTGGTTGCTAGGGTGTTTTGGGTGGTTGCTAGGGTGTTGCTAGGTGGTTGCTAGGGTGTTGTGGGTGGTTGCTAGGGTGTTGCTAGGTGGTTGCTAGGGTGTTCTGAGGTGTTGCTAGGGTGTTGCTAGGCGGTTGCTAGGGTATTCTGGGTGGTTGCTATGGTGTTGCTAGGCGGTTGCTAGGGTGTTTTAGGTGGTTGCTATGGTATTCTGGATGGTTGCTATGGTGTTACTAGGTGGTTGGTAGTGTTCACATTTGGTTACTATAGAGTTTTTATAATGTTCATGGCATGATTTAGCACTTAGCTAATCAATATTAGCATGTAGCTATTCACAGCTAGCATGTTTAGCATGTAGCAAGTCCTGTTTGCTAGCATGAGTCAAAAGAGCCAACCCCCATCTCTATACGATGTTCTGATGCAGAGATATTGGTCTTGCAAAACGGTTGCTAGGGTACTCTGTTTGGTTGCTAGGGAGTGGCTTGGCAGCTGCCAATCATGAAGCTCCAAAGTCAATGTGAATGTATAAACCAACCCCCATCTCTATACGACGTTTTGATGCAGAGATATAGGTCTTGCAAAATGGTTGCTAGGGTACCTTGTTTGGTTGCTAGGGAGTGGCTTGGCAGCTGCCAATCATGAAACTCCAAAGGCTGCTTGTCAGTATGAATGATATAAACCAACTCCCATGCCTCTGTGACATTCAGAATGGACGATATTCCTCTTTGGATTTTGGTTGCTAAGGTGCTCGACAATGGTTGCTAGGGCGTGGCTAGGAAGTGTTGAGGTGATTCATGATTGGCTGTTTGCTGCCCCGAGTCAAACCAGACCACCCTCATGTTTCTATGACAATTCAGTCCAGAGATATCCCTTCGATCTCTTTCAATGGAAGTCTATGGAACTTGTTGCTAAGGAGCTCTAAATGGTTGCTAGGGCGTGGCTTGATAGCTTCACAATGATCCAAGGAGAATGATTGGCCGTCTGAGTAAAATGAGCCCGCCCCTTTGTCTCTACGACACTGTGATCCAGAGTTATGTTCAATATAAAAGCGGTTTCTATGGTGTAGGACGGCCCATTTCATGGGCCGTCCTACACCATAGTAAGTCAATGGGGCAACTTTGGGCAGCTCCTGCCCCACAGGGGTGCAACTTTTACCCCATTGTGTGGTATGTTCTTACAGAGCCTGTCAGCCTCTTCAAATGTGGCAAATTTCACGTTTCTGTGACATCCTCGTTCCGAGCTACGACTCGTCAAAGTTTGACGCAATGTTAAGTCTATGGGATTTTTCGGCCGGTTTTTCGCCCCTGGGGCGAACATCGTACCCCCGATCCCTTATAAAAGTCATAGCACACCATTCCCGAACAGGCCGCACGTTTTGACACCTCATTCGTGGGTCTGTGACAAAAACTGCGGGAGGAGTAGCGCGTCAAAAAGTGGCCAGAAGAATAATAAGAATAAGAATAAGAATAATAAGTATGTGAGATAACAATAGTGTTGCTTTGCCATAGGCAAGCACCACTAATAATAAGTATGTGAGATAACAATAGTGTTGCTTTGCCATAGGCAAGCACCACTAATAAGAATAATAAGTATGTGAGATAACAATAGTGTTGCTTTGCCATAGGCAAGCACCACTAACTAGAAAAATTGCATTTCCTGCGGAACATGCGTGTGAATGCTTGAAATGCTTAACTGAAATGCAAGAAAGAAAGAAAGAAAAATAAAGAAGGATTTGTTAGAAAGAAAGATAGATTAGTTAGAAAGAAAGATGGATTAGTTAGAGAGAAAGAAAGAAAGATAGATTAGTTAGAAAGAAATAAAGAAAGATAGATTAGTTAGAAAAAAAAGAAAGAAAGATTAGAAAGAAAGAAAGATTAGGTAGAGAGGAAGAGAGAAAGAAAGAAAGAAAGATAGATTAGGTAGAAAGAAAGATTAGGTAGAAAGAAAGAAAGAAAGATTAGGTAGAAAGAGAAAGAGAGAAAGATTGGTTGCTAGGGCGTTGCTAGGCGGTTGCTAGGGTATTCTGGGTGGTTGCTATGGTGTTGCTAGGTGGTTGCTAAGGTATTCTGGAAGGTTGCTAGTTTGTTGATAGGCGGTTGCTAGGCTGTTCTGGGTGGTTGCTATGGTGTTGCTAGGTGGTTGCTAAGGTATTCTGGATGGTTGCTAGGTTGTTGATAGACGGTAGCTAGGGTGTTCTGGGTGGTTGTAGGTGGTTTCTAGGGTGTTCTAGGTGGTTGATAGGCGGTTGCTAGGTTCTTGCTAGGCTATTCTGGGTGGTTGCTAGGGTGTTGCTAGCTGGTTGCTAAGGTATTCTGGATGGTTGCTAGGGTGTTGCTAGGTGGTTGCTAGGGTGTTCTGGGTGGTTGCTAGGCGGCTGCTAAGGTGTTCTGGGTAGTTGCTAGGCGTTTGCTAGGGTGTTCTGGGTGGTTGCTAGGCGGTTGCTAAGGTATTCTGGATGGTTGCTAGGGTGTTGCTAGGTGGTTGCTAGGGTGTTCTGGGTGGTTGCTAGGCGGTTGCTAAGGTATTCTGGATGGTTGCTAGGGTGTTGCTTGGCGGTTGCTAGGGTGTTCTGGGTGGTTGCTAGGGAATTCTGGGTGGTTTCTAGGGCGTTGCTAGGCAGTTGATAGGGTATTCTTAACATTTCTTGGCATGATTTAGCACTTACCTAATCGCCATTAGCATGTAGCTATTCACAGCTAGCATGTGTAGCATGTTGGAAGTCCTGTTTGCTAGCATGAGTCAAAAGAGCCAACCTCCATCTCTATACAATGTTCTGATGCAGAGATATAGGTCTTGCAAAATGGTTGCTAGGGTACTCTCTTTGGTTGCTAGGGAGTGGCTTGGCAGCTGCCAATAATACAACTCCAAAGGCTGATTGTCAGTGTGAATGATATAAACCACCCCCCATCTCTATACGATGTTTTGATGCAGAGATATAGGTCTTGCAAAACGATTGCTAGGGTACTCTGTTTGGTTGCTAGGGAGTGGCTTGGCAACTGCCAATCATGAAGCTCCAAAGTCAATGTGAATGTATAAACCAACCCCCATCTCTATACGATGTTTTGATGCAGAGATATAGGTCTTGCAAAATGGTTGCTAGGGTACTCTGTTTGGTTGCTAGGGAGTGGCTTGGCAGCTGCCAATCATGAAACTCCAAAGGCTGCTTGTAAGTATAAATGATATAAACCAACTCCCATGCCTCTGTGACATTCAGAATGGAAGATATCCCTCTTTGGATTTTGGTTGCTAAGGTGCTCGACAATGGTTGCTAGGGCGTGGCCAGTAAGTGTTGAGGTGATTCAGGATTGGCTGTTTGCTGGCCCGTGTCAAACGAGCCCACCCTCATGTTTCTATGACACTTATATCCTGAGATATCCCTTTGATCTCTTTTAATGGTAGTCAGAAAGAAAGAAAGATTAGGTAGAGAGAAAGAGAGAGAGAAAGAAAGAAAGAAAGATAGATTAGGTAGAAAGAAAGATTAGGTAGAAAGAAAGAAAGAAAGATTAGGTAGAGAAAGAAAGAAAGAAAGAAAGAAAGAAAGAAAGAAAGAAAGAAAGAAAGAAAGAAAGAAAGAAAGAAAGAAAGAAAGAAAGAAAGAAAGATTAGGTAGAAAAAAGAAAGAAAGAAAGAAAGATTGGGTAGAGAGAGAGAAAGAAAGAAAGAAAGATAGATTAGGTAGAAAGAAAGAAAGAGAAAGAAAGAAAGATTAGTTAGAAAGAAAGAAAGATAGATAGATTAGTTAGAAAGAAAGAAAGAGAAAGAATGAAAGATTAGTTAGAAAGAAAGAAAGATAGATAGATTAGTTAGAAAGAAAGATAGATTAGTTAGAAAGATAGATTAGTTAGAAAGAAAGATAGATTAGATAGAAAGAAAGAAAGATAGATTAGGTAGAAAGAAAGATTAGGTAGAAAGAGAAAGAAAGAAAGAAAGAAAGAAAGAAAGAAAGAAAGAAAGAAAGAAAGAAAGAAAGAAAGAAAGAAAGAAAGAAAGAAAGATTAGGTAGAAAGAAAGATTAGGTAGAAAGAAAGAAAGATTAGGTAGAAAGAGAAAGAAAGAAAGATTAGGTAGAAAAAAGAAAGAAAGAAAGAAAGAAAAATAAAGGATTAGTTAGAAAGAAAGAGAGATGGATTAGTTAGAAAGAAAGAAAGAAAGATGGATTAGTTAGAGAGAAAGAAAAAAGATAGATTCGTTAGGAAGAAAGATAGATAGATTAGTTCGAAAGAAAGAAAGATAGATTAGTTAAAAAGAAAGAAAGAAAGATTAGAAAGAAAGAAAGAAAGAAAGAAAGTTTAGGTAGAAAAAAGAAAGAAAGAAAGATTAGTTCGAAAGAAAGAAAGATAGATTAGTTAGAAAGAAAGAAAGAAAGAAAGAAAGAAAGATTAGGTAGAAAAAAGAAAGAAAGAAAGAAAGATTAGTCAGAAAGAAAGAAAGATAGATAGATTAGTTAGAAAGAAAGAAAGAAAGAAAGATAGATTAGTTAGAAAGATAGATTAGATAGAAAGAAAGAGATTAGATAGAAAGAAAGAAAGAAAGATAGATTAGGTAGAAAGAAAGATTAGGTAGAAAGAGAAAGAAAGAAAGAAAGAAAGAAAGAAAGAAAGAAAGAAAGAAAGAAAGAAAGAAAGAAAGAAAGATAGATAGATTAGGTAGAAAGAAAGATTAGGTAGAAAGAGAAAGAAATATTAGGTAGAAAAAGAGAAAGAAAAAGAAAGAAAGAAAAATAAAGAAGAATTAGTTAGAAAGAAAGAAAGATGGATTAGTTAGAAAGAAAGAAAAATTGATTAGTTAGAGAGAAAGAAAAAAGATAGATTAGTTAGAAAGAAAGATAGATTAGATAGAAAGAAAGAAAGATAGATTAGGTAGAAAGAAAGAAAGAAAGAAAGAAAGAAAGAAAGAAAGAAAGAAAGAAAGAAAGAAAGAAAGAAAGAAAGAAAGAAAGAAAGAAAGAAAGAAAGAAAGATTAGGTAGAAAGAAAGATTAGGTAAAAAGAAAGAAAGATTAGGTAGAAAGAGAAAGAAAGAAAGATTAGGTAGAAAAAAGAAAGAAAGAAAAATAAAGAATTAGTTAGAAAGAAAGAGAGATGGATTAGTTAGAAAGAAAGAAAGAAAGATGGATTAGTTAGAGAGAAAGAAAAAAGATAGATTCGTTAGGAAGAAAGATAGATAGATTAGTTCGAAAGAAAGAAAGATAGATTAGTTAGAAAGAAAGAAAGAAAGATTAGAAAGAAAGAAAGAAAGATTAGGTAGAAAAAAGAAAGAAAGAAAGAAAGATTAGTTCGAAAGAAAGAAAGATAGATTAGTTAGAAAGATAGATTAGTTAGAAAGAAAGAGATTAGATAGAAAGAAAGAAAGAAAGATAGATTAGGTAGAAAGAAAGATTAGGTAGAAAGAGAAAGAAAGAAAGAAAGAAAAAAAGAAAGAAAGAAAGAAAGAAAGAAAGAAAGAAAGAAAGAAAGAAAGAAAGATAGATAGATTAGGTAGAAAGAAAGATTAGGTAGAAAGAGAAAGAAATATTAGGTAGAAAAAGAGAAAGAAAAAGAAAGAAAGAAAAATAAAGAATTAGTTAGAAAGAAAGAAAGATGGATTAGTTAGAAAGAAAGAAAAATTGATTAGTTAGAGAGAAAGAAAAAAGATGGATTCGTTAGAAAGAAAGATAGATAGATTAGTTCGAAAGAAAGAAAGGTAGATTAGTTAGAAAGAAAGAAAGATTAGAAAGAAAGAGAAAGAAAGAAAGAAAGATTAGAAAGTAAGAAAGAAAGAAAGAAAGAAAGATTAGGTAGAGAGAAAGCGAGAGAGAAAGAAAGAAAGAAAGAAAGAAAGAAAGAAAGATAGATTAGGTAGAAAGAAAGATTAGGAAGAAAGAAGGAAAGATTAGGTAGAAAAAAGAAAGAAAGAAAGAATGAAAGAAAGAAAGATTAGTTAGAAAGAAAGAAAGATAGATAGATTAGTTAGAAAGAAAGAAAGATAGATTAGTTAGAAAGATAGATTAGTTAGAAAGAAAGAGATTAGATAGAAAGAAAGAAAGATAGATTAGTTAGAAAGAAAGAAAGAAAGATAGATAGATAGATAGATAGATAGATGATAGATAGATAGATAGATAGATAGATAGATAGATAGATAGATAGATAGATAGATAGATAGATAGATAGATAGATAGATAAGTTCATTAGTACATATAGAATGGTAGTTTAATTGAGTCTAGGGCTTCAGGGAGTTTAGATTTGAGTTTTTGTGTTGTACACTACTTGGCCACCGTAGTCTTGGCTCAATTTGAACATGTTGCAATGAAAGTCAATGGGATTTTTATGGTTTTTAATATTAATTTTTAAGAAATCTGAAAGTCACATCAAAAAGAAAAGTAATAGCACACAAGTCATTTAAAAGCTGAACATTTTGATAGTTGAATGGTTTTTGTAGCACAAAGTAGATAGATAGATAGATAGATAGATAGATAGATAGATAGATAGATAGATAGATAGATAGATAGATAGATAGATAGATAGATAGATAGATAGATAGATAGATAGATAGATAAGTTCATTAGTACATATAGAATGGTAGTTTAATTGAGTCTAGGGCTTCAGGGAGTTTAGATTTGAATTTTTTTGTTGTACACTACTGGGCCACCGTAGTCTTGGGTAAATTTGAACATGTTGCAATGAAAGTCAATGGGATTTTTATGCTTTTTAATATTAATTTTTAAGAAATCTGAAAGTCACATCAAAAAGAAAAGTAATAGCACACAAGTCATTTAAAAGCTGAACATTTTGATAGTTGAATGGTTTTTGTAGCACAAAGTAGAGAGGAGAAGAAAGCGACCACGGAAGAATACGGAATAATAATAAAGATTTGGATTTCAATAGTGTGAATGCTTGAAGCATTCACACTAATAAGTATGCAAGAGAACACTAGTATTGCTTTGCCTATTGCAAGCACCACTAACTAGAATGTACATTTCCAGAAGAAAATGTGAAGTGGTGCTTGCAGTGGCAAAACTCGCCACACGGTTGCTAGAGTGTGGTACATGATTGCATACAAACCAACAAACATGTCTGTACGATGTTCTGGTGCTGAGATATGGCTTATTTATGTGTTCAGGTGGTTGCTAGGTGGTTGCTAGGGTGTTCTGAGTGGTTGCTATGCGGTTGCTAGGGTGTTTTGGGTGGTTGCTAGGCTATTCTGGGTGGTTGCTAGGGTGTTGTGGGTGGTTGCTAGGTCATTGCTATGGTGTTCTGGGTGGTTGCTAGATGGTTGCTAGGGTGTTTTGAGTGGTTGCTATGGTGTTGCTAAGCGGTTGCTAGGGTATTCTGGATGGTTGCTAGGGTGTTGCTTGGATGTTCTGGGTGGTTACTGTGAGGTTGCTAGGTGGTTGCTATGGTGTTTCTAGGTGGTTGCTAGGGTGATCTGGGTGGTTGCTAGGGTGTTCTGGGTGGTTGCTATGATGTTGCTAGGTGGTTGCTAGGGTATTCTGTGTGGTTGCTATGATGTTACTAGGTGGTTGCTAGGGTATTCTTGGTGGTTGCTAGGCGGTTGCTAGGGTATTCTGGATCATTGCTAGGATGTTGCTAGTTGGTTGCTAGGGTGTTCTAGGTGGTTGCTATGGTGTTGCTAGGTGGTTGCTAGGGTGTTCTGGGTGGTTTCTATGTTGTTGCTAGGCGGTTGCTAGGGTATTCTGGTTGTTGCTGGGTAGTTGCTAGGGTATTCTGGGTGGTTGCTATGGTGTTACTAGGTGGTTGGTATTTGTCACAGATGGTTACTATTGGAGTTCTTAACACTTTCTTGGCATGATTTAGCACTTACCTAATCGCTATTAGCATGTAGCTATTCACAGCTAGCATGAGTAGCATGTTGGAAGCCCTGTCTGCTACCATGAGTCAAAAGAGCCAAACCACATCTCTATACGATGTTCTGATGCAGAGATATAGGTATTGCAAAATGGTTGCTAGGGTACTCTGTTTGGTTGGTAGGGAATGGCTTGGCAGCTGCCAGTCATCAAAGTCCAAAGGTTGCTTGTCAGTATGAATGATATAAACCAACTCCCATGCCTCTGTGACATTCAGAATGGAAGATATCCCTCTATAGATTTTAGTTGCTAAGGTGCTCGACAATGGTTGCTAGGGAGGGGCTAGGAAGTGTTGAGGGGATTCATGATTGGCTGTGTGCTGCCCCGAGTCAAACGAGACCACCCTTGTGTTTCTATGACACTTCTATCCGGAGATATTCTTTTGACCTCTTTTAATGGAAGTCTATGGGACTTGTTGCTAAGGTGCTCTAAACGGTTTCTAGGGCGTGGCTTAATAGCTTCACAATGATCCCGAGAGACTGACTGGTCATCTGAGAAAAATGAGCCCGTCCCCTTGTCTCTATGACACTGTGATCCAGAGTTATGTTCAATACAAAATCCCTATGCAATGTGTAGGACGGCCCATTTCATGGGCCGTCCTACACCATAGTAAGTCAATGGGGCAAATTTGAGCAGCTCCTGCCCCCCAGGGGTGCAACTTTTTCCCCATTGTGAGGTATGTTCTTACAGAGCCTGCCAGCCTCTTCAAATGTGGTAAATTACAAGTTTCTGAGAAATCATTGGTCAGTGCTACGAGTCGTCAAAGTTTGTGGCAATGTTAAGTCTATGGGATTTTTTTTACCCAATGATTTGCCCCTGGGGCAAACACCGTACCCCCGATCGGTAAGAAAAGTCACAGCTCACCTCTCCTCAATAATCCACACAATTTGACGCCTCAATCAGGGGTCTGTGATGTCGGCGTGTATTTTTTAACAGATGATTACTATGGAGTTTTTAAAAGGAGTTTTTATAGAGTTTTTATAGAGTTATTTAGTATCGCCCACGGTTGCTAGGGTGCTGTAACTGGTTGCTATGGTGTGGCTATGAAGATTTTAGGCCATTACTTATTGGCTGCTTGATAAAATAAATCCTCTGAGGGAGAGAGAGAGGGAGAGAAACGCAGGGGTGTCAGGCCCTTTGTGTCTGTGTGTGTGAAAAAGTCGGTTGGGATTTGAATTTCTGAACATTCTGCAATGTTAAGTCAATGGGACTTTTTTGGCCGCTTTTTCGTCCGCTGTGCGATCATCGTACACCCGATCGCTTAGAAAAGTCATAGCACACCTCTCCTCAATGAGCCGGTCGATTTGACGCCCCACTCAGGGGTCTGTGGCAAACTTTGTGGGAGGAGATACGCGCCAAACTTTTTTGTGGAATAAGAATAATAACTAGAACGTACATTTCCAGAAGAAAATGTAAAGTGGTGCTTGCTGTGGCAAAACTCGCCACTCGGTTGCTAGGGTGTGGTACATAATTGCATACGAGCCAACAAACATGTCTGTACTATGTTCTGGTGCTGAGATATGGCTTATTTATGTTGTTCAGGTGGTTGCTAGGGCGTTGCTAAGGTGTTCTGAGTGGTTGCTAGGGTGTTTTGGGTGGTTGCTAGGGTATTCTGGGTGGTTGCTAGGGTGTTCTGGTTGGTTGCTAGGGTATTTTGGGTGGTTGCTAGGGCGTTGCTAGGGTGATCTGGGTGGTTGCTAGGTGGTTGCTATGGTGTTGCTTGGCAGTTGCTAGGGTATTCTGGGTGGTTGCTAGGGCGTTGCTAGGCGGTTGCTAGGGTGTTCTGGGTGGTTGCTAGGTGGTTGCTAGGGTATTCTGGGTGGTTGCTAGGGCATTGCTAGGCGGTTGCTAGGGTGTTCTGGGTGGTTGCTATGGTGTTGCTAGGCGGTTGCCAGGGTATTCTGGGTGGTTGCTATGGTGTTGCTTGGCGATTGCTAGGGTATTCTGGGTGGTTGCTATGGTGTTGCTTGGCGGTTGCTAGGGTATTCTGGGTGGTTGCTAGGGCGTTGCTAGGCAGTTGCTAGGGTATTCTTGGTGGTTGCTAGGGCGTTGCTAGGCGGTTGCTAGGGTGTTCTGGGTGGTTGCTATGGTGTTGCTAGGTGGTTGCTAGGGTATTCTGGGTGGTTGCTATGGCGTTGCTATGCGGTTGCTAGGGTGTTCTGGGTGGTTGCCAGGCGGTTGCTATGGTATTCTGGGGGGTTGCTATGGTGTTGCTAGGCAGTTGCTAGGGTATTCTGGGTGGTTGCTAGGACGTTGCTAGGTGGTTGCTAAGGTATTCTGGGTGGTTGCTATGGTGTTACTAGGTGGTTGGTAGTTGTCACAGATGGTTACTATTGGAGTTCTTAACACTTTCTTGGCATGATTTAGCACTTACCTAATCGCTATTAGCATGTAGCTATTCACAGCTAGCATGTGTAGCATGTTGGAAGCCCTGTTTGCTAGCATGAGTCAAAAGAGCCAAACCACATCTCTATACGATGTTCTGATGCAGAGATATAGGTATTGCAAAATGGTTGCTAGGGTACTCTGTTTGGTTGCTAGGGAATGGCTTGGCAGCTGCCAATCATCAAAGTCCAAAGGTTGCTTGTCAGTATGAATGATATAAACCAACTCCCATGCCTCTGTGACATTCAGAATGGAAGATATCCCTCTATAGATTTTAGTTGCTAAGGTGCTCGACAATGGTTGCTAGGGAGGGGCTAGGAAGTGTTGAGGGGATTCATGATTGGATGTGTGCTGCCCCGAGTCAAACGAGACCACCCTTGTCTTTCTATGACACTTCTATCCGGAGATATTCTTTTGACCTCTTTCAATGGAAGTCTATGGGACTTGTTGCTAAGGTGCTCTAAATGGTTGCTAGGGCGTGGCTTAATAGCTTCATAATGATCCTGAGAGACTGATTGGTCATCTGAGAAAAATGAGCCCATCCCCTTGTCTCTATGACACTGTGATCCAGAGCTATGTTCAATACAAAACCCCTATGCAATGTGTAGGACGGCCCATGAAATGTAAGTCAATGGGGCAACTTTGAGCAGCTCCTGCCCCCCAGGGGTGCAACTTTTACCCCATTGTGAGGTATGTTCTTACAGAGCCTGTCAGCCTGTCAATGTGGCAAATCACACGTTTCTGTGAAATCTGATTTCTGAGCTATGACTCGTCAAAGTTTGTTGCAATGTTAAGTCTATGGGATTTTTTTGGGGTGCTTTTTTGCCCCTGGGGCAATTACCGTACCCCCGATCTCTTAGAAAAGTTATAGCACACCTCTCCTCAATAAGCCGCACGATTTGACGCCTCACTCAGGGGTCTGTGATGTCAGCATGTATTTTTTATAACATAGTAAAAGATAGTTACTATAGAGTTATTATAGAGTTCTTAAAATCTTTATTAACGAGTGCCTTTGGTATGGCACAAGGCCTACGGTTGCTAGGGTGCTGTAATTGGTTGCTAGGGTGAGGCTATGAAGATTTTAGGCCATTAATTATTGGCTGCTTGATAAAATAAATCCTCTGAGGGAGAGAGGGAGAGAAACGCAGGGATGTCAGGCCCTTTGTGTCTGTGTGTGTGAAAAAGTCGGTTGGGATTTGAATTTCTGAACATTCCGCAATGTTAAGTCAATGGGATTTTTTGGCCGCTTTTTCGTCCGCTGTGCGAACATCATACACCCGATCGCTTAGAAAAGTCATAGCACACCTCTCAATATGCCGCACGATTTGACGCCTCACTCAGGGGTCTGTGATAAACGGTGCGGGACGAGTTACGCGCCAAACTTTGTGTGGAATAATTTTTGCAAGATAACACTAGTGTTGCCTTGCCTTTGGCAAGCACCACTAACTAGAAAAATTGCATTTCCTGCAGAACATGCGTGTGAATGCTTGAAATGCTTAACTGAAATGCAAGAAAGAAAGAAAGAAAAATAAAGAAGGATTAGTTAGAAAGAAAGATGGATTAGTTAGAAAGAAAGATGGATTAGTTAGAGAGAAAGAAAGAAAGATAGATTAGTTAGAAAGAAAGAAAGAAAGATTAGTTAGAAAAAAAGAAAGAAAGATTAGAAAGAAAGAAATAAAGATTAGGTAGAGAGAAAGAAAGAAAGAAAGAAAGAAAGAAAGAAAGAAAGAAAGAAAGAAAGATAGATTAGGTAGAAAGAAAGATTAGGTAGAAAGAAAGAAAGATTAGGTAGAAAGAAAGAAAGAAAGATTGGTTGCTAGGGCATTGCTAGGCGGTTGCTAGGGTATTCTGGGTGGTTGCTATGGTGTTGCTAGGTGGTTGCTAAGGTATTCTGGATGGTTGCTAGGTTGTTGATAGGCGGTTGCTAGGGTGTTCTGGGTGGTTGCTAGGTTGTTGCTAGGGTGTTCTGAGTGGTTGATAGGCGGTTGCTAGGTGGTTGCTAGGGTATTCTGGGTGGTTGCTAGGGTGTTGCTAGCTGGTTGCTAAGGTTTTCTGGATGGTTGCTAGGGTGTTGCTAGGTGGTTGCTAAGGTGTTCTGGGTGGTTGCTAGGCGGTTGCTAAGGTGTTCTGGGTAGTTGCTAGGCAGTTTCTAGGGTGTTCTGGGTGGTTGCTAGGCGGTTGCTAAGGTATTCTGGATGGTTTCTAGGGTGTTGCTAGGTGGTTGCTAGGGTGTTCTGGGTGGTTGCTAGGCGGTTGCTAAGGTATTCTGGATGGTTGCTAGGGTGTTGCTTGGTGGTTGCTAGGGTGTTCTGGGTGGTTGCTAGGGAATTCTGGTTGGTTGCTAGGGCGTTGCTAGGCAGTTGATAGGGTATTCTTAACATTTCTTGGCATGATTTAGCACTTACCTAATCGCCATTAGCATGTAGCTATTCACAGCTAGCATGTGTAGCATGTTGGAAGTCCTGTTTGCTAGCATGAGTCAAAAGAGCCAACCTCCATCTCTATACGATGTTCTGATGCAGAGATATAGGTCTTGCAAAATGGTTGCTAGGGTACTCTCTTTGGTTGCTAGGGAGTGGCTTGGCAGCTGCCAATCATAATACTCCAAAGGCTGATTGTCAGTGTGACTGATATAATCCAACCCCCATCTCTATACGATGTTTTGATGCAGAGATATAGGTCTTGCATAACGGTTGCTAGGGTACTCTGTTTGGTTGCTAGGGAGTGGCTTGGCAGCTGCCAATCACGAAGCTCCAAAGTCAATGTGAATGTATAAACCAACCCCCATCTCTATACGATGTTTTGATGCAGAGATATAGGTCTTGCAAAATGGTTGCTAGGGTACTCTGTTTGGTTGCTAGGGAGTGGCTTGGCAGCTAACAATCATGAAACTCCAAAGGCTGTTTGTAAGTATAAATGATATAAACCAACTCCCATGCCTCTGTGACATTCAGGATGGAAGATATCCCTCTTTGGATTTTGGTTGCTAAGGTGCTCGATAATGGTCGCTAGGGCGTGGCCAGTAAGTGTTGAGGTGATTCAGGATTGGCTGTTTGCTGGCCCGAGTCAAACGAGCCCACCCTCATGTTTCTATGACACTTATATCCTGAGATATCCCTTTGATCTCTTTTAATGGTAGTCAGAAAGAAAGAAAGATTAGGTAGAGAGAAAGAGAGAGAGAAAGAAAGAAAGAAAGAAAGAAAGAAAGAAAGAAAGAAAGAAAGAAAGAAAGAAAGAAAGATAGATTAGGTAGAAATAAAGATTAGGTAGAAAGAAAGAAAGAAAGAAAGAGAAAGAAAGAAAGAAAGAAAGAAAGAAAGAAAGAAAGAAAGAAAGAAAGAAAGAAAGATAGATTAGGTAGAAAGAAAGATTAGGTAGAAAGAGAAAAAAAGAAAGAAAGAAAGAAAGAAAGAAAGAAAGAAAGAAAGAAAGAAAGAAAGAAAGAAAGAAAGAAAGAAAGAAAGAAAGAAAGAAAGATTAGGTAGAAAGAAAGATTAGGTAGAAAGAAAGAAAGAAAGTAAGAAAGAAAGAAAGAAAAATAAGAAAGAAATTAAAATAAAAAAGGATTAGTTAGAAAGAAAGAAAGATGGATTAGTTAGAAAGAAAGATGGATTAGTTAGAGAGAAAGAAAGAAAGAAAGATAGATTAGTTAGAAAGAAAAAAGATAGATTCGTTAGAAAGAAAGATAGATTAGTTCGAAAGAAAGAAAGATAGATTAGTTAGAAAGAAAGAAAGATTAGAAAGAAAGAAAGAAAGATAGAAAGAAAGAAAGATTAGAAAGAAAGAAAGAAAGAAAGAAAGAAAGATTAGAAAGAAAGAAAGAAAGAAAGAAAGAAAGATTGGGTAGAGAGAAAGAGAGAGAGAAAGAAAGAAAGAAAGAAAGATAGATTAGGTAGAAAGAAAGATTAGGAAGAAAGAAAGAAAGATTAGGTAGAAAAAAGAAAGAAAGAAAGAAAGAAAGAAAGAAAGAAAGAAAGAAAGAAAGAAAGAAAGAAAGAAAGAAAGAAAGAAAGAAAGAAAGAAAGATTAGTTAGAAAGAAAGATAGATAGATTAGTTAGAAAGAAAGAAAGATAGATTAGTTAGAAAGATAGATTAGTTAGAAAGAAAGATAGATTAGATAGAAAGAAAGAAAGAAAGATAGATTAGGTAGAAAGAAAGATTAGGTAGAAAGAAAGAAAGATTAGGTAAAGAAAGAAAGGAAAGAAAGAAAGATTAGGTAGAACAAAGAAAGAAAGAAAGAAAGATTGGGCAGAGAGAAAGAGAGAGAGAAAGAAAGAAAGATAGATTAGGTAGAAATAAAGAAAGAGAAAGAAAGAAAGATTAGTAAGAAAGAAATAAAGATAGATAGATTAAGACAAAGATAGATTAGTTAGAAAGAAAGAAAGATTAGGTAGAAAAAAGAAAGAAAGAAAGATAGATAGATTAGTTAGAAAGAAAGAAAGAAAGATAGATTAGTTAGAAAGATAGATTAGTTAGAAAGAAAGATAGATTAGGTAGAAAGAAAGATTAGGTAGAAAGAGAAAGAAAGAAAGATTAGGTAGAAAAAAGAAAGAAAGAAAGAAAAATAAAGAAGGATTAGTTAGAAAGAAAGAAAGATGGATTAGTTAGAAAGAAAGAAAGATGGATTAGTTAGAGAGAAAGAAAAAAGATAGATTCGTTAGAAAGAAAGAAAGATAGATTAGTTCGAAAGAAAGAAAGATAGATTAGTTAGAAAGAAAGAAAGATTAGAAAGAAAGAAAGAAAGAAAGAAAGAAAGAAAGAAAGAAAGAAAGAATGAAAGATTAGGTAGAGAGAAAGAGAGAGAGAAAGAAAGAAAGAAAGAAAGATAGATTAGGTAGAAAGAAAGATTAGGAAGAAAGAAAGAAAGATAGATAGATTAGTTAGAAAGATAGATTAGTTAGAAAGAAAGATAGATTAGATAGAAAGAAAGAAAGATAGATTAGTTAGAAAGAAAGAAAGAAAGATTAGAAAGAAAGAAAGAAAGAAAGAAAGAATGAAAGAAAGATTAGGTAGAAAAAAGAAAGAAAGAAAGATAGATTAGTTAGAAAGAAAGAAAGAAAGATTAGAAAGAAAGAAAGAAAGAAAGAAAGAAAGATTAGAAAGAAAGAAAGAAAGATTAAGTAGAAAAAAGAAAGAAAGAAAGAAAGATTAGTTAGAAAGAAAGAAAGAAAGATTAGTTAGAAAGAAAGAAAGATAGATTAGTTAGAAAGATAGATTAGTTAGAAAGAAAGATAGATTAGATAGAAAGAAAGAAAGAAAGAAAGATAGATTAGGTAGAAAGAAAGATTAGGTAGAAAGAAAAATTAGGTAGAAAGAAAGATTAGGTAGAAAGAAAGAAAGAAAGAAAGAAAGAAAGAAAGAAAGAAAGAAAGAAAGAAAGAAATATATATTAGGTAGAAAGATAAATTAGGTAGAAAGAAAGAAAGATTAGGTAGAAAGAGAAAGAAAGAAAGATTAGGGTAGAAAGAAAGAAAGAAAGAAAGAAAGAAAGAAAGAAAGAAAGAAAGAAAGAAAGAAAGAAAGAAAGAAAGAAAGAAAGAAAGAAAGAAAAATAAAGAAGGATTAGTTAGAAAGAAAGAAAGATGGATTAGTTAGAAAGAAAGAAAGATGGATTAGTTAGAGAGAAAGAAAAAAGATAGATTCGTTAGAAAGAAAGAAAGATAGATGGATTAGTTCGAAAGAAAGAAAGAAAGAAAGAAAGATTAGAAAGAAAGAAAGAAAGAAAGATTAGAAAGAAAGAAAGAAAGATTAGGTAGAGAGAAAGAGAGAGAGAAAGAAAGAACGATAGATTAGTTAGAAAGAAAGATTAGGAAGAAAGAAGGAAAGATTAGTTAGAAAAAAGAAAGAAAGAAAGAAAGAAAGAAAGAAAGAAAGAAAGAAAGAAAGAAAGAAATAAAGAATGAAAGAAAGAAAGATTATTTAGAAAGAAAGATAGATAGATTAGTTAGAAAGAAAGATAGATAGATTAGTTAGAAAGATAGATTAGTTAGAAAGAAAGATAGATTAGATAGAAAGAAAGAAAGATAGATAGATTAGTTAGAAAGAAAGAAAGATAGATTAGTTAGAAAGATAGATTAGTTAGAAAGAAAGATAGATAAGATAGAAAGAAAGAAAGATAGAAAGAAAGAAAAATAAAGAAGGATTAGTTAGAATGAAAGAAAGATGGATTAGTTAGAAAGAAAGAAAGATGGATTAGTTAGAGAGAAAGAAAAAATATAGATTCGTTAGAAAGAAAGAAAGACAGATAGATTAGTTCGAAAGAAAGATAGATTAGTTAGAAAGAAAGAAAGATTAGAAAGAAAGAAAGAAAGAAAGAAAGAAAGAAAGAAAGAAAGAAAGAAAGATTAGTTAGAAAGAAAGATAGATAGATTAGTTAGAAAGAAAGAAAGATAGATTAGTTAGAAAGAAAGATAGATTAGATAGAAAGAAAGAAAGAAAGAAAAGATTAGAAAGAAAGAAGGAAAGATTAGGTAGAAAAAAGAAAGAAAGAAAGAAAGAAAGAAAGAATGAAAGAAAGATTAGTTAGAAAGAAAGATAGATAGATAGATTAGTTAGAAAGAAAGAAAGATAGATAGATTAGTTAGAAAGAAAGAAAGATAGATTAGTTAGAAAGAAAGATAGATTAGATAGAAAGATAGATTAGGTAGAAAGAAAGATTAGGTAGAAAGAAAGATTAGGTAGAAAGAAAGAAAGAAAGAAAGAAAGAAAGAAAGAAAGAAAGAAAGAAAGAAAGAAAGAAAGAAAGAAAGAAAGAAAGAAAGAAAGAAAGAAAGAAAGAAAGATTAGTTAGGAAGAAATATAGATAGATAGATAGATAGATAGATAGACAGACAGACAGACAGACAGACAGACAGACAGACAGACAGATAGATAGATAGATAGATAGATAGATAGATAGATAGATAGATAGATAGATAGATAGATAGATAGATAGATAGATAGATAGATAGATAGATAGATAGATAGATAGATAGATAGATAGGTTCATTAGTACATATAGAATGGTAGTTTAATTGAGTCTATGGCTTCAGCGAGTTTAGATTTGAGTTTTTGTGTTGTACACTACTGGGCACCGTAGTCTTGGCTCAATTTGAACATGTTGCAATGAAAGTCAATGGGATTTTTATGGTTTTTAATATTAATTTTTAAGAAATCTGAAAGTCACATCAAAAAGAAAAGTAATAGCACACAAGTAATTTAAAAGCTGAACATTTTGATAGTTGAATGGTTTTTGTAGCACAAAGTAGAGAGGAGAAGAAAGCGACCACGGAAGAATACGGAATAATAATAAAGATTTGGATTTCAATAGCTTGAAGCATTCACACTAACTAGAAAAATTGCGTTTCCTGCGGAACATGCGTGTGAATGCTTGAAATGCTTAAATGAAATGCACAAACAACTGCAAAATATTGCTAAACAAGCTGAGATGCACAATCAACTGCAAAACAGAGCAAAAATGCAAAAAAAGCTTAATTCAAATGCATTAATAAGCTGAAATGCAAAAAAAGATAAAAAAAAATTGTAGAAAACTAAAGAGTTTAATTAGAGAGGTAGAGAAGTAGACAGAGGTAAATAAATAAAGGGGTAGAGAAAGAGACAGAGGTAGAGAAGTAAAGGACAACAAAAAAAGAAAGGTAGAGAAAGACAGAGGGATAGATAGATAGATAGATAGATAGATAGATAGATAGATAGATAGATAGATAGATAGATAGATAGATAGATATAAAGATAGATAGATAGATAGATAGATAGATAGATAGATAGATAGATAGATAGATAGATAGATAGATAGATAGATAGATAGATAGATAGATAGATAGATAGATAGATAGATAATTTGGATAATTTGGATCTTGTCTAATCAACATCACCTGTGCAATCAGCTTTCCTATTTAGACAGAGGCCAAAATCGCTGATACTTGGCCTCAAACAAACCTCCCTAGAGACAAAACTATAGGTTGTATCAGCGAAATGACCTGACCATGAGCGAGACAAGGCCTTTGTGAACGATGTGATGTATTTTTGTGTGGATAGAGTTGAAAAAAGGGACCACTTTGGCAAGTTGAAAAACTGGTCCGTAATGCTCTGATCACTAAAGTTTGACCTGAATTTATAATTGCTGCCAATGGAGGATTGTCTGTCACTCTTGTCCTTTGGAAGGACACAGAGAAAAAATTATAAGTCCGAGGGATTTACTAAACACACATGAGGAACCACAACAAAAATACCTACGTTTCAAGTATAATTACATGCCCGAAGAGTTAAAATTGTGGCCAGGCCAGCGATTTAAAAATTATTTTTTACAATTAATTTTCAAGCTGGCTCACTCTAGCAGATGACATCACGTGCTCTAGCTCTGAACAGTCTCTCTCATCCGCACTTAAATGTTAAAAAAAATGCACAAAAAGCTTAATAGTTTAAAAATGATAAAAGGTATAAAAAAGAAAAATAATAGCACACAAGTCATTGAAAAGCTGAACATTTTGATACTTGAATGGTTTTTGTAGCACAAAGTAGAGAGGAGTTGAAAGCGACCACGGAAGAATACGGAATAATAATAAAGATTTGGATTTCAATAGTGTGAATGCTTGAAGCATTCACACTAATAATAACTAGAAAAATTGCATTTCCTGCGGAACATGCGTGTGAAAGCTTGAAATGCTTAAATGAAATGCATAAACAACTGCAAAATATTGCTAAACAAGCTGAGATGCACAAACAACTGCAAAACAGAGCAAAAATGCAAAAAAAGCTTAATTCAAATGCATTAATAAGCTGAAATGCAAAAAAAGATAAAAAAAAATTGTAGAAAACTAAAGAGTTTAATTAGAGAGGTAGAGAAGTAGACAGAGGTAAATAAATAAAGGGGTAGAGAAAGAGACAGAGGTAGAGAAGTAAAGGAGAACAAAAAAAGAAAGGTAGAGAAAGACAGAGGGATAGATAGATAGATAGATAGATAGATAGATAGATAGATAGATAGATAGATAGATAGATAGATAGATAGATAGATAGATAGATAGATAGATATAAAGATAGATAGATAGATAGATAGATAGATAGATAGATAGATAGATAGATAGATAGATAGATAGATAGATAGATAGATAGATAATTTGGACACAGAAAGTCAAATAGTTAGACAGGCAGATAGATAGAAGAGGATAAAAGGAGGAGTAGAAAGGAGAAGAAGAGATTAGGAAAGGAGGGGAGAAGAGGAGGACAGGAGGAGTAGAGGATGGAAGGAGGAGAAGAGGAGGGAAGAGGGAGGGAGAACAGGAGAAGCAGAAGCATAAATGCAACAAAAACCTGTAGTAATTAAAGTTCCTTCAGAAAAGAGCTCAGTGACTGTCCACCAATCAGAACACAGGAGCAATTATGTGTGTCTCCATTTGATCTTGTCTAATCAACATATCCTGTGCAATCAGCTTTCCGATTTAGACAGAGGCCAAAATCGCTGATACTTGGCCTCAAACAAACCTCCCTAGAGACAAAACTATAGGTTGTATCGGCGAAATGACCTGACCATGAGCGAGACAAGGCCTTTGTGAACGATGTGATGTATTTTTGTGTGGATAGAGTTGAAAAAAGGGACCACTTTGGCAAGTTGAAAAACTGGTCCGTAATGCTCTGATCACTAAAGTTTGACCTGAATTTATAATTGCTGCCAATGGAGGATTGTCTGTCACTCTTGTCCTTTGGAAGGACACAGAGAAAAAATTATAAGTCCGAGGGATTTACTAAACACACATGAGGAACCACAACAAAAATACCTACGTTTCAAGTATAATTACATGCCCGAAGAGTTAAAATTGTGGCCAGGCCAGCGATTTAAAAATTATTTTTTACAATTCATTTTCAAGCTGGCTCATTCTAGCAGATGACATCACGTGCTCTAGCTCTGAACAGTCTCTCTCATCCGCACTTAAATGTTAAAAAAAATGCACAAAAAGCTTAATAGTTTAAAAATGATAAAAGGTATAAAAAAGAAAAATAATAGCACAAAAGTCATTGAAAAGCTGAACATTTTGATACTTGAATGGTTTTTGTAGCACAAAGTAGAGAGGAGTTGAAAGCGACCACGGAAGAATACGGAATAATAATAAAGATTTGGATTTCAATAGTGTGAATGCTTGAAGCATTCACACTAATAATAACTAGAAAAATTGCATTTCCTGCGGAACATGCGTGTGAAAGCTTGAAATGCTTAAATGAAATGCATAAACAACTGCAAAATATTGCTAAACAAGCTGAGATGCACAAACAACTGCAAAACAGAGCAAAAATGCAAAAAAAGCTTAATTCAAATGCATTAATAAGCTGAAATGCAAAAAAAGATAAAAAAAAAATTGTAGAAAACTAAAGAGTTTAATTAGAGAGGTAGAGAAGTAGACAGAGGTAAATAAATAAAGGGGTAGAGAAAGAGACAGAGGTAGAGAAGTAAAGGAGAACAAAAAAAGAAAGGTAGAGAAAGACAGAGGGATAGATAGATAGATAGATAGATAGATAGATAGATAGATAGATAGATAGATAGATAGATAGATATAAAGATAGATAGATAGATAGATAGATAGATAGATAGATAGATAGATAGATAGATAGATAGATAGATAGATAGATAGATAGATAGATAGATAGATAGATAGATAGATAGATAGATAGATAGATAGATAGATAGATAATTTGGACACAGAAAGTCAAATAGTTAGACAGGCAGATAGATAGAAGAGGATACAAGGAGGAGTAGAAAGGAGAAGAAGAGATTAGGAAAGGAGGGGAGAAGAGGAGGACAGGAGGAGTAGAGGATGGAAGGAGGAGAAGAGGAGGGAAGAGGGAGGGAGAACAGGAGAAGCAGAAGCATAAATGCAACAAAAACCTGTAGTAATTAAAGTTCCTTCAGAAAAGAGCTCAGTGACTGTCCACCAATCAGAACACAGGAGCAATTATGTGTGTCTCCCTTTGATCTTGTCTAATCAACATCACCTGTACAATCAGCTTTCCTATTTAGACAGAGGCCAAAATCGCTGATACTTGGCCTCAAACAAACCTCCCTAGAGACAAAACTATAGGTTGTATCGGCGAAATGACCTGACCATGAGCGAGACACGGCCTTTGTGAACGATGTGATGTATTTTTGTGTGGATAGAGTTGAAAAAAGGGACCACTTTGGCAAGTTGAAAAACTGGTCCGTAATGCTCTGATCACTAAAGTTTGACCTGAATTTATAATTGCTGCCAATGGAGGATTGTCTGTCACTCTTGTCCTTTGGAAGGACACAGAGAAAAAATTATAAGTCCGAGGGATTTACTAAACACACATGAGGAACCACAACAAAAATACCTACGTTTCAAGTATAATTACATGCCCGAAGAGTTAAAATTGTGGCCAGGCCAGCGATTTAAAAATTATTTTTTACAATTCATTTTCAAGCTGGCTCACTCTAGCAGATGACATCACGTGCTCTAGCTCTGAACAGTCTCTCTCATCCGCACTTAAATGTTAAAAAAAAATGCACAAAAAGCTTAATAGTTTAAAAATGATAAAAGGTATAAAAAAGAAAAATAATAGCACACAAGTCATTGAAAAGCTGAACATTTTGATACTTGAATGGTTTTTGTAGCACAAAGTAGAGAGGAGTTGAAAGCGACCACGGAAGAATACGGAATAATAATAAAGATTTGGATTTCAATAGTGTGAATGCTTGAAGCATTCACACTAATAAGTATGCAAGAGAACACTAGTGTTGCCTTGCTTTCAGCAAGCACCACTAACTAGAAAAAATGATTTTCCTGTGGAACATGCGCGTGAATGCTTGAAATGCTTAAATGAAATGCACAAACAACTGCAAAATATTGCTAAACAAGCTGAGATGCACAAACAATGGCAAAACAGAGCAAAAATGCAAAAAAAGCTTAATTTAAATGCATTAATAAGATGAAATGTAAAAAAAGATAAAAAAAATTGTAGAAAACTAAAGAGTTTAATTAGAGAGGTAGAGAAGTAGACGCAGAGGTAAATAAATAAAGGGGTAGAGAAAAAGACAGAGGTAGAGAAGTAAAGGAGAACAAAAAAAGAAAGGTAGAGAAAGACAGAGAGATAGATAGATAGATAGATAGATAGATAGATAGATAGATAGATAGATAGATAGATAGATAGATAGATAGATAGATAGATAGATAGATAGATAGATAGATAGACAGATAGATAGATAATTTGGACACAGAAAGTCAAATAGTTAGACAGGCAGATAGATAGAAGAGGATAAAAGGAGGAGTAGAAAGAAGAAGAAGAGATTAGGAAAGGAGGGGAGAAGAGGAGGACAGGAGGAGTAGAGGATGGAAGGAGGAGAAGAGGGAGGGAGTTTAATGATACTAAAACTAAAGAGTTTAATTAGAGAGGTAGAGAAGTAGAAGCATTCACACTAATTACTAGAAAAATTGCATTTCCTGCGGAACATGCGGGTGAATGCTTGAAATGCTTAACTGAAATGCAAGACAGAAAGAAAGAAAAATAAAGAAGGATTAGTTAGAAAGAGAGAAAGATGGATTAGTTAGAAATAAAGATGGATTAGTTAGAGAGAAAGAAAGAAAGATAGATTAGTTAGAAAGAAAGAAAGATAGATAGATTAGTTGGAAAGAAAAAAGATAGATTCGTTAGAAAGAAAGATAGATAGATTAGTTAGAAAGAAAGAAAGAAAGATAGATTAGTTAGAAATAAAAGAAAGAAAGATTAGAAAGAAAGAAAGATTAGGTAGAGAGAAAGAGAGAGAGAAAAAGAAAGAAAGATAGATTAGGTAGAAAGAAAGATTAGGTAGAAAGAAAGAAAGAAAGAAAGATTAGGTAGAAAGAGAAAGAAAGAAAGAAAGATAGGTTGCTAGGGCGTTGCTAGGTGGTTGCTAGGGTATTCTGGATGGTTGCTATGGTGTTGCTAGGTGGTTGTAAAGGTATTCTGGATGGTTGCTAGGTTGTTGATAGGCGGTTGCTAGGCTGTTCTGGGTGGTTGCTATGGTGTTGCTAGATGGTTGCTAAGGTATTCTGGATGGTTGCTAGGTTGTTGATAGGCGGTTGCTAGGGTGTTCTGCGTGGTTGCTAGGCAGTTGCTAGGGTGTTCTGGGTGGTTGCTAGGCGGTTGCTAAGGTATTCTGGATGGTTGCTGGGGTGTTGCTAGGTGGTTGCTAGGGTGTTCTGGGTGGTTGCTAGGCGGTTGCTAAGGTATTCTGGATGGTTGCTAGGGTGTTGCTTGGTGGTTTCTAGGGTGTTCTGGGTGGTTGCTAGGCGGTTGCTAGGGTGTTCTGGGTGGTTGCTAGGGAATTCTGGGTGGTTGCTAGGGCGTTGCTAGGCAGTTGATAGGGTATTCTTAACATTTCTTGGCATGATTTAGCACTTGGCATTTCACAGCTAGCATGTGTGGCATGTTGGAAGTCCTGTTTGCTAGCATGAGTCAAAAGAGCCAACCTCCATCTCTATACGATGTTCTGATGCAGAGATATAGGTCTTGCAAAATGGTTGCTAGGGTACTCTCTTTGGTTGCTAGGGAGTGGCTTGGCAGCTGCCAATCATAAAACTCCAAAGACTGATTGTCAGTGTGAATGATATAAACCAACCCCCATCTCTATACGATGTTTTGATGCAGAGATATAGGTATTGCAAAACGGTTGCTAGGGTACTCTGTTTGGTTGCTAGGGAGTGGCTTGGCAGCTGCCACTCATGAAGCTCTAAAGTCAATATGAATGTATAAACCAACCCCCATCTCTATACGATGTTTTGATGCAGAGATATAGGTATTGAAAAACGGTTGCTAGGGTACTCTGTTTGGTTGCTAGGGAGTGGCTTGGCAGGTGTCAATCATGAAGCTCTAAAGTCAATGTGAATGTATAAACCAACCCCCATCTCTATTCGATGTTTTGATGCAGAGATATAAGTCTTGCAAAATGGTTGCTAGGGTACTCTGTTTGGTTGCTAGGGAGTGGCTTGGCAGCTGCCAATCATGAAACTCCAAAGGCTGCTTGTAAGTATAAATGATATAAACCAACTCCCATGCCTCTGTGACATGCAGAATGGAAGATATCCCTCTTTGGATTTTGGTTGCTAAGGTGCTCGATAATGGTTGCTAGGGCGTGGCCAGTAAGTGTTAAGGTGATTCAGGATTGGCTGTTTGCTGGCCCGAGTCAAACGAGCCCACCCTCATGTTTCTATGACACTTATATCCTGAGATATCCCTTTGATATATTTTAATGGTAGTCAGAAAGAAAGAAAGATTAGGTAGAGAGAAAGAGAGAGAGAAAGAAAGATATATTAGGTAGAAATAAAGATTAGGTAGAAAGAGAAAGAAAGAAAGAAAGAAAGATTAGGTAGAGAGAAAGAGAGAGAGAAAGAAAGAAAGAAAGATAGATTAGGTAGAAAGAAAGATTAGGTAGAAAGAAAGAAAGATTAGGTAGAGAAAGAAAGAAAGATTAGGTAGAGAGAAAGAGGGAGAGAAAGAAAGAAAGAAAGAAAGAAAGAAAGAAAGAAAGAAAGAAAGAAAGAAAGAAAGAAAGAAAGAAAGAAAGAAAGAAAGATAGATAGATTAGGTAAAAAGAAAGATTAGATAGAAAGAAAGAAAGAAAGATTAGGTAGAGAAAGAAAGAAAGAAAGAAAGAAAGAAAGAAAGAAAGAAAGAAAGAAAGAAAGATTAGGTAGAAAAAAAGAAAGAAAGAAAGAAAGAAAGAAAAATAAAGAAGGATTAGTTAGAAAGAAAGATGGATTAGTTAGAAAGAAAGAAAGATGGATTAGTTAGAGAGAAAGAAAGAAAGATAGATTAGTTAGAAAGAAAGATAGATAGATTAGTTAGAAAGAAAAAAGATAGATTCGTTAGAAAGAAAGATAGATAGATTAGTTCGAAAGAAAGAAAGATATATTAGTTAGAAAGAAAGAAAGATTAGAAAGAAAGAAAGATTAGAAATAAATAAATAAAGAAAGAAAGATTGGGTAGAGAGAAAGAGAGAGAGAAAGAAAGAAAGATAGATTAGGTAGAAAGAAAGATTAGGAAGAAAGAAAGAAAGATTAGGTAGAAAAAAAAGAAAGAAAGAAAGAAAGAAAGAAAGAAAGAAAGAAAGAAAGAAAGAAAGAAAGAAAGAAAGAAAGAAAGAAAGAAAGAAAGAAAGAAAGAAAGAAAGAAAAAAGAAAGATTAGTTAGAAAGAAAGAAAGATAGATAGATAGATTAGTTAGAAAGAAAGAAAGATAGATTAGTTAGAAAGATAGATTAGTTAGAAAGAAAGATAGATTAGATCGAAAGAAAGAAAGAAAGATTGATTAGGTAGAAAGAAAGATTAGGTAGAAAGAAAGAAAGAAAGAAAGAAAGAAAGAAAGAAAGAAAGAAAGAAAGAAAGAAAGAAAGAAAGAAAGAAAGAAAGATAGATTAGGTAGAAAGAAAGATTAGTTAGAAAGAAAGATAGATTAGATAGAAAGAAAGAAAGAAAGAAAGAAAGATAGATTAGGTAGAAAGAAAGATTAGGTAGAAAGAAAGAAAGAAAGAAAGAAAGAAAGAAAGAAAGAAAGAAAGAAAGAAAGAAAGAAAGATTAGGTAGAAAGAAAGATTATGTAGAAAGACAGAAAGATTAGGTAGAAAAAGAAAGAAAGATTAGGTAGAAAAAAGAAAGAAAGAAAGAAAGAAAGAAAGAAAGAAAGAAAGAAAGAAAGAAAGAAAGAAAGAAAGAAAGAAAGAAAGAAAGAAAGAAAGAAAGAAAGAAAAATAAAGAAGGATTAGTTAGAAAGAAAGAAGGATTAGTTAGAAAGAAAGAAAGATGGATTAGTTAGAGAGAAAGAAAGAAAGATAGATTAGTTAGAAAGAAAGATAGATTAGTTAGAAAGAAAAAAGATAGATTCGTTAGAAAGAAAGATAGATAGATTAGTTAGAAAGATAGATTAGTTAGAAAGATAGATTAGTTAGAAAGAAAGATAGATTAGATAGAAAGAAAGAAAGATAGATTAGTTAGAAAAAAAAGATAGATAGATTAGTTAGATAGAAAGATAGATTAGTTAGAAAGAAAGAAAAATAGATTAGTCAGAAAGAAAGAAAGAAAGAAAGATAGATTAGTAAGAAAGGAAGATAGATTAGTTAGAAAGATTTAGTAACAGATAGATAGATAGATAGATAGATAGATAGATAGATAGATAGATAGATAGATAGATAGATAGATAGATAGATAAGTTCATTAGTACATATAGAATGGTAGTTTAATTGAGTCTAGGGCTTCAGGGAGTTTAGATTTTAGTTTTTGTGTTGTACACTACTGGGCCACCGTAGTCTTGGCTCAATTTGAACATGTTGCAATGAAAGTCAATGGGATTTTTATGGTTTTTAATATTAATTTTTAAGAAATCTGAAAGTCACATCAAAAAGAAAAGTAATAGCACACAAGTCCTTTAAAAGCTGAACATTTTGATAGTTGAATGGTTTTTGTAGCACAAAGTAGAGAGGAGTTGAAAGCGACCACGGAAGAATATGGAATAATAATAATAAAGATTTGGATTTCAATAGTGTGAATGCTTGAAGCATTCACACTAATAATAAGTATGCACAAGAACACTAGTGTTGCTTTGCCTATGGCAAGCACCACTAACTAGAAAAAGTTCGTCGAGACAAACTTTAAGTTGGCTTGTGAAAGTTTGGACCAGAAAGTTTTAAGTAGTTTGAAGTTTACATTAGTTTAATATGTAAATTAGTTTAAACAGTAAATTAGTTTGAAGTTTAAAGTACTTTGAAGTTTACATTAGTTTATAGTTTAAATTAGTTTAAATTAGTTTAAAGTTAAAAGTAGTTAGAAGTTTAAATTAGTTTAAAGTTTAAAGTAGTTTGAAGTTTGAAGTAGTTTGAAGTTTAAATTAGTTTATAGTTTAAATTAGTTTAAAGTTTAAATTAGTTTGAATTTTAAAGTAGTTTGAAGTTTATATTAGTTGCTAGGGTGTTCTGGGTGGTAGCTAGGGTGTTCTGGGTGGTTGCTAGGCAGTTGTTAGGGTGTTCTGGGTGGTTGCTATGGTGTTGCTAGGGTGTTGTAAGGTATTTTGGGTGGTTGCTAGGGTGTTCTGGGTGGTTGCTATGGTGTTGCTAGGGTGTTCTAGGGTATTTTGGGTGGTTGCTATGGTGTTGCTAGGGTGATTTAAGGTATTTTGGGTGGTTGGCAGGGTGTTCTGGGTGGTTGCTAGGCAGTTGCTAGGGTGTTCTGGGTGGTTGCTATGGTGTTGCTAGGGTGTTCTAACGCCTTTTGGGTGGTTGCTAGGGTGTTCTGGGTTGTTGCTAGGCAGTTGCTAGGGTGTTCTGGGTGGTTGCTATGGTGTTGCTATGGTGTTCTAGGCTTTTTTGGGTGGTTGCTATGGTGTTGCTAGGATGTTTTAAGGTATTTTGGGTGGTTGCTAAGGTGTTCTGGGTGGTTGCTATGGTGTTGCTAGGGTGTTTTAGGGTATTTTGGGTGGTTGCTATGGTGTTGCTAGGGTGATTTAAGGTATTTTGGGTGGTTGCCAGCGTGTTCTGGGTGGTTGCTAGGCAGTTGCTAGGATGTTCTGGGTGGTTGCTATGGTGTTGCTAGGGTGTTCTAGGGTATTGTGGGTGGTTGCTAGGGTGTTCTGGGTTGTTGCTTGGCAGTTGCTAGGGTGTTCTGGGTGGTTGCTATGGTGTTGCTATGGTGTTCTAGGATTTTTTGGGTGGTTGCTATGGTGTTGCTAGGATGTTTTAAGGTATTTTGGGTGGTTGCTAGGGTGTTCTGGGTGGTTGCTATGGTGTTGCTAGGGTGTTCTAAGGTATTTTGGGTGGTTACTAGGGTGTTCTGGGGGTCGCTAGGCGGTTGCTAGGGTGCTCTGGGTGGTTGCTATGGTGTTATAAGTTATTTTTGTTGGTTGCTATGGTGTTGCTAAGGTGTTGTAAGGTATTTTGGGCGGTTGCTAGGGTGTTCTAAGGTATTTTGGTTGGTTGCTAGGGTGTTCTGGGTGGTTGCTAGGGTGTTGCTAGGGTATTTTGAGCGGTTGCTTGGGTGTTCTGGAAAGTTGCTATGGTGAACTATTTATGAGTTTTAAAGTTCATAAGTATGAATTCATGAGAGTTCATAAGTTTATGAATTCATGAGTTTCTATGTTTATGAGTTTATAAGTGTATAAATTCATGATATTATAAGTTTAAATGAGTAAGAGTTCAGAGTTTATTAATTTATGAGTTTAGAGTTTATAAGTTTAAATGAGTAAGTGTCCAGAGTTTATTAATTTATGAGTTTAATAGTTTATGAGAGTTTATAAGAGTATGAGTTTATGAATTTAGAGTTTATGAGTTTAGAGTTTATAAGTTTAAATGAGTCTAAGAGTTCAATTTTAGAGTTAATTAATTTATTATGAGTTTAAGATTAGATAGATAAGTGCAATAGTTAGATGAGTTTATTAGTTTAAATGAGTCTCAATGGCTCATATAGTGTATAGAATGGCAGTTTGATTCAGTCTAGGGCTTCAAGGTATTTAGATTAGAAATTTTGACAGTTGGGGAGTTTGACAGTCTGAACATTCCGCAATGTTAAATCAATGGGATTTTCAAATGATTTTTTCCGAGTTTTGATCGTCATTTTTAGGAAAACCGTAAGTCCGATCAGTTAGAAAAGATATAGCAACTCGTGTCAGAACAGTTTGAGTGTCTGAGCCGAGTTTGGAGTATGTGGAGTTAAAGCTCTAGGAGGTAGAGATGCGCGGATGGGCTATTATTTCATCCGCAACCGCATCACAAAACTCATCATCCGTCCGCCATCCATCCGCACCAACGTTTTTGACCAATTTTCAAAACCGCACCCGCCCGCAATCCGCTGATTGGGCGATACAAGGCGCTTCTGATGACAGCCGCGAGACTAGAAAGCTCTCAGAATATCAGCAGTGAACTCCGTCTCCGATCGGCGCGCAGGGACAAAGATAACAATATTTAACAATGTGTATATATTTTTCATTTGATTGGTTCAACCGCCCGCCACCCGGCCGAATTTAATTAAAATAATTTTTTTCGTCATGTCATCCGCCCGATCCGCGGTTTATCCGCAGAGTCCGCGGCTGTAACCGCCAACCGCGCATCTCTACTAGGAGGAGTGAGAGTCAGAATTTTTTCCGCTCAGAAGAATAATAATAATAAATATAGCTGCAACCAGCCATTACCGGGGCCAAGCGCAAGAAGCGGCAACAGATGCCATCATGGGTTGGAGTGGCAGATCAACTGCAGCAAGGAGCAATTAAGGACATTTTAAGAGAATTTTGGTAAAATGGCTGAAAAATCATATACATTAACTAAAAGTATGATTTAATGGATTATCACTTTCGACCAATAGGTGGCGCAGTTATGAAATCAATGCATTGTGATCAGAGTGAGGTGACAATGACACATACAAAGTTTGGTGTCAAAATGTGAAGGCATTGCAAAGATAAAGCCTAAATAGTCATTTTGGCAGCATGTCTCAACTTTGATGCTGTGGTATACGAAAACGGTTTCGTCTATCGTCACGAAATCCATAACTTTTAGTCGGCATGGTCTGGAGATGATATGATTCGATTTTGGTGAAAATCGGACGAATGGTCTAGGAGAAGTTCGAAAAAGAAGGTTTTGAAAGTAAATAAAGATGGCGGACAGGAAGTTCGTCCAAATACGTCAAACTTGGTATCTATGTTCTCAGCATGACCCAAGGAATCTGTTAAGACCAGTGTCATTACAATAAGCATATTTTTTCAAAAGTTATTAGCATTTTTGGAATTTTAATTTTAACTTTTGACCAACAGGTGGCGCTGTCTCGAAATCTTTTGAGTACCTTCAGGGGATGGTGCTGGTGGCAAATTATGAGTTTCCTAATGTTACAGCAATGCATTCATTAAGTATAGCATTTTACATCACAAAACTGTATTGAAGTCAATGGGAATTTCATGTTTTTTTCTATTATAGCGCCAACAAGAGGCAAAATCCCACAATTTTTTTCACATGTCCTCAGACTGAGCCCATACATGTGTGTGCCAAATTTGATTAAAATATCTCAATTCGCTCCGGAGTTATAGACATTTATATGAAAAAACACGTAAAAAATGACTGACACACGACTTTTATTGAATTTTACTACCCCTTACTATCAATATTTTCACATTTGGGCATTAGCATTTCGTTAACAAGCTATGATTGCGTACTTCTGACGGTGGTTTCGTCTCAATCGGACTAACGGTTTCGAAGATATCAGCAAATGTTTTTTAAGCGCTAAATCACAACGCTACACAAACCGTAAGTCGAAACCTAGCATATTTGGTATCTCTGGACTCGGCAATGATTCAGGACCTCAACGAGATGACTCCCGTGAAAATAAGTCAACCACAGCCAGAGTTATAAGCATTTGAAAAATAAATTTTACCACTAGGTGGCGCTGTTTCGAAACTTCTCAGGCTCCTTCAGGGCATCGTACTGATGACCCATACAGAGTTTCGTAACAATTCGTTCATGCGTTCAAAAAATACAGCATTTTAGCACATAATTCAAAATGGCCGACAGCCAAAATGGCCGATCTGGGAAAATTGGATATCAGTCGACTCGGCATGACGCCCTGAATCTAAAGAGACCACTTTTATGATTTTTGGACAAACCGTTCAGAAGTTATGAGCGAAAATAGCCGTTTTTCATATCTCCGGACCAGTAGGTGGCACTGCGCCGAAACGCAGCATGTAGCCTCAGGTCATGCTTGTGATGACATTTACCAAGTTTGGTCTGAATACGATTAAGCGTTGCGGAGATACAGCCTTACGTCTGTTTTCGCAAGCGCTACGTAAAATTTGTTTGCGCGTTTATCGAAAGCGGTTTGACGAATCGACTTGAATTCCATAACTTTTTGTCGCCAATGCCTGGAGATGATCTGGTGCAATTTTGGTGAGAATCGGACAAACCGTCTAGGACGAGTTCGCAAAAGTAGGTTTTTTGGACAATTCAAAATGGCGGCCATATTTTTATGACGGAAAATGACGTCATTGGGTGCGATCAAATCGTCATGAGCTCAGAAATCAGAGGAAAAAATAATTTTGTTGATAGGCCAAACGGTTCAAAAGTTATTAGCATAATAAAAGTGAATCTTTGGACAGGTGGTGGCGCTTGAGGCAATGAGTTAGAGACACCAAAATTGGTGCAATTGATGTTGGGACTGTCCTCTATCAGAATGTCAAACCAAAACAACTTTCCCGCAAACGGTTCTATGGGCTGCCATAGACGCCCAGTCGGAAGAAGAATAATAATAATAACAAGCAGCCATTCCGGGGCCAAGCGCAAACGCAGACGACAAGACATGCCAACATGGCTGGAAGTTTCAGACCAACAGCAGCAAGGAGCAATTAAAGACATTTAAAGATGAATTTAGGCAAAATGGCTTAAATTATATATACAGTGTCAGTAACTTATAAAATGATTTAATGGTTTATCACTTTCGACCAATAGGTGGCGCAGTTATGAAATCAATGCATTGTGATCAGAGTGAGGTGACAATGACACATACAAAGTTTGGTGTCAAAATGTGAAGGCATTGCAAAGATAAAGCCTAAATAGTCATTTTGGCAGCATGCCTCAAATTTGATGCTGTGGTATACGAAAACAGTTTTGTCTATCGTCACGAAATCCATAACTTTTAGTCGGCATGGTCTGGAGATGATATGATTCGATTTTGGTGAAAATCGGACGAATGGTCTAGGAGAAGTTTGAAAAAGAAGGTTTTGAAAGTAAATAAAGATGGCGGACAGGAAGTTCGTCCAAATACGTCAAACTTGGTATCTATGTTCTCAGCATGACCCAAGGAATCTGTTAAGACCAGTGTCATTACAATAAGCATATTTTTTCAAAAGTTATTAGCATTTTTGGAATTTTAATTTTAACTTTTGACCAACAGGTGGCGCTGTCTCAAAATCTTTTGAGTACCTTCAGGGGATGGTGCTGGTGGCAAATTATGAGTTTCCTAATGTTACAGCAATGCATTCATTAAGTATAGCATTTTACATCACAAAACTGTATTTAAGTCAATGGGAATTTCATGTTTTTTTCTATTATAGCGCCAACAAGAGGCAAAATCCCACAATTTTTTTCATGTGTCCTCAGACTGAGCCCATACATGTGTGTGCCAAATTTGATGAAAATATCTCAATTCGCTTCGGAGTTATAGACATTTATATGAAAAAACACGTAAAAAATGACTGACACACGACTTTTATTGAATTTTACTACCCCTTACTATCAATATTTTCACATTTGGGCATTAGCGTGGAGTTAACAAGCTATGATTGCGTACTTCTGACGGTGGTTTCGTCTCAATCGGACTAACGGTTTCGAAGATATCAGCAAATGTTTTTTAAGCGCTAAATCACAACGCTACACAAACCGTAAGTCGAAACCTAGCATATTTGGTATCTCTGGACTCGGCAACGATTCAGGACCACAACGAGATGACTCCCGTGAAAATAAGTCAACCACAGCCAGAGTTATAAGCATTTGAAAAATAAATTTTACCACTAGGTGGCGCTGTTTCGAAACTTCTCAGGCTCCTTCAGGGCATCGTACTGATGACCCATACCGAGTTTCGTAAACAATTCGTTCATGCGTTCAAAAAATACAGCATTTTAGCACATCATTCAAAATGGCCGACAGCCAAAATGGCCGATCTGGGAAAATTGGATATCAGTCGACTCGGCATGACGCCCTGAATCTAAAGAGACCACTTATATGATTTTTGGACAAACCATTCAGAAGTTATGAGCAAAAATAGCCGTTTTCATATCTCCGGACCAGTAGGTGGCACTGCGCCGAAACGCAGCATGTAGCCTCAGGTCATGCTTGTGATGACATGTACCAAGTTTGGTCTGAATACGATTAAGCGTTGCGGAGATACAGCCTTACGTCTGTTTTCGCAAGCGCTACGTAAAATTTGTTTGCGCGTTTATCGAAAGCGGTTTGACGAATCGACTTGAATTCCATAACTTTTTGTCGCCAATGCCTGGAGATGATCTGGTGCAATTTTGGTGAGAATCGGACAAACCGTCTAGGACGAGTTCGCAAAAGTAGGTTTTTTGGACAATTCAAAATGGCGGCCATATTTTTATGACGGAAAATGACGTCATTGGGTGCGATCGAATCTTCATGAGCTCAGGAATCAGAGGAAAAAATAATTTTGTTGATAGGCCAAACGGTTCAAAAGTTATTAGCATAATGATTTTGAAACTTTGGACAGGTGGTGGCGCTAGAGGGAATGAGTTAGAGACACCAAAATTGGTGCACTTACTGTTGGGACTGTCCTCTATCAGAATGTCAAACCGGAACAACTTTCCCGGACACGGTTCTAGGGGCTGCCATAGACGCCCAGTCGGAAGAAGAAGAATAATAATAAATATAGCTGCAAGCAGCCATTCCGGGGCCAAGCGCAAACGCAGACGACAAGACATGCCAACATGGCTGGAAGTTTCAGACCGACAGCAGCAAGGAGCAATTAAAGACATTTAAAGATGAATTTAGGCAAAATGGCTTAAATTATATATACAGTGTCAGTAACTTATAAAATGTTTTAATGGATTATCACTTTCGACCAATAGGTGGCGCAGTTATGAAATCAATGCATTGTGATCAGAGTGAGGTGACAATGACACATACAAAGTTTGGTGTCAAAATGTGAAGGCATTGCAAAGATAAAGCCTAAATAGTCATTTTGACACGGTTCTAGGGGCTGCCATAGACGCCCAGTCGGAAGAAGAAGAATAATAATAATAATAACAAGCAGCCATTCCGGGGCCAAGCGCAAACGCACGACAAGACATGCCAACATGGCTGGAAGTTTCAGACCGACAGCAGCAAGGAGCAATTAAAGACATTTAAAGATGAATTTAGGCAAATGGCTAAAAAATCATATATACAGTAACTTTTAAGATGATTTAATGGATTATCACTTTCGACCAATAGGTGGCGCAGTTACGAAATCGATGTGATGTGGTCAGAGTGAGGTGACAATGACACATACAAAGTTTGGTGTCAAAATATCAAGGCATTGCAGAGATAAAGACTTAATAGTCATTTTGGCAGCATGTCTCAACTTTGCTGCTGCGGTATACGAAAACGGTTTCGTCTATCGTCACGAAATCCATAACTTTTAGTCGGCACGATATGGAGATGACACGATTCGATTTTGGTGAAAATCGGACGAATGGTCTAGGAGAAGTTCGAAAAAGAAGGTTTTGAAAGTAAATAAAGATGGCGGACAGGAAGTTCGTCCAAATACGTCAAACTTGGTATCTATGTTCTCAGTATGACCCAAGGAATCTGTTAAGACCAGTGTCATTACAATAAGCATATTTTTTCAAAAGTTATTAGCATTTTTGGAATTTTAATTTTAACTTTTGACCAACAGGTGGCGCTGTCTCGAAATATTTTGAGTACCTTCAGGGGATGGTGCTGGTGGCAAATTATGAGTTTCATAATGTTACAGCAATGCATTCATTAAGTATAGCATTTTACATCACAAAACTGTATTGAAGTCAATGGGAATTTCATGTTTTTTTCTATTATAGCGCCAACAAGAGGCAAAATCCCACAATTTTTTTCATGTGTCCTCAGACTGAGCCCATAAATGTGTGTGCCAAATTTGATGAAAATATCTCAATTCGCTTCGGAGTTATAGACATTTATATGAAAAAACACGTAAAAAAGGACTGACACACGACTTTTATTGAATTTTACTACCCCTTACTATCAATATTTTCACATTTTGGCATTAGTGGATTGTTAACAAGCTATGATTGCGTACTTCTGACGGTGGTTTCGTCTCAATCGGACTAACGGTTTCGAAGATATCAGTAAATGTTTTTTAAGCGCTAAATCACAACGCTACACAAACCGTAAGTTGAAACCTAGCATATTTGGTATCTCTGGACTCGGCAACGATTCAGGACCACAACGAGATGACTCCCGTGAAAATAAGTCAACCACAGCCAGAGTTATAAGCATTTGAAAAATAAATTTTACCACTAGGTGGCGCTGTTTCAAAACTTCTCAGGCTCCTTCAGGGCATCGTACTGATGACCCATACCGAGTTTCGTAACAATTCGTTCATGCGTTCAAAAAATACAGCATTTTAGCACATAATTCAAAATGGCCGACAGCCAAAATGGCCGATCTGGGAAAATTGGATATCAGTCGACTCGGCATGACGCCCTGAATCTAAAGAGACCACTTTTATGATTTTTGGACAAACCATTCAGAAGTTATGAGCGAAAATATCCGTTTTTCATATGTCCGGACCAGTAGGTGGCACTGCGCCGAAACGCAGCATGTAGCCTCAGGTCATGCTTGTGATGACATGTACCAAGTTTGGTCTGAATACGATTAAGCGTTGCGGAGATACAGCCTTACGTCTGTTTTTGCAAGCGCTGCGTAAAATTTGTTTGCGCGTTTATCGAAAGTGGTTTGACGAATCGACTTGAATTCCATAACTTTTTGTCGCCAATGCCTGGAGATGATCTGGTGCAATTTTGGTGAGAATCGGACAAACCGTCTAGGACGAGTTCGCAAAAGTAGGTTTTTTGGACAATTCAAAATGGCGGCCATATTTTTATGACGGAAAATGACGTCATTGGGTGCGATCGAATCGTCATGAGCTCAGGAATCAGAGGAAAAAATAATTTTGTTGATAGGCCAAACGGTTCAAAAGTTATTAGCATAATGATTTTGAAACTTTGGACAGGTGGTGGCGCTAGAGGGAATGAGTTAGAGACACCAAAATTGGTGCACTTACTGTTGGGACTGTCCTCTATCAGAATGTCAAACCGGAACAACTTTCCCGGACACGGTTCTAGGGGCTGCTATAGACGCCCAGTCGGAAGAATAATAATAAGAAGAAGAAGAAGAAGAAGAAGAACCGGAACAGATACAATAGGTGCCTCCGCACCTTCGGTGCTTGGCCCCTAATAAATATAGCTGCAAGCAGCCATTCCGGGGCCAAGCGCAAACGCAGACGACAAGACATGCCAACATGGCTGGAAGTTTCAGACCGACAGCAGCAAGGAGCAATTAAAGACATTTAAAGATGAATTTAGGCAAAATGGCTTAAATTATATATACAGTGTCAGTAACTTATAAAATGATTTAATGGTTTATCACTTTCGACCAATAGGTGGCGCAGTTATGAAATCAATGCATTGTGATCAGAGTGAGGTGACAATGACACATACAAAGTTTGGTGTCAAAATGTGAAGGCATTGCAGAGATAAAGCCTAAATAGTCATTTTGGCAGCATGCCTCAACTTTGATGCAGTGGTATACGAAAACGGTTTCGTCTATCGTCACGAAATCCATAACTTTTGGTCGGCATGGTCTGGAGATGATATGATTCGATTTTGGTGAAAATCGGACGAATGGTCTAGGAGAAGTTCGAAAAAGAAGGTTTTGAAAGTAAATAAAGATGGCGGACAGGAAGTTTGTCCAAATACGTCAAACTTGGTATCTATGTTCTCAGCATGACCCAAGGAATCTGTTAAGACCAGTGTCATTACAATAAGCATATTTTTTCAAAAGTTATTAGCATTTTTGGAATTTTAATTTTAACTTTTGACCAACAGGTGGCGCTGTCTCGAAATCTTTTGAGTACCTTCAGGGGAGGGTGCTGGTGGCAAATTATGAGTTTCCTAATGTTACAGCAATGCATTCATTAAGTATAGCATTTTACATCACAAAACTGTATTGAAGTCAATGGGAATTTCATGTTTTTTTCTATTATAGCGCCAACAAGAGGCAAAATCCCACAATTTTTTTCATGTGTCCTCAGACTGAGCCCATACATGTGTGTGCCAAATTTGATGAAAATATCTCAATTCGCTTCGGAGTTATAGACATTTATATGAAAAAACACGTAAAAAATGACTGACACACGACTTTTATTGAATTTTACTACCCCTTACTATCAATATTTTCACATTGAACATTAGCATAAAGTTAAGAAGCTATGATTGCGTACTTCTGACGGTGGTTTCGTCTCAATCGGACTAACGGTTTCGAAGATATCAGCAAATGTTTTTTAAGCGCTAAATCACAACGCTACACAAACCCTAAGTCGAAACCTAGCATATTTGGTATCTCTGGACTCGGCAACGATTCAGGACCTCAACGAGATGACTCCCGTGAAAATAAGTCAACCACAGCCAGAGTTATAAGCATTTGAAAAATAAATTTTACCACTAGGTGGCGCTGTTTCGAAACTTCTCAGGCTCCTTCAGGGCATCGTACTGATGACCCATACCGAGTTTCGTAACAATTCGTTCATGCGTTCAAAAAATACAGCATTTTAGCACATAATTCAAAATGGCCGACAGCCAAAATGGCCGATCTGGGAAAATTGGATATCAGTCGACTCGGCATGACGCCCTGAATCTAAAGAGACCACTTTTATGATTTTTGGACAAACCGTTCAGAAGTTATGAGCGAAAATAGCCGTTTTTCATATCTCCGGACCAGTAGGTGGCACTGCGCCGAAACGCAGCATGTAGCCTCAGGTCATGCTTGTGATGACATGTACCAAGTTTGGTCTGAATACGATTAAGTGTTGCGGAGATACAGCCTTACGTCTGTTTTCGCAAGCGCTACGTAAAATTAGTTTGTGCGTTTATCGAAAGCGGTTTGACGAATCGACTTGAGTTCCATAACTTTTTGTCGCCAATGCCTGGAGATGATCTGGTGCAATTTTGGTGAGAATCGGACAAACCGTCTAGGACGAGTTCGCAAAAGTAGGTTTTTTGGACAATTCAAAATGGCGGCCATATTTTTATGACGGAAAATGACGTCATAGGGTGCGATCGAATCGTCATGAGCTCAGAAATCAGAGGAAAAAATAATTTTGTTGATAGGCCAAACGGTTCAAAAGTTATTAGCATAATAAAAGTGAAACTTTGGACAGGTGGTGGCGCTAGAGGCAATGAGTTAGAGACACCAAAATTGGTGCAATTGATGTTGGGACTGTCCTCTATCAGAATGTCAAACCAAAACAACTTTCCCGCAAACGGTTCTATGGGCTGCCATAGACGCCCAGTCGGAAGAATAATAATAAGAAGAAGAAGAAGAACCGGAACAGATACAATAGGTGCCTCCGCACCTTCGGTGCTTGGCCCCTAATAAGAACCGGAACAGATACAATAGGTGCCTCCGCACCTTCGGTGCTTGGCCCCTAATAATAATAATAAGAACCGGAACAGATACAATAGGTGCCTCCGCACCTTCGGTGCTTGGCCCCTAATAATAAGAACCGGAACAGATACAATAGGTGCCTCCGCACCTTCGGTGCTTGGCCCCTAATAATAAGAACCGGAACAGATACAATAGGTGCCTCCGTACCTTCGGTGCTTGGCCCCTAATAAGTTTAAATAGGATTTCAGTAAGTTGGCTCTCACAAGCCAACTTAATAAGTTTAAATAGGATTTCAGTAAGTTGGCTCTTACAAGCCAACTTAATAATAAGTTTAAATAGGATTTCAGTAAGTTGGCTCTCACAAGCCAACTTAATAAGTTTAAATAGGATTTCAGTAAGTTGGCTCTCACAAGCCAACTTAATAATGGGAGATTTAGAAGCAATTTTTTTTTTACCGTGAACACCACAAGTGTAACAAGGTGAACCGGAGTTTTCCGGAGTTGTGCTGAACAATAACCGGATCTAGTCACATGTGCTCAATCGAACATTACCTGATTCGACATTGGCTTTCTCATATACCGTTACCGTTACAGCTCCTGCTGTAAATGTCTAACGATAGATTAGATTAGTTGACGGTTGCGGTACATGTGAGAAAGGAGCTATAGTTTATTCAAGCACTTTAAGTAACTTTGTTAGTGTTATGACTGACTCAGGGACATAACAAAAGATAGGAGACCATGCCACGAGCAAACAGTACAAATCATAAGTTTATTGTGTACCTAACACAAATTTAAACAATAGAACCAACAATGGCGTGTGAGTGTCAGTATCAGTAGTGTAGAGCAGGTGTATGGATGGGTTGTGTGTGTAGGTGCAAGTAGTGATGTGACATTTGAACCGAGGCGCCGGAGCTTGTGTCGAGAAAAAATGGGCGTGCCAGATAAAGCCGCAATTCCAGGCTTGTGTTGTTAACGTGAAAATCATGTGACTAATGACAAACGAGGCCTCGGTTTGTGTGGATACGTCATCGGTTCAGCCTGAGTGTCGCTTCCGGATAAAGGGGGTTCGAAACTCGCGCCACCTTCTGGGTGTTGTCAGGAGTAGTAGAGCAGTTGTAGTAGTGTCAGAGAGTTAGAGAACTTTCATTGTCATTGTCGCTATTGTGTCATATATGTGTTAGGGCTGTACATTATATCAGGTTAGAATATTCATAGAATATTGTTATTATTAATTATAGTAGCTATATTATAGTCTTGTTATATTAATTAGATAAGATTATTTGGATTGCTTTGGATTTTTGGATCTGGACTGGACTGCTTTTTGTTTTGGATTGCCCTTTCGGATTTGTTTGCTTTTTGTGACTCTTCCTTTTTACTGGTAATAGAGCCAGCAAGAAAGAGGAGATCCTCCCCCGTCTGGCCTCAACAGAAGCATCAGTATCCTCATTTATACCAACTGGCACTTGCATTTTTATGTTACCCTGCATCCTCTGTTCCTTGTGAAAGGATATTTTCCAAGGTCCACGAAGAGGAATCATCTAAACCCCAACACACTTGAAAAAATTCTGTTTCTCAATAAAAGTCTATTGTAATTAGGGTTGTAAAGGTATGAGATTTTCACGGTATGATAATCGTCTCAGAAAATATCACGGTTTCACGGTATACGATATTAAACTATCATTATTATTATAAACAGATATGGTTTTTGGTTGAACATGGTTTATTGTAACAAACTTTTTTTTATGAAAATAAGAAAACTTTATGGAAGTATGAATCTACCTAGTTTGACCCTAAAGAATGAACAGAATTATGAACATTATTAGCATGTAAACAATTAGCATGTAACTACATATACACACATAATAAACCAACAACATGGATTTAAATAGGAAATTTAAATAACTTGGATGGGGCAAACTAATTCAAAATTTTAAAATACTGAAACATGTCTAATAAATTGTATTAATTTTTTTTTTTTTTTATTAATTATTATTTAAGAACAATAGAGTCTTTATGAAATGTATATTTATTTCCTCAGAAATTATGGGTTGTCTGATATAACTGGTCTGGATTCTGTGATTGAATACAAAATGTATTTTTGAAAATGCAATCAGATAAAATGTAACAACTTTTGTTTGTCTACACAAGAGAGGTTTACTAAATTAAAACATGGACAAAAAAACTATACACAATAGTAATATAATTTAGTCATTATTTCTTCAGGCTAAACCAAACTTTTTTTACAGGTTGTACTGAACACCTATGAGTTTCAGTCAGTGTATTTGATGATTATTCTTTTAAAAAACAATTATAAAATGCTCATTAAGTGTTCTCTGTCTGGATATGTTCACGCCTTCACATAGTGGGTGAGACAGCAGAATCAGATGCTTTAAAAACCATGAGCATCATGCGTACTTGAGTGTGTACTAGATCTACTAGACGAAACGACGCTGCTCATTCATACAGAGACACGCTGAACATAGAATTAAGGGGGTCGCACACCAGTCTTTTTGCGCTGTATATTCACAGACACGCGATTTGATTTACTGCACAGCTATATTTTGATTTATTCATCCATCTAGTAGGCCTATCTATCAAATCGCACATTTTACGTGGCATCTGTATTGTTACGCAAAAAGACTGGTGTGCGTCTTTTTGACAGACCGGGATTCCCTCAGCATGACAGAAATAATATGGCCTTAAGTTATAAAGGTTATGAATTACCTTTATCTTCACGGAGGGATGTTGTTCCCGAATATGGGAGAACATGTTCGACGTGTTTCCTCCTTTTGCAGCCACTCTTCGTCCACATATCTTGCAAACTGGATATCCATCTTCAAGGACAACACCACGATCGTTTTTCGGATATCCAAAATATTCCCATACTGCAGATTTTATTTTTTTTTTTCGGCGGGAGATAGAGATTCGCAGCCTCTGTCTCGGACATTTTCAGCGCTGTACAGGTATGGGTGGAGTCTAAGCAGTCAAGCTGAAAGAAGTTGCATGCGGCAGTGCGGGTGAATTCTGGTTTAATTTTTTTTTTAAACCGCGGATAAGCAAATGTGCACGATATGATAATCGTACATGTCAATATCGCAATAAACCGCCATACCGGTATACCGTTACAACCCTAATTGTAATCCTTCCTTCACCCACCCCAAACTGCATTGTTGCAGTTTGCTCCTCTATATCTCCAGGCCCATAAACACAACACTGCACTAAAACTAGTAACAGTTCACTGCACAAAACCCCCCAGAAACAATTCTTAACTTTTTTTCCACCCCAGACTATTCTGTTGCAGTTTACTTTATTACACTTCCTCCACCATAAGCACTGCACTCAACACAGTGTCACTTTTGTTGTTCATACTGTCACTATCCAAACCATTTATGAATAATTAATTAACTGTGTCTGTCTGTCTGTCTGTGTGTGTGTGTGTGTGTGTGTGTGTGTGTGTGTGTGTGTGTGTGACAGTTGTCTCTGCACAAGTAAATTCAGACAGGGAAATATACATATTTTATTTTATACCCAGGCAATGGACAAATGTCTGCTCAGGTCTTTTTATTATTGCAAATGAAAGGTTACAGACATTAACAGTGAGAAGAAAATAAATAAATAAAACAGAACAGGGGGGTGGGGGGTATACAGACATCATAAGTCTGCTCAGGTCATTGGTTCAGAATTAATTAATTTGTCTGCTATTTCTTTGCACAGTAGCTAGGTGTCACTAGTGAGCAATGCTGAATGAAGCTTCGAGTATTGAACCTTTGGGTGAAGCAATGGGCTGCGAGGTCTCTGTGGTTCAGGAAGCCTCATTTTGCCATCACTAGGTGCAAGTGTTGAGTGTAAAAATAAAAGACAAAAATGTGCATCTGTGTGAAGTCCTGGCGTCCCGAGCGAGGCGTGGACCCGGACAGGCCAACAGAGCAGCGTTCGAGCCTTCAGCCCCCAGCAGGAAGAGAAACAATGCAGCTGAGAAGCTCCTATTTAAACACCAGCTTCCCAGGTGCCAGCAATTAGACCTGAAAGAGAGGAGGAGGGGCAGGAGAGCGAACAGAAACTGGCCAAGCGCTGTAAAAGTTTTCTGTAAAGAAATATCCTAGTTGTCCATCCTACCACTAACCATAAATGTGAATGAAAAACGTTTATTCTAGTTAAAATAACACAATTTTGAATGCTTACCTTGTCTAAAAGTGAGTTCCTGGGCCACAGACTGTCTTCACATTCGAAGCGAGTAAATGGCGGACGGCCAAACTGATGGCAAGCTTAGTTGATGTGAAGTCATGTGGTCACGTGACATGAAAACGTCTGGTTTGAAGTAAAAATACTATTTAGGCCCTACGTCAAATTGTTGCTTTTAATTTTGTCTTAAGGCAAACTGAACAAAACAGGTTTAAACCAGAAAAGATGTTTTTCACTTAGTCCAATATAAAAATACACTTTAAATCAAGGACACTGTAGTTTCACTTTTTTCAGTGTACCATAGCTGTATCGCATCCTTTATCCCCTGTTCACGCTTTGTGAATTTATGTGGACTTATTGAGTCAATTCAGGCTGTCAGAACAGTTATTTGTCTGTTTCGGAGTTCACCGTAAACGGCTACAGGTCTCAAATCAGCATTTGTTTCATTGGATTGTAGAAGCTATAGATTTAACATACAGTATGCTTTTAAGAATGAAATTTGTCCTTTGGAGTCCATGATCATTCTACTAATATGGCTTCTTTGTGGGCTTGGGCAAAAGGAATGTTGACTCCTGACAACTTGTCTGGCTGCAGGTTGGTCTTCTCAGAGCACCTTTTGCTATATTTTACTTTGTGTGTGCAAATATGCCACTTTCTATTGGTTGTTTGTGCACCTGACCACACCCTTCACTCTGAACTGTGTGGTTTCAACTGAGCTCTGCACTGACTCGGCCGCTCCGACTGGAGCGTTTATTCGTTGCCTTAGATAAGCGTTCGAGTTCCAGGTATTATTATCTTATCAGCGATACTTGCACACATTATTGCTTGTTTATTTGTTTATTTTAGTACCAGCGGTGCTGCTACTGGATTTTCTATGACCCTTGCTAGTGTCTGTCACTTGAGTTCGCTCCCCATTCCGGTAGGGTGGGTCGTGTAATTCTGTTGGCTGTCATGGTTTCTCCTAGGTCCGCTAGTTGGTATGCAAGCAGTCAACAGGTTCAAGCTTGCTTATTAATTGTGCCTCTGTTCGCTATGCTTGAGTTCTTTTCACAGTGGGGAGGGATTCTCTCAGCCAGCGATACAATATTTGCCGATACCTCAAAAAATTCTGCAATATGATTACGATTCAATTCAGGGCTATATAAGATTGATTTATCGATAGTTAGATATTAGCCTATGTGCCAAGTTTACACAACCAGTTACGTTTATTAACTCACAAATGCAACAAAAATATATAAACATTTAATTAAACTCTTTGAAAATTGCACACCCTCTCCAAATTAGGACATTTATAACAGAAGAGTTAATTTGCAAAAACAGATAACTCCGTTCTTGTTCATTTTCATAAATCATGTTTTTTTTTATTTTTTTTTTATTGTGCATTCAATCAAACTGCAGCTGGGTTGTTTTGATTAAGTAATAATAACTATGCATAAATAATAAATACAGGTAATTTACAAAATTAAAGTTCATTGAAAGTATATTAAAAGTTTTTTTTTTTTTTAGCAAAAGCAGATAACTCCACATTTCATGTTTCAGAGTTAAACAAAGCCAAGTTGCTATGATACATAATAAAAAACTCGGTTAATCTTTGTAACGTTAATCTCCTCAGCTAAAATAGACACCTGACAAACCTTGTTGTTGTGATTAGACGCAATACAGGGAGCTTTTCCCTCACCACTAACGTGCTGCTTTAGCAAGGTTCCATGAAAAAGTTTCTGCTTTTATTTTCCTTTTACACCTCGAAGAAGATTTCACAGGTTCATCAAGTTTGTTGAAATTATCCATCCTCGATCACTTTTAATCAGCTTTGAGGAAACTCCTCTCAGCTAGCGTGTCTTTTTGAAGTGACCAGCAGCCTTGTCATCTGACCTGAATACTGCGCACTGATTTGCTAAAACAGACTTTTTGGGTTATGTTCACAAACAACAAGGGTGCTGCTTGTCGGTTTCTGCTGTAATGCTGTAAAAAATAAACTTGACAGATGCCTTGACAGTGGACAATACCGGCTTTTGTGACAAAACGTGTTTAGGGTAGGGTTCAGTCAATCTTGTCAGGCTTCTATTTCAGCTGAGAAAAGTTACGTGAGGATGCGGAGAGTGTCAAAATAAAGGTACTGTATATCAATATTTTGTGTGTGACATCGATGCATTGTATTGTTAGACGTTTGATCGATGTATTGTTACACCCCTAATAGCTAGCAATGTCAAGAGACTGACTCGAAAGGGAACGTCTCCAATTACTTTAGTAAACTTGGTTTCCTGAGAAGAGGGAATGAGACATTCGCTGTTGTGTCCAAACAGTCTTAAAATGTTGCTTTTCAATCGAAAGATTCAGAGGCAATGACTACGAGTGCCAAGCTATATAGCAGATGGCTCCACCCCTAGCTTGTGCGCTCAAATGTCATTGACCAGTAAAATTTACTGGCGTGGTGCAATTAGGCTTCAGTATTAAGGGAAGGAGGGGATAGGCTTCACCCCATACCATAGCTCGCAATGTCTCTTTCCCTCTTCTCGGGGAACCAAGGTTATGAAAGTAACTGGAGACGTTCTGTGTCTTGTGTTGTTTATGCGACCAAGTGATCTTCTTTGTTGTGGATTATCATCTTTGTTTTAGTTTAAAAATAAAGGTACTGCAATTGGATCCCATTCCCATTTTACCTGACCTGCTGTGACAGCTGTAATCGAAAGTGTTAACAGTTATAATTATCATCGAATTTTAATTTTTTTAAAAGCAATAATTCACCCATTCTCCAAATCATTTGTCCTCGGTAGGATCACAGGGATTGTGGAGCTTATCCCTGCTTCTAAGGCTGCAGGTTGGGGAAACACAATTACTATTATGTACATTATTATTGTAAAGGGAATCCACTGAAGGCAAGTTGTAGAACCCAAGTGCAGTTTATTCAAGTGATACAAAGCATGATCAAAACAAACATAGGCTTGTCAAAACATGAACAGAAAGCTTACCAAACAGTGGTTACACAAACAATACTTAACAAAGTGACAAGGCAAACATGAGGGCTTAAATATACAAGGACTAATGACTAAACATGGACACCTGTGCACATGATTAGACAATAAACCAATGACAACATGCCACATTAACATGGGGACCACATGGCAGGATCATATGACTATAACAGGGAATCACATGACAACAGGAAACATGACTGAGACATGAAACAAGAACATGAAACAAAACAAGACATGACAACTATATTAAATTTGTTTGGGTTCCTAAAACACCAGTGTGACAATGAACTTACATGAATGTAGTTAAATCATTTAAATAATCATTTAAAATTACAGAGGATTCTTGAAGTAAATATTTCACATCTAAGAAGATTGGCTGACAAAAAGTTTTGGGAACCCCTGCCCTATATTTAGCTCAGGGGAGTGGGAGGGAAGAGAGTGTGTGCTTAAAGAGCAGGGGACAGCAGCCGTGTGTGTGTGTGTGTGTGTGTGTGTGTGTGTGGGGTGTGTGTGTGTGTGTGTGTGTGTGTGTGGTGTGGGGGGGGGGATGTGTGTGGGGGTGTGTGGTCCTGATAAACCACACATTGTGGGGACAAAATGGGGACTGCATATAAATCACATTAAATGTTTATTGAAAATGTAAAATTGCATAACGTTTTCTGTAAGTGTGGTGTTTAGGGGTAGGGATAGAGTTAGGGGATAGAATATACAGTTTGCACAGTAAAAAAAAAAAATCTTTATGTCTATGGAAAGTCTCCATAAAACTTACAAAGCCAATGTGTAAGGCCTGAAGACAATTTGTTGTAGAGAGAACATTTGGGGTATCTTAAAATATTTTATACGCTTAACATTTGTTCTGAACCATGTGTGTGAAAATCGGGGGATGCCGAGCTTATTCGGTCTGCAGCTGTCATTTTTTCCACCACACCTTTTCTTGTAGTGGCACTTAAACTCTGTCTGAATTGTTGAATTATTTTAAATGACTATTTATACTACTTCCACTTATAATATTACTACTGTGCAGTCAGTGCCAAGGCAATATTTTTGCTTGTTCTTCCCACATGGCAAAATCTTCCAATTATAAAATACATTACAAAAACATTACTCCAAGATAATTACAGACACCAAGAATATGAATTTGATCCACAGGAAATTCACTTTCTAATTAAATGTATAGCTTTAATGCACTGTAAAGGCAGTGGACAGACATCTAGTTAAATGGATGTTTTAAAATACACTATATTGCCAAAAGTTTTAGGATGTCTGCCTTTACATGCACATGAACTTTAATGACATCCCATTCCTAATCCGTAGAGTTTGATATGGAGCTGGCCACTCTTTACAGCTTTAACAGCTTCAACTCTTCTGGCAAGGCTTTCCACAAGGTTTAGGAGTGTGTTTACGGAAACTTTTGACAATTCTTCAAGAAGTTCATTTGTGAGGTCAGGCACTGATGTTGGACGAGAAGCTGTCAGTCTCTGCTCTAATTAATCCCAACGGTGTTCTATCGGGTTGAGGTCAGGACTCTGTGCAGCCAGTCCAGTTCCTCCACACCAAACTCCTCATCCATGTCTTTATGGTCCTGTTTGTGCACTGGAGAGCAGTCATGCTGGAACAGGAACATCCCCAAACTCTTCACACAAAGTTGGGAGCATGAAATTGTCCAAAATGTATTGGTATGCTGAAGCATTAAGAGTTCCTTTCACTGGAACTAAGGGGTCAAGCCCAACCCCTGAAAAACAACCCCACACCATAATCCCCCCTCCACCAAACAACCACACACCATAACCCCCCTCCCCCAAACAACCCCACACCATAATCCCCCCTCCACCAAACAACCCCACACCATAACCCCCCTCCACCAAACAACCCCACACCATAATCCCCCTCCACCAAACAACCCCACACCATAATCCCCCCTCCACCAAACAACCTCACACCATAACCCCCCTCCCCCAAACAAACCCACACCATAATCCCCCCTCCACCAAACAACCCCACACCATAATCCTTCCTCCACCAAACAACCCCACACCATAATCCCCCCTCCACCAAACAACCCCACACCATAATCCCTAATAAAGGTTGAATTCAAATCAAATACTACCATATTGCACGTACCACTTCTGAATAGCATGTCTACTTCATAAATTGTATAAAAAGTTTGGAAATATATGGTTCAGATCACTCAAACCATATATAGAAATGGGTGCCTCCTTATATGGTCACCAATGGAGCCTGTATGTCATCTAGTGGAAAAGATTCGTACTACGCCCAAACAAAATCTTACTGAAAGCAAATTTTTTGAGATATCAACCTAAAATTTGGAACTCAACTTTTCAGATTTTTGGCTTTGATTTTCTTGAAGTTGTATAGTCGATCATGTTTTATAAAATCTACATTTTATATATATATATTTTAAAATATATATAAATGTTCATAAACTTTTTTACAATAATCTGCCAAGTGTCTCCTTTAAAAGAGACCAAACTTAAATCTGCGCTCCAAAGTATTCAAGATTTATGTTAGAAATGTTATATTCAGCTCTATGTTCAAAAAGTGGGACTGACAGTTAACTGTGGAGCCAAAGAAAAGACCAAGTTCACTGCAGATACAGAGTATCAGTTTCCACAACCCTGTATTTCAATACATGCATTCAGTGTTGGGCCCATGATAAATGTCTGCTATGGATTGCATATATGGTGTGAAGAGGGAGGGCTGCAGAATGCTGTTTTGGACTATCCCGGAGGTCTATAAGCTCCTCGATATAGAGCCCCAGAGCTTGAAAATTATGTTTAGTCATCAAACTCCCCTTCTATTCAGACATTTATTCATAAAATACACACCACACATCCAATGTACATATATGGTACAGCACCTTTATCATTTTCCAGAATCAATATGTTGTTAGTTAGCTACTGTAAGAAGTAAATCTTTAGATCATTTACTGTGTTATAATCTTAAAATTATAAATATTTACATTAAATATTTAAAATATTTTAAATATTTTAAATATTTACATTATTTACATTTAGTGACTTACAAATGAATAGAAGATTGAAAAAACAAACACATATAAATGTTAAACTATCATATGTTGGTAATATGTTTACTTTAAAGGATGAATGCGGTATACGCAGTTATGTCATTATTTTTATATGGTAAGAATGATGCCTTCTTACTGGACACAAGAAGGTGAACATAATGCATAAGTGGATATTATTTCATTGGAAAATATTGTTAAATACTAGTTATACATGGACATGCAACCAAACAAGGTCTTACAAATATTCAAATCCCCCAAAATGCTTATTAACCATGATAGTATAGTAAGTGATGTCTCTAATTACATAGATTATATTACATCTTCTGAGTAAGTGAAGAACACTAACCCTTGTTTGTGTCTCTTTACATGATAATAGAGAAACATTATCTAAAGATAATGTTGGAAATGTTCAGTGTACAGGACTGTCATTTAAAAGATCCCATTTTTTTTCGGTTGATGTTAAGTGGTCTAATTTACAGCCAGTATTGATTCATAAAACTAATATTGACCAATTTCTTATTGTGAAATTTTACCATTGTCTGGCAATGGTATGTCATATAGGAAAATTATACCATGGATCATTTTAAAATTCTTTCTTCCAGAAAAGATATACAAAGGCTTACATTAATCTACAAATTAATTCTCAACAGAGACAGATGAGAAGAAACTGAGCCCTTCAGTCAAGGCAGCAACAATCTCCTTGCCATTGCCATATTTGCCCACAAGGTAAACCAAACTATTGCCAAAATTACTGGACTGAATTCACCTCATTCCAAGGCGTGCAAATCCTATTTTGGATCAGGAATGAAAAGTGACACCAAAGCACTTCATACACCTCCTGTCTTGTACTTTCACCAGCACTCACTTTCCTAAACCTGATGTTCAGGCTAAAGTTAGCACACCCAGGCCAGTATATAAGACCCCAAAAGGAACTACGAGCATGTCAGTCACATCAGTGTGGTGTAAACTTCTCCTCTTTTGACCAACGGCAAAAAAATTGAGAGATGGTGAGTGTTTTTAGAAGAATATATAAATATATATATATATATATATATATATATATATATATATATATATATATATATATATATTGTATATATTTTTAAATATATATAAACTAACTGAGTTGCCAGTGCACTTAATAACTTTACAAAGCATCCTTCCTTGACACCTTCTAAAATATAGAGCCCTATTACCACTGGAAATATAAACTTGAATTTGCAACATGAAAAATAACTTTTCATTGGTTGATTAGCAGAATATTTATATGATGACAGAAGTCGTAACTGTGGAAATGGAGCAGCAAAACATTCAAGTGTGTTTTTCACTCCATACATAATGTGTTTCTCTTTAGGCACCCAAGAAGGCCAAGAGGAGGCAGCAGGCAGAGGGCGGCAGCTCTAATGTATTCTCCATGTTTGAGCAGAGCCAGATCCAGGAATACAAGGAGGTACAGTGCTCATTCTTCAGTAATTTGACTTATTTTTCTTAAAACTCTGCTAAACCTAAAATTAGTTCAATACATAAATTCCTTTATCATAAACGTTTTCCCTAAAATATTGTACATTGAAAATTATACATTCTGTCAGCACAACACAGAAAAAAAGTCAGGGAGTAGTTCTAACATCAATCAAATTAATCAATCAGATCATGTCAGTGATTAAGGTTGAGGGCATGTTAGATATTCACCCATGCTCATGTGTTTAAAAATATTATATTGCAGATTTCTATGTTAATTAGTAACTCAGCCAGAAGTAGATTTTGGAAACATTAGAGGAAAAAGTCACCAACTGTAGCATTAGTTTTATGTTCAATAACCAATTAGAAAAAAACAATAGCTGTTGTAAGTAGTAGGGAGAGGTGGTACGGAGATTAGTTGGGGCTGACAAGCGTAACCAATCCCCCCTCCTTAAATATCCCCTAAGTCTTGTTGTACATTCTGTGACCTTTTAACAACTTAGACAAGTGGCCAGCAGCTGCCAAGATACTTCTTGATCTCAGATGTCATCTCCAGTTTCAACTATGTTCAGTAGAATGACATCAAGACCTGATGCCAGAAAGGGAAATGTATTTCACAACTACAAAATCAATCCTTTCTTCTGTGAAAACATCTTGTGTGTCTTTGGGGACATATGATGCAATTAGTAGTAACTTCATTTAAAATTCATACCCTTTGAAAAGTGTAATTTAAAGCCTAGTAACACTCTGAAGATTGTTGTTTGTAGTTACCAATAATTCTCAATGGTATGTTACATAGACCCAATCCCCACCCCATAAAAATGACTGATGTTTTCTGCTTGGATAAAATGCAAAATGAACTGGCATAAACTGTCTTACCCTCTCTAAAACAAACAGGCCTTCACAATCATCGACCAGAACAGGGATGGTATTATCAGCAAGGACGATCTGAGAGATGTGCTGGCCTCCATGGGTCAGCTAAATGTGAAAAATGAGGAGCTGGAAGCCATGGTCAAAGAAGCCAGCGGTCCCATCAACTTCACTGTCTTCCTCACCATGTTTGGTGAGAAGCTAAAGGGTGAGTTGTTTAAATCTTCTCTGACTTAGTTTATTCTTATAATCACAAATAATTTTTTATTGTTCATACTTTTGGTTAGGGATTAAGTATTAATATTTGCAACTTTCACTTCAGCACATAACTTTTACCTGCCAGATACATTTACATGCATTTGGCAGACACTGTAATTCAAAGTGACTTACAGTGCTTTAAAGGTAAACATATTATCAGTACATGTATTTCCTAGTAATCAAACCCATGACCTTGTCGTTGCTAGCACCATGCTCTACTGATTTACAATTAATGGTTATGTAAATGTACAAAATATAGTTTTGTATTTATAGAATGCATAGTATTGACATCTCAACAAGTATTCACATCAAGTATTCGCAACATTCATTCAACTCTTCACTAAGGTGCTGACCCTGAGGATGTTATCGTGAGTGCTTTCAAAGTTCTGGACCCTGAGGCTACAGGCACCATCAAAAAGGAATTGTAAGTGTCCTGACTCATTGTTGTTCACACTAGAGAATGCTGAACTTTCATGAAGCCCTTACAACTATGGTGAAGATTAATTTTCAAGAATATAACATTTGTTTTATTCTATAGCCTTGAGGAACTTCTGACCACCCAGTGCGACAGATTTACAGCCGAGGAGGTTAGTTGTAGTTGGATTTTAATGAATGGTGTTTCCTAAAGCAAGAACCATAATTACTGTTTGTGCTATGGCAGGAATTCAAACTGTATGGCTTGTTGAGGAGAAATGTGGGATTAAACAAGTGAAAAAAATATCCCTTAGCCATACATTTATACTATCGCCAGGTCTTATTTGCTGAATGTGAACAATTAGGCATTAAGGTACTATAAACATTAACATCAAGAATCTCTTTAAAGCTGTTTTGAAACAATGTGTTTTGTGAAAAGCACTATACATTGAAGATAGAACCCGAGCCATATTTAGAGACATAGGGGTTTGCATTTTCAGTTGGGCCAGTAAGCAAGCACCCAGAACAACGTAGTCAATGCCTAGCAATGCAATAAAACATTTTTTAAAATGTTAACATGTTGCCTTTGTTTTACTTGACAAATTATTTAAGATCTTCTGGTTGTTATCTTCTTCTAGATGACAAACCTTTGGGCTGCCTTCCCTCCAGATGTGGCTGGAAACGTAGACTACAAGAACATCTGCTACGTCATAACACATGGAGAGGAGAAAGAGGAAGAATAACTCATCCATCAACCATCTTTCTACCTCCTCATTACCACACCATCTTGTCACATATTCAGTCTCCCCATGGTCCATCTGTCCTCTCACAGAAACACTTGTCTAAACTGGAGGTCTTTTGGCATTTGGGCTCTCTGAATGTGAGTTACATGTAGCTAATGTGATTATTTTCAATAAAATAATCTAAAATCATGAAATCACAATCTCTCTGTTCTGTCTGCCATGTAGTGTTAGAAAATGTAGTGCTTCATAAATGTATAGGAAGAGGAGATATTTAAAGAGATGGTGCATCTCTGTAATAGAGCACCATAATCTCTCTCAATGTTTCCCGTTTGTTTTCTTGGAGAGACAGAAAAAGTAGGGAGGAAAGACATTGAACACTAATAGAAAACAGAGGAAGACAGAGCGAGGACGAGGAAAAGAAACAAAAGAAAACATCTTTATTTTTACTTTTTCTCCCTTGTTCACTCCTCCATTCCAAAGTCTTTTTTTCTGCATTTTTCTTTATTTTCTCTTGATTAATCTATTTGTCCTCAAAACCACCTGTAACTTAAAAGTAACACAAATAAAAGCACATAAATCTTTCTTATACCTTGTGTCTGTTCTTGTCAGGTTCATGCACCTACAGTAGAACCAATAAGAAATCAGTTAATGGGGGATTGGTTGTTAAAATTGACTTATACTGAACATGTTAATTTCCTGTCATCTCTTTGAATATCTGAAAGGCAGGTTTTTCCTAATGTCTGTCATTATTAACAGGACACATTTTACCCAAGGAAATTAATTGTTTAGTCAATAATTCAAGAAGGTCCAGACTTTAAAGCTCTTTCTAACTTGTACTTGGCCTTAAAAGTAACATAGCTCTACCAAAAAGACTCAGGAGGATTCTTGTATGAATGGATTTTATTTTGTAAAATGATTTTACAGACAAAATAAATAAGTTAACCCTCGACAAGCTCCGTATCAAAGTTCTTTGGTGTAGGCCCCATCCTTCCTCCAGGTCTTGAAGTTAACTGGTAGGTCCTGCCTGATGATATAGGCAGGGGTGGAGCCTACGGGAGCCATGCTGGTGCTGGTGGGGAGGATGGAGGGGAACTTCGCTATGACACCTACTGGCAGCAAAATAGGAGGGTAAGATCAGTCTTTTTATGTCAAGCTGTGATTGGCTGCGCAAGATTATAAATTAATGACGTGGCCGTGGACTCTTTCTGGTAGAACTTACACATACGCTTTCCTTTCTTGTAATTGTTTACTATAGCATTTGTTACAATAAGGATTTAATTACTGGTAAGACTATGCTATGCACAATAAATACAAAACAAAAAAAGCTTTCTAATTTATGTTGGTGCAGAATGATGTTTTCCCCTTTTTTCATCAGTCTTTTTAGTTGCTGTTTTAGATCATGTTTGACTTTGTAGCGTTTTACTACATTCTCAATAGAATTCATATGGCTTGCACATTTTATTATCAGCGACGCTGTCGCATATGAACGATTCGTCCAAATCTGATCACACATTTGGAGCGCGCTGGTGAACGCACTTATATGCTGATTCACGTGCCACAAATGACAAATTAAACAATTAGGCTTTAGTCAGTCATACTGTGCAGATAATTGATCCGTTCAGTTTGTACAGGTTATAAAAGCACAGAATGCGCGATGTATACAATTAATCAATAGCCTGATTCTATGTTTCGGTGTAGGCCTATGTGATGTGTGACGGTGTGTGTGTTGGATAGAATCACACTGAGAGCAGGTTAATGGTCACTGAAAATTTCTCTTTACTGAGCCTGTCACAGACAAAACTGGGACAAACACGACCAAAAGCTGGTTAGTACACAATGCATCAACGTTGCTCAGAAGTCTTAAATGAAATAAACAGATGTAACCCAGTTAGGGTTATTATTAAGCTCATAAACACCTATTTACCGAGTACTGGGGTATCTATAAGGTTTTATGATTCAGATAGTATCATAACAGTGTCTGTGTCCATTTTGATATATGTACTGCCCCTTTAAGAGTTAAGCTAAACTATAAAGTTTGTTTGGGATGCACTCGCAAAAAACCAAGGGGGTAATCCATCAGCCGGAAACTGAAGCCTCCCTGGGGGCCGCCATTGTAGCAGACCATCACCTGCTGTTAGCATTCCATTGACTCCCATTCATTTTGGCGTCACTTTGACAGCGAATAACTTTACATCTGAGGCGTCCAAAGACTTCATTTGTCCATTATTTATTTCTAAAGAAACACGACAATGTATAAAAGGCTCCATTACTTTGTATCTTACGTTATGGCCCCGTAGAAGCCGTTTTTGTAAAAATAGGCAAACGATTGCGTCATAACCACGCAACTCTCTGTCGCACAGTAGAGAAATTACCGTATAGACAGGAGGAGAAGCTCGCAGGCAATCTTCTACTGTCTATGAGTCAATCGGGGGGACATGGAGGCATAAAGTCAAGGGAGAAGCCCATAGAGAGTGCATAAAAGCAACGGGACAAAATATTTCAACAACTTTTTTGAGGAATTAGATGATTCAGATTTGTCCTGGCACAGCTACTAGAAGATTTACAACTGTCAGACAGGTTGCTCACGTCACATCTACGTCGTCAAGCTCAGTTTGAGCCTGCGCAGTACACTCAGCCATCAGGTAGTGAGTGCTTCTAATGGGCTTCACTTTTCTCTGTTGAAATCAAGGGGGTCGCTGTGTCCATTTCTTTTACTGTCTATGCAAAAAAACGTGTCTTTGCCCAGCATGTTTGTTCATTGATTGGTGATTGGTTATTTTTGACTTATTCCCGCCTCTGTGAATATAAGGGAACTTCTGATAGGAGAGAGAGGGAGATTTGCCGATCGTGAGAGAGAGAGAGTTCCTTGAGTTTTGGGAGTTTAAGACAAAAATTAGTATATATAACGGCTGAATAAGTGTTGTAGCGAATTAGCTCTATGAAATATTAATAACCAATCATAACTTGTTATAATTGATTATGAATATTTGTGTCATTTAATCGGGTTAACTTGATGTAGCTACATTAACATTACAACCAATTACTCAGTTCATTCTGTGAACCCTCAATATTGGTTATTAATTAATTAATATAAATGTACATTTCCGGGGCATGGGAAATGTTTTTCTTACTAAGTATTACTAAGAGCAAGTAGTCAAGATCGATATGATTATTGACTTCCAGATATGAGCTTGAGGCACGGACAACTTTACGTGTGATATGAACAAGACTTTATTAACTAGACTAAACATTTAAACTACTCTAACATACACATACATACATGCATACAGTTTACCAAGGGAAAGAGAGCTGAAGAAGAATACAGGAAAACAAGAAGTTATAGCATTGTTTTAAATTCAGCAGATCAACAGCCTTGAGAAAACCATTAGTTTAGTTCTAACACGTCCTTTAAAAGGTGTAAGGATACTTAATGTATCAAATAATGAGACTAAGTTTGATACTTGCATGTCTCGCCCCTTTGAATTAAACTGTCCTGATGCAATTTGTTGAGGCTCCAGTTGATCTTTGCTGATGTTGTTTTGATGAGAGAGAACCAGTTGAAGTCAGAGGATCTTTGGTGAATTGAAAGACAAGGCCGCAGCCTGGCACAAGCTTGGGGGGGGGGGGTCCTTAGAACACTTCTAGTTTAGCATCATCTTCACATCAGGACTTCTCAGGAAGGACCAAGAGAAAGAGAGAGCTAAGAGAAGCTCAGAGAGTCAAGAGAGTCAAGTGGGTCCAGAGGGTCAAGTGGGACAAGAGAGCTAGCTGATCTTGTGTTCAGTGAATTTAAAGGGTGAAGATGTTACAGCCTCTGGAAGTGTGTGAGCCAATAAGTTGTCCCTTTGGAGGGAGATTTTACGACTCTTTGTGTTCGAGCAAGGCATTTAAATCTGTAATTTCATTGGGTGTTTAAGAAAAAGAATCTTCAAGATTCTTATAATACCCATGCGTCACAAAGTTAGCAAAATGTAATGTAAATTAACAAATGGGGAACGAAGATTGGAGTTTATAGAGACCAAATATGCCACACATATGATTTTGGTTTCCATAGTATGCAAAGTCTGAAACATTAACCCATTAGAGTTTACAAGAAAAAAATAAACATAAAAGGAAAATCATGAGATGGGAAAATTAGATACATGTTTATACATTTCTCAAGTGGTTATATATATGGAATATATAGGATTAGCAGAGTTTATTTCTCCTTCTCAGTAAGAATTCATTAAGAGTCACATCTCTCAGGAATTACCTTTTTGAGGTCGTAAAAAGGTTCTTATCTATGTAACAGGACACTGTGAGTGTCCGAGTTCTGCCAGTGGTGTTAGCTTCGGGGGAAGTTACACAGATCTTTGTTGGGGAGAGTGAGTTTGCCGGACTATTCATTAAATATAATGAATAATTTGTGTGTGTGATTGGTGCAGACGCTACAGTGTGTTATACTTACATGTTAGGTGGTATAAGGGTTTTGAAGTCAGGTTTGTTTTGTTTGAGTTTCTTTTATTTTCTGTATAAGAGTTTAATGCAAGAGTTATCTCATTCGGATCCCGCTTCTATTTGTGACGGAGAGCGAAAAAACCAGATGGCTAACTGGTTATTGAATGCAAACGGTCATTTCAGTTTAGTTTATTCGTGGATGAGACTGATTTCTGAGAGCTGAGAAACTCTGGACCAGGCCCAGTGGTGGTTCTACATTGAATTACACTCTGGGCGAGACAGCATCTCAGCGTCCCTTTCGAAGTGTTTCTCCTTCATTGGCTCTTTCCATCTGGAAAAAGCTATCCCGACTTTAACCCTCATTTTTTGAAATCGCCGATCACGTTTCCTTTTAGGTTCAATTTTTTTAGTATTTTTGGCAACGAGGATTCCTTCTCCGCTGGCTCTGAACGAAAATGCATTGTGGAAACGCAATTTATGAATAAAGACATTGATTTTAGCTAATAAAATACTTAAAAACTACACAGTGTACCTTTAAGGGAATCCAGTAGTAAGGGGATTTACAGTCAAACACCCAGAACCAGATATGAAGAATGAAGACCCAGAGTCAGAATTATAATAAATTAAAGAAAAGTTTTACTGAAGATAGTTTGCAGTTTCATCAGCAGAAGTCAGCTTCAATACTCACACAGGAGTTCATAGGCCACCCCACTTGCAGTTACAAAGATCACAGCAGTTATACCATTTCCAAGGTCTAAGCTACGTCATTGCTTACAGGTTGAATGATTCTGATTGGCTAAGGAATAGATAAACATAGTAATTCTCCACACATATACAGATAGACGGAAGCATATCTCCATCGATTATGCAGCTGACACTCAGACCCTGAAGTTAGGCATGTCATGACCTTCCAGTTCACAGATTTGGGTTGCTGGGCGCCAGCCTGTCCCGAACAACAATTCAGTCAATCTCCATTAATGCCAGTGGTTCCTTAACCAAAAAGACTAACACACACACCGACACACAGCTTTTCCAAGGTTGGATTTGGCCAGGCTCTAACTATAAACAGGAGAGTCCTCTCAAAACATCAAGATAATGCGTTCTTTCTCTCAAGGATAGCTAAACTTTAGTCTAACTGGAAAGTAAGGCTTTAACAAAGAAATGGTCCCTTAAACTCTTGGCTTCAATGACCCCTATATGTTTTAACATGTTGAAGACCTTTCTCAAACACAAAACAAGTCCATATTTCATTTCTGGAAGCTTGGCTAAATAAGCAAGCACTGTTACTGCATTCAGATATCAAATACAGACATTAAAGTATACATGAAAAGAACATTTCAGTAATCACACTGGTAACTTCTATAACAAAGTAAAATCTCCAGAGAAGTCATTCAACTCATTTGATATTTAGAAGGAAAAATATTGATTAATACCTTAATTATAATCAATCATTACATATACATTGAAGCAGTAGTGGATTCCAATCCACCCCCTTTACAGTTATTTAACTATTGCAATTACAACAGGAAACACACTTTTTAAGGTGCACAATCTCCACCTCCAACATTGCCAAAAGACAATGAACACAATTCTGCACAAAATATGACAGTTATATAAGTTATCAGAACTTAAATAAATATACACTATATACATAAATGTGCCCAAATATATACAATCAGATATATAAAAAATGTAACGAGAGCAGAGAGCAACAATAATATCAAATATTAAGAATAACATACAAATAAAATATAGAATAAATATTCTAAATAGCACAAATCCTTTATCACACAAACCAATAGCTCCTTGGTTACTGCCTTGAATTCTATGCATGGCATACTTTTAGTTATGACTTGTTAAACTATACTTTGTCACGAAATAGAGTTGTAGCAAATAAATAGCAAATGTTCGTCTTTTAAACTACCTACAGATTTTAAAATTCCATTGGCTAATTACAGGGCCTAATGTTAACCCAACTGATGGAAATAAATAATAACTGAACTCGTACCAGTTTTGTTGCAAAGCACAATATTATGGTGAAATTAGATCTCGTGTTTGTTGAGTTAAAACCGAATTATTGTTGTATAAGCATAGCAAGCATCATAGCAAAAAGGCTAACAAACAAAAGAGTTATACCCACCAATTAACATTAGCCTTTCATTCACCATGGCATGAATACCGTAATCATACAGAGAGAACATCTTCTCCTCTTCTTCTTTTCTTTTTTTTCTTTCTAAATTGGGCACCTGATGGTTTTGACCTTTTCCTGTCCACCTGTGCTTATTTGGCACTCGACAATCAACAGATTTCCCATTTTCCCCCATTCCCCCCCATGTCCATTCCATTTTGGAGAGACCCAGAGGTGAACTGTCCCCCGCACCCCCCTCCCCTTTATAGTATAAGAATATTACTATAAGAGTATAAATATATTTAATCTGGGTTACAGTAGTCTACTAGGGTAATAGGAGGGTGTAATGATGCAGCAGACACAAGTAGTCAAACAGGCAGGAATCAACAACAGCAAACAGGGCAACGGAGACAAGGCAGAGACAAACCAGATAACAGGCAATGGTCGGGGTAGGCAGTGAGAAGCAAGGTCCAGTAAGCAACCCATGTCAGGGCGGGCAGAGAACAGGCAGAAACGGGATACACAGTCCAAGGTCAAGGTAATAATAAATCCACAGGGAGAAACGCTCAGAAATGACAGCCAGGAAAGTCAAGACTTCCCACTGGTGTGGTGCGTGGAAGTGGTTTATATGTGTGTGAATGAGATACAGGTGTGTGTGTAATCAGCGCAGTGCAGGTGTATGGTGTAAAGTGTAATCAGTCCAGGAAGGTGCATGAAGGGAAATGTAGTCCGTGATCACCCAGGGAGTGCGTGGCTAATCGTGACAGAGCCCCCCCTTTAAGAGCGGCTTCCAGACGCTCAAAAAAAACACAAAAGTTCAGGAGGGTGGTGAAGAGGAGGTGGTCTTGGGGGAGGGATGGATCCGACAGTTCAAGTGGCCAAGGTGGACCAGACAGTTCAGGTGGCCAGGGTGGACCAGATAGTTCAGGTGGCCAAGGTTGATCTGACAGTTCAAGTGGCCAAGGTGGACCAGACAGTTCAGGTGGCCAGGGTGGACCAGACAGTTCAGGTGGCCAGAGTGGACCAGATAGTTCAGGTGGCCAGGGTGGACCAGATAGTTCAGGTGGCCAAGGTTGATCAGACAGTTCAGGTGACCAAGGTTGATCAGACAGTTCAGGTGGCCAAGGTGGACCAGACAGTTCAAGTGGCCAGGGTGGACCAGACAGTTCAGGTGGCCAGGGGGGACCAGATAGTTCAGGTGGCCAAGGTTGATCAGACAGTTCAGGTGGCCAAGGTTGATCAGACAGTTCAGGTGGCCAAGGTGGACCAGACAGTTCAAGTAGCCAGGGTGGACCAGACAGTTCAGGTGGCCAGGGTGGATCAGATAGTTCAGGTGGCCAAGGTTGATCAGACAGTTCAGGTGGCCAAGGTGGCGCGGCCTCCATGGTCCCATCAGGGGACCTACTGCCCACTCCCCCCCAAAATTTTCTAGGGGGCAGCTATGGGGTTATGGGCCGGAACAGCCCCTGGCTCAGACACCGGCTCAGGAACAAACAGAACAGACACCGGCTCAGGAACAGTCACCGGCTCAGGAACAGACACCGGCTCAAGAACAGACACCGGCTCAGGAACAAAGGGAACAGACACCGGTTCAGGAACAGACACCGGGATGGCCATCTTGTCCGGGGACGCTGACTCGGCGGCGGCCATCTTGTCCGGAGACACTGGCTCAGCAGCGGCCATCTTGTTCGGAAACACTGGCTTGGCGGCGGCCATCTTGTCCGGAGACACTGGCTTGGCGGCGGCCATCTTGTCCGGAGACACTGGCCCGGCGGCGGCCATCTTGTCCCGAGACACTGGCTCGGTGGCGGCCATCTTGTCCGGAGACACTGGCTCGGCGGCGGCCATCTTGTCCGAAGACACTGGTTCGGCGGCGGCCATCATGTCCGGAGACACTGGCTCGATGGCGGCCATCTTGTCCGGAGACACTGGCTCGGCGGCGGCCATCTTGTCTGGAGACACTGGCTCGGCGGCGGCCATCTTGTCCGGAGACACTGGCTCGGCGGCGGCCATTTAGTCCGAAGACGCTGGTTTGGCAGACGTGACGTGAACAGTCTCTGGCTCGGCTGAACTGACGTGAAGTGCAGGCTCGGCTGGACTAACGTGAAGTGCAGGTTCGGCTGAACTGACGTGAAGTGCAGGCTCGGGTGGACTGATGTGAAGTGCAGGCTCGGCTGGACTGACGTGAAGTGCAGGCTCGGGTGGACTGATGTGAAGTGCAGGCTCGGCTGGACTGACGTGAAGTGCAGGCTCGGCTTGACTGACGTGAAGTGCAGGCTCGGCTGGACTGACGTGAAGTGCCAGCTCAGCTGGACTGACGTGAAGTGCAGGCTTGGCAGGACCGACGTGAAGAAACTCAGGCTCGGCAGGGCTGCTGTGGATCATAGGCTTGGTGGAACGAAACTCAGGCAGAACGGTCTCGGCGGGATGAGACTCTGGCAGGAAGGTCTCGGTGGGACGAGACTCTGGCAGGACGGTCTCGGCGGGACGAGACTCAGGCTGGACGGTCTCGGCGGGACGAGACTCTGGTAGGAAGGTCTCGGTGGGACGAGACTCTGGCAGTACGGTCTCGGCGTGACGAGACTCTGGCAGGACGGTCTCGGCGTGACGAGACTCTGGCAGGACGGTCCCTGGCAGGACGGTCTCGGCGGGACGAGACTCTGGCTGGATGGTCCCTGGCAGGACGGTCTCGGCGGGACGAGACTCTGGCAGGACGGTCTCAGTGGAACGAGACTCTGGCTGGATGGTCCCTGGCAGGACCTTCTTGGCGGGACGAGACTCTGGCTGGATGGTCCCTGGCACGACGGTCTCGGCGGGACGAGACTCTGGCTGGACGGTCTCGGCGGAACGAGACTCTGGCAGGACGGTCTCGGCGGGACGAGACTCTGGCAGGACGGTCCCTGGTAGGACGGTCTCGGCGTGACAAGACTCTGGCAGGACGGTCTCGGCGGGACGAGACTCTGGCAGGACGGTCTCGGCGGGAGGGGATACTGTGGGTTCACGGTGCTCCTCCTCTACCACACCCACAGTAAATGATGAGCCGCTCAACAAAAGGGCCAGGTCAATATAGTGCTCTAAAGACCAGTGAGGATCATGCAAGGGCATGAATGAACTGAGAGGTTCAGATAGTCCTCCCCGAAAAAAGATCGTAAGACATTCTTTGCTCATTGAGGTGAGATGTGCCAGTTCAATAAACTCTTCGACATGCTTCTCAATCGGCCGATTCTCCTGACGGAGACGCAGGATTTGTACTGCTGTATCCCTGGTTGGCATCGCTGCTGGATCTTGGTGTGGCGAAGTCTTCTGTAATGATGCAGCAGACACAAGGGGATCCATTTGCAGCTTTAATTAGAGTAGTCAAACAGGCAGGAATCAACAACAGCAAACAGGGCAACGGAGACAAGGCAAAGACAAACCAGATAACAGGCAATGGACGGGGTAGGCAGTGAGAAGCAAGGTCCAGTAAGCATTCCAAGTCGGGGCGGGCAGAGAACAGACAGAAATGGGATACACAGTCCAAGGTCAAGGTAATAATAAATCCACAGGGAGAAACGCTCAGAAATGACAGCCAGGAAGTCAAGACTTCCCACTGGTGTGGTGCGTGGAAGTGGTTTATATGTGTGTGTGTGAATGAGATGCAGGTGTGTGTGTAATCAGCGCAGTCCAGGTGTATGGTGTAAAGTGTAATCAGTCCAGGGAGGTGCATGAAGGCAAATGTAGTCCGTGATCACCCAGGGAGTGCGTGGCTAATCGTGACAGAGGGACATTAATATAAAGTCGAGAGACATTTTTAGAACCTGGGTGCTCTGGCCTATTAAAGGTTAAGGGTAGGAGGCGCTACATAAATTGGGGGTTCGTCCGGGATTCTACTTCCTGTTACCCTGATAAAAATAAAAAAAGTGACTGAAAACAAGAACAGAGTTTTATTTTAAGCTTAAATAAGTGAACTGATAATTATCTGCCAGAAGTTTCAGCATGGCCTTTGGAAGTAGCCCACTCCTGCTCGCTGAAATCTGGTGTAAGGAGGCAGAGGTTGAGGAGGATCATGCCATACTGTTGATTGGCGTACCTCCAACTACTGAAGTAGCAAGTATTGAGGATACTGTTCAGACTGTGAAAGTTTTTCGAAGAGTGCGGGTTAGAGACTCAAAATTGGGGCCAAATCCTGGTACCCTCTTGGTGCTATGTGAGTGTCGTGAGGTCATCGACCCTACCCGTATTCCAGCTGAACTGCTGTGGCCTGATGAAGAAGAGTCGTGGAAAGTTGTAGTGGCACCTGTTGATGTTTCAGCCTCTGAGTTTTCCAAGAAATTGTCAAAGTTCTTAACAGATGAAGGAAAATCCATGACTGACATGCAGGCCTTGTTCTCTCCGCACAGTTCCAGTTCCCCTGAGTCCATTATACCTGCGGTGGGTGAACTTCTGGAAAAGACAATGAAACCATCAGGTGAAACAAATGCTTTTATAAAAACTTTTATAAAAAGTTTATAAAAGCTACTTAAATGTCCTAAATGAACTACGGCCTAGTCCTGACTTAATCTAAGACCATTTTGTGAAACCAGGCCTTAATATTTGGTAATATTATTGATTTGACTGCACTGACACTTGGATGAGAACAAAACTTAAACTGAATTGAGCTGAGTGAGGACACCTTTATGCAGAGCTGTTTTATAGCTCTGCATAAAGGTGTCCTCACTCAGCTCAATTCAGTTTAAGTTTTGTTCTCATCCAAGTGTCAGTGCAGTCAAATCAATAATATTACCAAATATTAATACCAAAACTGAAGTTTTGTTCACTCAGTTTAGTTCAATGACTAAAATTCAATGAAATTAAATGAGTTCAATTCGAATTCAAGGAGCTCTTCAGAAGACAGTTTTCATTATTCACTTTGTCATTTCAATGTAGATTCAATTCAGTTCAATAACAGTGTTGATGTTGCAAAATGAATCAATTATGGAACATCAACACTGTTATTGAACTGAATTGAATCTACATTGAAATGACAAAGTGAATAATGACAACTGTCTTCTGAAGAGCTCCTTGAATTCGAATTGAACTCATTTCATTTCATTGAATTTTAGTCATTGAACTAAACTGAGTCAAAACTGAACTAACTCCAGCTGAACAATGACACTATTGTCTTTTTAGAGATGCTTTATTGCACAATTGAATTCTGTTTGCAGTATTGATCATTATGTTCATGTTTATCACTGTAAAGCTGCTTTGAAACAATATGTATTGTGTAAAGTAAAAGTATTGTGGTAGATTTTTCTCCTACGCACCTGACTTAGGTTGAAGCGAGTGTCCCTGACGCCTAAGTGTAGATTTTCTGACCGCATAAAATGCTTAAGAATTATAGTTACCTGACTGCAATCTAACCCCGTCTCTCACAAAGAGTTGAACGACGTCTCTTTCCGTTCAAACACTATCACTTGTGTTGGGGAGACTTAAAAGGACTGTATTATACTTCTATTGCTGGAACTACTTTTGTGTGGTAATCACTCTCGGGTGTCGGTCAGAACACAGGAACCAGACCAATAACTGATTAGATAGTGTTTAATAAACTGTTGCAGTAGGCATGGGCATACAATCTTCCAATATGTATATATTCAGATGTGTGGTTCTAAATGAAAACAAATAAATAAGAATAACAGTATTATGAAATAATATACATATATATACATTCCAATACTAAACAGTAACGATGCAATAACTATTAACAGTCAGATGCATATGAACTGCCGTTAAGTGGTGTCACATGTACAGGAACGTGAGTGGCAATAATACACGAGTAACAGATTATATTGAATATAACTACTTAAAGGATTCAAAGTATCGAACTACATAATCCACAATATAGATAAATAATATCTGCACTGGATGCATAACGTAAATATAGTGAGGTGATTATCACAATAACTCTAGCATCGCGTCAGTCAGACATTAGTGATAAATATAAAATTATAACACAAAAACGATCATCTTAATCACTAAATAGCAGATGAAGACAGAAACACTTACTATTCAGCAGTGACGCACACAATATGAGTCTAAACACTCTCCAAACGATGAATAATCTCAGCAGCGTCGTCCAGTCAAACACTTGCTTCACCATCGTCCGTGAATCTACACAAAGCAGAGCGCTGCTCGTTGCGTGCGCTCAGGGTGTGTTAGAGCGTGTCAATATGCGCCAGAGGTGTGCATACACGATTATACAGTCATCTGCGCAGCCTTTCTTACAGCCACCCCCAAATGTGCGCAGCAAATTTGTTCCTGAATAGGTGATCAGTTCAGTATCCGGGGACAGGTATAAAGTCTTAGTTCTCATCCTCATCTGAAACCTCTGGTAGAACAATCAGTCTGGCTACAGGTCTAGTGTAAGTTCTATTGTTTATCCTTACATCCACTGTCCTTATGTGTCCGTCTGCACTGGGGTAAACTTTGGTGACAAGACCAACCGGCCAGCATGCTCTGGGCAGTTGAGGGTCCACCATCAGTACCACTGATCCTAAGGTCATATCTGTAGGGTTGGCATTCCATTTCTGGCGGGTTTGCAAGTTCGGGAGATAGTTCTTAATGAAACTAGACCAAAACTGGTCAGCCAGAATTTGGGAATGTCTCCAGCGTCTTCTGCTCAGGAGTTCAGATTTAGGATAGACCACTTGGGGCAGGGACCCGTCCCGCCGCCCCATCAGGAGAACATTTGGCGTCACTGGATCAAGGTCCTTAGGGTTGGAAGACACATATCCCAATGGTTTAGCATTCAACATACCTTCTACTTCCAGAAGAACAGTATGTAGGACTTCCTCCGTAACTGATTGACTGCCTACTACCCGGTGCATTGCAGTTTTCACTGAGCGCATTTCCCTCTCCCAAGCTCCGCCGAAGAGGGGTGCACCAGGTGGGTTGAAGTGAAACTTTATCTTGTGTTTGGCAAGCTGGAGTTGGAGTTCTGGAGATAATTCTGCAAGGGCTTCCCACATCTCTCTTTCTCCTCCACGGAAGTTTGTCCCCTGGTCAGAGAACAACTCGGCTGGTGTCCCTCGCCTGGCTATGAACCTCCTCAAGGCCATCAAGAAGGAGTCGGTATCCAGATTGGTGAGGATCTCTAGATGTACACATCTTGTTGTAAGACACTTGAAGATAATTCCCCACCTCTTCTCGGTGCGCCTGCCCACCTTCACTATAATGGGTCCGAAGCAGTCCATGCCTGTCGAGTAGAATGCGGGCTTATACAGGCGTAAGCGTGCTACAGGTAGGTCTGACATTTTGGGAACTTGAGGGCTTGCTTTCCATCTACGACACTCTGTACAAGCATGTTGATACCGTCGAACTGCTTCTCGGCCTCGTAAGATCCAAAACTTGCGGCGGATCTCTGCGAACACTCTCTCAGGGCCTGGGTGGCAGAGTCGGGTATCATAGTCTTGAATCAGAAGCTTAGTGGTAGGATGGCCATTATCCAAGATGATGGGATGCACAGCAACCAGGTCTAAGTCTTCGGATCGGCGCAATCTGCCCCCGACCCTAATGAGATCCTCGGTCTCGTCCAGCTCTGGAGACAGGGTAAGTAAACGGCTACTTCGTTGGACTGGTTTCCCATTTCGCAGTAGTCTGAACTCCTCTGCAAAGCTATCCTGTTGTGCCCCTCTCAGGATAAGAATCTCGGCTGTACGGTAGTTGTCAGCATTAGGGTTCTCGCTCTGACCTGCCGCCCCGTGAAGCATCTGCACTTTGGCCTCTAGAAGATCCTTCCAAGTGGTGTACTGATGCGCATCGGGTATGTGAGGCTCTTCATCAGGTATGGTCGCAACTCCACAGAATACAGACTTGCGAATTTCTGAATGGCAATCTTCCACTACTGTTGCTGGCAGGGTTGGCCATTTATCTGAGCTCTGGAGGAGAAATGGTGGCCCATGGCTCCAACGGTTAGGCTTAGCCAGATCCTCTAGCCTTTTACCTCTAGTGAGATCATCAGCAGGATTATTCACCGAGTCAACATATCGCCAAGAATGTCGATCGGTGAGCTCCTGAATTTCCGCCACTCGGGTGCCAACAAATACCTTAAATCGGCACGACTCAGATTGTAGCCAGGACAAGACTGTGGTTGAGTCGGTCCAGAGGGTAATCTGGCTGATTTGCAGGGTAAGTTCTTGCTCCATCAACCTACTGAGTTGGGCTCCTGTGAGGGCAGCACAAAGCTCCAATCTGGGCATCGAATGCAGTCGTTTAGGTGCAATTCTTGAACGGGCCACAACAAAGGAGAGATAAGGCTGATTTTGACTGTCTATTGTCCTCAAGTAAGCGAAAGCTCCATATGCTTGCTCCGAAGCATCGCAGAACACATGTATCTCATGAGTAATGCTTCTCTCATTCATGGCAGGAGTTCCGTACGCTCGGGGAAAGGTGATTCTCGGCAGGACTTGTAACTCTCCCTCCCAGTCTCTCCAAGCTTGTAGCAAATCATGGGGCAGTAGGGGATCATCCCAGTCCCTGTGTTTGTCCCAAAGCTGTCTCACTAGTATTTTAGCACGGGTGGTGTATGGCAGGATAAACCCGAGGGGGTCGTACTGACTAGCTAAGACCTTGTAGATGTTCCGCATGGTAGGAGCATCATAATTTACTGGTCGATGTTTGTACCTCAGTGTGTCTGTGGAACAGTGCCAGCTGAGGCCCAGGGCGGATTCAGGATTATCTATTCGGTCGTGAGCGAACCAGAGTTCTAGACTGTCTGATCGGGCTTCTTTCGGTAGATGGCTGATGACCTCTGGCTTATTGCTGGCCCATTGGTGGAGTTCAAATCCACCAGAGGCTAGAATCTCCCTTAGATTATCTACCAGTGTTCGTGCTTGGTCAGGGGAGGAGAGGCTTTGCAGACAATAATCAACATAGAAGCATCTCTCAATGGAAAACCTCACATCATCCTCTGACTGGCTATGACTGATAACGTGGTGCTGCATGGCATAAGTGGCACAGCACGGGCCACATGTGGTACCAAAGGGCAGGACCTGCCACTCAAACACTGATGGACTTCGGTCTCCTTCCATGTCACGCCAGACAAATCTCAGAAGGGGACGATCTTCAGGGAGCAGGCGGACCTGGTGAAACATGGCTTTCACATCACCACTTATAGCTACGGTGTGTTCCCGGAACCGTAACAGCACTCCTAGGAGTGAAGGTCCTAAGGTAGGGCCAGGTAACAACCACTCATTTAGGTTCAGACCTCGGTACTGATAAGAACAGTTGAACACAATACGGTTCTTATTGTTATGGGTCACAATGTGATGTGGAATATACCATGATTCCCCTGACTGTGTCAACTCGTGGGAACTCAACTTCTTGACAGTTCCTGTTTGGGTCAGTTTCTGAATTTCAGCAATGTACGCCTTGGCTCGATCTGGGTGTTTAGCGAGGCACCGTTCAGTGTTCCGGAGGCTGGGAATTACCATTTCCTTGGGGGCTTGGAAATGCGGCATATCTTTACACCTAAGCAGAGGGGTGGCATAACGTAAGACTCCGTCCACTTCAACTTGGGTAGTCTTTGATTCAAGCATATGAACAGCATATTGGTCTTGTCGAGATCTGGTGACCTCCTTCTCGTTTCTGAAGGGAATTACGTCAACTTGCCACAGTTTCTCGATGTTCCTGAAGAGCTCTGCCATGTGGGGAATGGTGGACGTCAACAAAAACTGCTGCGGGTGAATGTACTGCTCGACAAGTCTAGTGGGACCCTGCAATGTCCATCCTAAACGTGTCTTAAGAGCTGCAGGTCCTCCTGGGGGTCCTAACCTTACTGGCTTTATGGGAGTAATTAAGTGAGGGTGGTCAGCTCCAATAAGCAGCAAGGGCTGTGCCTGCTCGAATGCCTGTATTGGGAGGCCCACAAGGTGCTTGTACCTCTTCTGCAATTTGTCCATGGGGTAAGAGTGAAGTGCAAGACCCAGTTGTTCTGCGGTGAAGGCACCAGTGATGAGGAAGCTGTGCTGAGGATTATCAGCAGGTGAAATATGGAATGACACCATGGACCCTTGAAGGATTTGAATGTCATGTCGTATAGTCCGCAGGGCAAGGTCTTCTGGCTTCCCTCGGAGGCCCAGATGGCGTGCTGCAGCTGGTAAGAGCATAGTCCGTTCTGAGCCATCGTCCAGGATGGCATATGTGCTCAGGGTGTGTTTGCCATGGTGGAGTAGTACTTTAATAACCTTTAATAGCACACGACTACCATCTACTGGTCTGTCTACATACAGCACTTTCGAAGGTGTATTCACCAGACAGCTCTCCTCTTTGGTTGGCTTGATCACAGTCTTAGGTGTCATGGAATTAATTTCATGCAGCACTGGTAAGTGTTTACCTTGACAAATGCTACAGGGTTTCCGCAGGTTGCACTGCGCAGCTTGGTGGGTTCTAGCACATCGCCAGCACCTTTTATTGGTACGGATCCATTCTGATAATTGGTTCTTTGTCAGTTTTACAACCTCTGTGCATTGGCTCAAGAAGTGATCTGAGTTGTTACAGAATGGGCAATAAGGCTTAATTCTGCTTTTGGCAGGGAGATTCACAGGCACTGTTGAAATTTCTCTCTCCGTCGCTTCTCTGGCTCCATGCAACACAGTGGTGGTCCACCTCTTTTGGCGAGGTTCCTGTCTAGGCCCTTGTCTCTCCTTGGTGATCTTCACCTGTGACAAACCGTCATATTCCTGGCACCAGGACTCATATTGCAGCCACTCAGAGAGGTCAGTCAGGGTATAGGTTATTCCTGAATGATGGACCTTGCTGCGCCTGAATTCAGCTCTCATCTCTGGCGGTAACTTACTCAACAGGCATGCTACGTGGGATCCACACTGTAGCTCTATCTCTCCTGGGGGGCCAAGGGATTTAAGCATGCCTACGAGTGCCTGGATCTGAAGGGCAAACTTCTTAAAGGCAGCTTGCTTTAATACTTGCAATTCACTCATCATCTTCTCCAAAAGGCCCACGATGGGAGCATCGCCAATAGGCCGTGGCTCCTCTGGCTCCGGCCAGGGGGGAGGGTCAGGCCAGTCTACTTCGTCGCATTCGCTGACTTCATCACTGACCGGCTCTGCATAAGGAGGTGGCACAAATCTGTGGTCTAGGGGGAATATGGGAAATTGAGCAGGCATTAGTGGCTCAGATGTACTGGAACGAGAGCGTGTTATAGCTAGTTGAGGGGTCTGCTGAAGACTGTGCACCGTCTCGGCGAGTAACTTAAACTCCGATCTAGTCTGTCGGATCTCTGCTAAGATGGCACTAAACTGCTCTTCGCTGACATGACGAGGGTCTGCCTGAGAGGCTGGAGGCAGATTTTGCAGTGTCGTAGACCAGACGCGTGGAGCTGATTCTCTACTTCTGTCAGGATGTGTTCCTTTTGGGTACGGTTCAGCTAGCTGACTCTCAGGACCAGGTCTCTAACTGCGCTGTCTTGATCCAGCATATGGGTCTTCTTATGTATAGCCAGCATCCCGCAGTGTCTGATGGTCGCTAAGAGGAGAGGGTGTCATCTTGGCAGCTCCCTCTGAATGTGAATATAATGCCTCTTCTAGCCCATGCCTACTGATTCTTGATTCAGATGAATGTCTGGGCGGCAGCACATACCCCATCTCATACTCATCATAATGGCGGGGCGGGTAAGTCTGACGCTTAGGTCTGGTTGAAACTCTATCATCCATCTTCTAAAGAGAAATTACCTCATATCCGGCTCGAAGGACCATTTGTTGGGGAGACTTAAAAGGACTGTATTATACTTCTATTGCTGGAACTACTTTTGTGTGGTAATCACTCTCGGGTGTCGGTCAGAACACAGGAACCAGACCAATAACTGATTAGATGGTGTTTAATAAACTGTTGCAGTAGGCATGGACATACAATCTTCCAATATGTATATATTCAGATGTGTGGTTCTAAATGAAAACAAATAAATAAGAATAACAGTATTATGAAATAATTAGGGCTCGGCAAGTTAACGCGTTATTATCGCGTTAACGCATTTATTAATTAATGCCGACAATTTTTTTATCGCACGTTAACACAGTTTCCCTTTCAAGGGAACTCGAGCTGCGTTGAGACGCGGTGGGAACGCTCTGCGTGATTGCGTCGTGAAGCACGTGTATAATCAGTCCAATGGAAGAGCTAGACGTCATAGGCGGGTGACGTCATAGACCAGGAAGCTATAAAGCACCCCTGAAAACAGACCGCGACAGCTTCTGCGCCTTCAGCAAGCGATCTGTGTATTCTGTCCTTGTCATATTTATTGTTGTCTGTCAAGTTGAAATATATATATATATTATGGCAAAAGAGAGCAAGCAGCTTTGTGTTGTTCCCTGCCCACGTTATATCACGGGTGGGGACACACACATCAGCTTTTTGTTACTATTTGGGAGTGGAGCATGCCACAGTCAGTTCTCGAGGGGGCTGACTGTGAGCATTGCGAGAAGCTGTCCGTGAGGACGCTCCGCTCCCGCCGGGCGTTCTTCGAGGAGGACGTTTCGGTTCGCGCTCCCCGTGCGGGTCCCGCTGTTGCCGATGCACGGCGCCGACTCGCATTTTGGGGTTCGCAAACGGATCTGACAGCGAGAGTTGGGACGGGCCCCGCCCTATCTCAGCTTTCACCTGCCAGATCCAGTGCTGGCGATTTCCAGTTCCGAGGAATTGGTATCGTTAGTGTTTTGTTTAGAAAAAGAGAACAAAACAAATAAAGATATTAGAAAAAGGCAGATGTTTGAGTTTTCAATAAATGAATAGATAAGTCAGCTCATAACTCTGTTGAATAAAGAGGAGCTTTAAAAGGAGGTTTATCTAGTGCTGTTGCTAGTTAAATATTTTCTGGCCAGCTGAACATTATGAGAGTAAAAGAGTTTATTAGATGAAATATATCTAAAAACAGAAAAACTCTGTATCTCAGCCTCCTCGTCGGGGACTGCCGTTTTTTCCCTATCTCCACACCACACTGAGGTGTCGAGATTGTGGAATAAGCCGGTTTCTATTTTATGTGTTTAATGCCCAAACGTCTAACTATAGTAAGGCTATGGGTATTAAGTATCATGGTATGACAGTGCCTCGGGTTAAAGAGACGCTTACTAGCTTTCTCTCTCCCGAGTCGGCGTCATTATTTTTAACCCCGACGTTACCCAGCGCATGGGTAAATTATAAAGACATGGATGAATGTGAGGTTGTCAGCACTGACGCTATTCGAGAATTGCGTCGTGCAAAAACAAAGAAAGAGATAAACTATACTGGGAGGGACGGTTTCGAGAAATCGTTTCTCCTCTGCGTCCTCTGGGGGGCGACTCTCTGAGGAGGGTCGCAGCACGGCCAGTTCGGTTGTTTTCCTGCTGGTGGCCACGGAGTGATATATTTATATATATATATATATATATATATATATATATATATATATATATATACATACGTATTTCTGATTTAAAAATAAAGAAAAAACAAAGAAATAACCATTCAGCGGCGTTCCAGAGGTTTCTTCCTCACCAATCTAATGTTCCTGAGACTGCTGGGCGGAGCAGTCTCGGTCTACTAAGCTCCTCGCAGCACTGAGTGCAAACGAGCATCGCCATTTGGGCTCCTCCACAATCGGGGGACTTGGGTGGCGGTAGCAGTCTAGCCAGTTAGAGATATGCAAGATCTGAGGACGTTTTTATCTCTAAAAAAAGCTTGGACAAATAGGAAGCCCTGACGCCGAGGCTATCAGGCTTCTAAAGGGTGGTCCCCTCCGGGGGTAGGGATGGTTTTGAGAAATCGTTTCTCCTCGGCGCCCTCTGGGGTGCGACTCTCTGAGGAGGGTCGCAGCGCTGCCAGTTCGGTTTTCCTGCCGGTTCGCCGTTCAGGGCACCAAGGTGTCAGTGTCCCCAAACGATCCTCCGAGGGGGGTCGTAGAGCAGTCAGTTCGGTTTCCCTGCCGGTTCGCCGTTTCAGGGTGCCGAGGTGCCTGCTTTTTCCAATGATCCTCCGAGGAGGGTCGTAGGAACTAAGTTATTTAGAGGTAGGCAAGATCTGAGGACTGTCGTCATCTCTAATAAAGTTTAGACAGGAAGTCCTGTCGTAAAAAAAAAAAAAAAAAACGAGGCTATCAGGCTTCTGAGGGCTCCTCCGGGGCAAGGACCGTTTTGAGAAACCGTTTCTCCTCGGCGCCCTCTGGGGTGCGACTCTCTGAGGAGGGTCGCAGCGCTGCCAGTTCGGTTGTTCCCTGCCGGTTCGCCGTTCAGGGCACCGAGGTGTCAGCGTCCCCATACGATCCTCCGAGGAGGGTCGTAGAACGGTCAGTTCGGTTGTTACCTGCCGGTTCGCCGCTTCAGGGCACCGTAGTGACTGTTCAACCAAATCCAGAGGCCAGTCTTGAGAGACTGGTTCCCCTAGTAGAATTTCTGGCAGCGTGGAAACTACTGCCACATATTTCTCGGTGGGTCCTGCACACTATAGAAAAGGGGTTCAGAATTCAGTTCTTGTCCGCACAGATTTCTAGGGGTCCTCCCCACTGTGGTGGACCCCTAGCAGGCTTTGGTTATGGAGCAGGAAGTACTGACACTTCTGCAAAAGGAGCTGTAGAAGGGGTTCCTCCTCCCGGCAGACAGTCAGGGTTTTACTGCCATTACTTCATTGTTCCGAAAGAGGATGAGGGGTTGCGTCCTACTCTAGACCTGCGTCAATTAAACAGCAGGTCTCAGAATCTTAAGTTCAAAGTATGCTTACGCTAAATATGATTGTGTCACAGACTCAGTCCGAGGACTGGTTTGTCACAATAGACTTAAGGGACGCTTACTTATCTATCCATCCTCATCACAGGAGGTTCCTGAGGTTTGCTTTCAGGGGCGAAGCATACCAGTATCGGGTTCTTCCATTCGGCCTAGGTTATCACCCCGCACCTTTTACAATATGCGTGGATGCAGCTCTGGCTCCTCTGAGATTCCAGGGCATTCGCGTATTAAATTATATCGACGATTGGTTGATTTTAGCTCAGTCCGAGCTTTTGGCAGTTCAACATCGAGATGTCGTTCTGTCCCACATAAGGAGGTTGGGGTTGCGGCTCAACACCAAAAGAGTGTACTCCTCCCAGCTCAGAGGACCACTTTTCTAGGTGTATTATGGGATTCGACAACAATGCAAGCACGTCTGTCTCCTGCACGTATTTCTGCGATTCTCACAGCCGTAAAGGAATTTAAAACTAGGTCAGTCACTCACTGCAAACAGTCTCTGAGACTGTTGGGGCTCATGGTAGTTGCGTCCAACGTAGTTACTTTTGGCCTTCTGTACATGAGACCCCTGCAGTGGTGGCTCGGGACCAAGGGGTTTTCTCCGAGGGGAAATCCGTTTTCGCATGGTCAAGGTCACGCGGCTATGCCTTCGTGCCTCGGTCATGTGGAAGAAACCTTGGTTCCTCGCCCAGGGCCCAGTGCTGGGGGCTTCTTGTCGACGCGTCACGCTATCGACGGATGCTTCCCTCACAGGATGGGGGGCGGTCATGAGTGGCCGTTCGGTGAAAGGCCTTTGGTTGGGGCTCATGGCAGTTGCGTCCAACGTAGTTACCTTTGGCCTTCTGTACATGAGACCCCTGCAGTGGTGCCTCAGGACCAAGGGGTTTTCTCCGAGGGGAAATCCGTTTTCGCATGATCAAGGTCACGCGGCTATGCCTTCGTGCCTCGGTCATGTGGAAGAACCTTGGTTCCTCGCCCAGGCCCAGTGTTGGGGGCTTCTTGTCGACGCATAATGCTATCGACGGATGCTTCCCTCACAAGTCGGGGGCAATCATGAGTGGTTGCTCGGTGAAGGGTCCGGACAACACACTGATGGTCTCGTATATCAGAGCAGATATCCTGTTGAGGCAGGGGCTGTGGCCCGGGGAATGGAAACTTCACCCCGAGGTGGTGGAGCTTCTTAGGGAGAACTTAGGTCAAACTCAAGTCGACCTTTCGTATCGCTTGTAAAATGCATTGCCCTTTGTGGTTCTCCCTCATGCATCCAGCTCCGCTTGGACTGGATGTGATGTATTAGGTGTGGTTCACGCTACAACTGTACGCATTTCCCGATATCTTTGCTCCTGGGAGCGGATACTCTGGATACTGCGGCCTCTGAGGGGGCCCAGCTCATAGACTCAGGTCTCTCGACCGAGGTCTTGGAGACCATACTCCAGTCTAGTGCTCCCTCCACGAGAAGACTAAATATGCATTGATATGGAAACCGTTCTCTGACTGGTGCAGAGAACGCCTTCTGAATCTTGTTTCTGCCCTGTTGGTACAGTACTTGATTTCTGTAATGAATGTTTCTTTGCTGGGTTATCTCTGAGGAGAGATCCTTAATTTCGTCTTCTCCGTGGTACATGAGGCTGAGGCCTGCACGTACTTGGATTTGCACCTGGTATGGTGATAGTATTTCTTCACCCCAGGTCAGGTTGTATCTCTAGGTCCCTACTGAATGTGCGGGTCATTTGTGCTGCAGGCCTTCTGTCCTCCACCATTAATACCCCAGATCAGGAAAAACTTAATCTGTTATGCCCTGTCCGGGCTTTGGATGCATATGTCCACAGAGCTGCTCAGTGGCTTATATCAGAACAATTATTTGTCTGCTTCGGGTCACCTAAGATAGGTTGCCCTGCATCTAAACAGATGATGAGCAAGTGGGTAGTTGAGGCTATCTCACTTGCTTATGAAGCGGCCGGACAGCCTTCACCCTATGGCTGTTCAGGCCCATTCTACAGAAGTATGGCTGCCTCTAGGCTTTAATTTCGGGAGTTTCCCTTCAGGATATTTGTAATGCGGCAGGCTGGTCCTCACCACATACATTTGTCAGATTTTATGACTTAGACCTCTCCACTCCTGGGGCTAGGTTGCTTGCTTCTTAGTTTGCGCAAGACTTCACACAGAACGGGCATTTGTCTTTATGGCGTAGTGGGTATGGGGTTCCCACCGCGTCTCAACGCAGCTCGAGTTCCCTTGAAAGGGAACGTCTCAGGTTACGTATGTAACCCTGGTTCCCTGAGAGGGAACGAGACGCTGCGTTCTCCTGCCATACTTCCTGCATGCCCTGATCGACTTGCTTCAGGCTTATCAGAAGCTGTCGCGGTCTGTTTTCAGGGGTGCTTTATAGCTTCCTGGTCTATGACGTCACCCGCCTATGACGTCTAGCTCTTCCATTGGACTGATTATACACGTGCTTCACGACGCAATCACGCAGAGCGTTCCCACCGCGTCTCAACGCAGCGTCTCGTTCCCTCTCAGGGAACCAGGGTTACATACGTAACCTGAGACGTTTTTTTTTTTTTCTGAATACACATAGGCCTACAGTCAAACCATGATCACAGGAGGGGTGGGATGTTGGTCAGCCAGCAAATAACCCACCCAAACAAGCAGTGGAGAGAGGCAGGTTCTCTCTGGTGAACAGTTAAAGGGTTGCGCTCCGCGAGTGAATGACAGGCGCTCTATGGATATTACCTATAAAACCTATAGATAATAACTATTTAGATTCTGGAAACTCACTAACAGCGAGCCGAGGATCAGTCTCTCTTCTAATGATTTGTGCTGCGCGTCCTTTATAAAAAGTTATAGACAATTCAACTTCGGCAACGAGCGGGCGCGTGCTTGAGGCGAGCATGACCGCAAAGGTTTCACAGGAACGCACCCGCTTGTCGCTGCACCTTGTGCTCAACCACTTCACCTCACTCTTGGCTGATTTATACTAATGCGTCGGACTTACGCCGAAGACAATACGCTATAGACTACGCGTTGGTTTTCATTTATATCTCTGCGTCGTTGTCCGCGTTGACGCGCAATTACACATGCAGAGGGAGCATGTGAAACCCGGGGAGCGGTTGTAGCAATCACAGCGCTAGCGGTACACGTAGAATTGACGTTACATTTTTGGAGAGGTGCACGTCAGGGTACGCCGAAGTGTACGCGCGCTACACAGCAACAGCGTGAGTATAAAGTATAAATTGTTTTTTTTACTCTGTTTAAATGTAATCTTACGTGGGAAACCATGGCATGACCAAACCTAAGCTACTATAAGTAACGTTGGTCGACTTATATAGTAGTGATCATGACCTCTGACTAGCCTACTACATAGACTGTTTCTGCTGCTCCCTGATAAAAGATACCTGTTGATACCTGTTCAGAAAAAAAAACAAGAAAACTGGACTCGTTTTAACAAACTAGATAAAAGTTAATGCCCTGGCAGTGGCAAATAGCTTTGTTTAAATATTTGATTTGATTACATTAATGTTTAAGTTGAGATTTGAGATTACTGTGTAAAGGGAATACTGCTGGTATAAAAGCACCTTATTTGTTTAAAGTTATTGCACTTTTGTGTATATAGCAGTACATTTAAATCAAAAGTGCGCAATACACTACTTTAGAAGTCATTATTCAATTTTGCGCATAACAATGCGATTAATCGCGATTAATCGCAAGAAAACCATGCGATTAATCGCGATTAAAAATTTTAATCGTTGCCCAGCACTAGAAATAATATACATATATATACATTCCAATACTAAACAGTAACGATGCAATAACTATTAACAGTCAGATGCATACGAACTGCCGTTAGGTGGTGTCACATGTACAGAAACGTGAGTGGCAATAATACACGAGTAACAGATTATATTGAATATAACTACTTAAAGGATTCAAAGTATCGAACTACATAATCCACAATATAGATAAATAATATCTGCACTGGATGCATAACGTAAATATAGGTGAGGTGATTATCACAATAACTCTAGCATCGCGTCAGTCAGACATTAGTGATAATTATAAAATTATAACACACAAAAACGATCATCTTAATCACTAAATAGCAGATGAAGACAGAAACACTTACTATTCAGCAGTAACGCACACAATATGAGTCTAAACACTCTCCAAACGATGAATAATCTCAGCAGCGTCGTCCAGTCACACACTTACAGGTTTTTTTTTCTCCATTGGGTCATCTGATGGGGTGTTAGGACACCATTAGGTCACTGGATGGAGTTTTTCGGTTCCTTGCCACTGTTGCCTTAGGCTTGCTCAGTTGGGGATATTCAAATTAATTAACCAATCATACCATTGATCAGCTCTACCAAACTTGGATGTCTTTTTTCCAGTAATAAACAAACATTAAGTTGTTTTGATTGATACTGTGAAGCAGCTTTGATACAATCTGTATTGTGAAAAGCGCTATATAAATATATTTGACTTGACTTGACTTGACTTACTTCACCATCGTCCGTGAATCAACACAAAGCGCTGCTCGTTGCGTGCGCTCAGGGTGTGTTAGAGCGCGTCAATATGCGCCAGAGGTGTGCATACACGATTATACAGTCATCTGCGCAGCCTTTCTTACAACTTGGGAATAAGGTCTCTAGTGTTCTTAACCCGTTCCATACTATCACTTGGGAATAGAAGTAAGATCACTAGTGTTTCGCTAAATAACTTGTTCCACTAACTAACTAACTTGCTGCGCAGCAATAATAACCGACAAACTTCAGACAATGCCTTCGAATATGCTTTAATCACGGCCGGAGTATCTCAGACATATATCAGAGAGAATTCCACCAGCAAAAACCAATACAACAGTTTTTATAGAATAGGAGCATGTAAAAAAGTGACATGATACATTACATAATTTACATACAATTTGATTGGTTCTTTATATGCAAACCGTTCTGTTACTAGGTAGAAGCAAACTTAGCAAATCATTAAAACATGCAAAAAGTTCAGTTGATTACTCAATATGTCATGAGACTATTCTAGACAGTATATTTTTGATATTGTCTGGTCAGCATCTTAGAATTTTCCATCGACACAAACATTTTTCAGAGTACATTTTGTTCAAGGGTTTAGAATGTTAGGACTAAAAGGATGTAAAATCCATCACAGTATGAACATTGCATGAGTAATATGTTTCATCATATCTCTTCGTTCTTCTCAGCCGAAGAGTTTGATGAAGCAGGGGTGGCAGTATGGTTTCCTGTCCTGTTCTTTGAAGCAGCCCTTACTAAGGGGTTTCAGGCAGAAGTGGCACACCAGATGGTGTGGGTGAAACTTGGCACCCATCGCGGTGACACAGCGCCCCAGGATGGGCTGCTGGCATGCCTGGCACACGCTGCCTCGGGACTGGTGGTAGTGAGCTTCACATAAGGGTTGGCCCTCATGCTCAAAGAAACTCCCATTCACAAATGGGCTATAGCATTCCTGCAGAAAGTAATGAAGAATACACGTTGTGTTAAATTACTAACAAAAGAGACATAACCATTTCTCAAATATATATGATATATGTCAATATATATAAATATATATATATATATATATATATATTTTTTTTTTTTTTTAAACTGCATATATATATATATATATATATATATATATATATATATATATATATATATATATATATATATATACATACATATATATGTTTTTTTATATGTCAAACAAAGTGTTCTTGCAGGACCCCCTTAAGAAACACTTCCACTGTATACATTTGAGTGAGCTCTCAAGTGTTTTGCTGTACATTGCTGCAGTATGTGCTTTTACACCACCATAAGCCTTGACAGTAACATCACAATCCTTCATATGTGGGGAGTATCTAACTACCAGTAGCGACGCTATTTACCTTACTACATTTATCTGTATCTTGACAGTAGCTCAGATGCTTTTAAAACAGTGTAGCTTTTCCAGTAGCAAACTACTTTTTCCAGCAAGTAGTGGTGTAGTGCGACCAAAGCTACATTCTGTTTTGTATTCTGACAAACCTGCAATGCATTGAAGCAGCACAGTGTCTTCTTATTAGATCCCAAACTAAAATTGTGCATTACTGCCATCCATTGTTTCATCACGCATATTGCAGCTTTCTGAGACCGTCTGATGAGAGACCGTCTGATGATTATCTAAACAGGGGTGGGTTGATATATCACATGACTGAAGGTTACCCTTTTGTATGTAATTTATTCAAACCAACTATTAAAACTGCGTCAAGTGTGCTTATCACATGTCAAAGGTTGTGGTGCGTTTTAGAACAAAGAACACAATATGTTCCCGCAAGCAGCCTGTGATTCGCATCTCAGAGCTTCTCAGTTCACAGTACATTCTGCAAGCTCCATTACTGCATGTGCTGTGATTTTAATGTGCATTTTTGACTACTCCTGTGTATCCAATTTATTTTGCATCCATTTTGTTCCATTACAATTTTGCATTTTGACAGTCAATTTGAGATATAAATTTGTGTATTGTGTGTCTTTGGATAAAGTACAAAATAAAACATTACTCTTTGAAATAATAATTGTATTGCATTACATTTTTTTAAAAGACTTTTTTTTTACTTAAAACATTCTTCACTAACAATTATTCAGTTATTTGTAATATACAATGCCATTGTAAAAAAAAAGTAGTTTCAATGTAGCTAGCTACTTTTTTTTTTTTTTTTTTAGATGTGTAGCTTTACTGTATCTTAACTACTTTAAATTATGAGTAGCTTGTAGTTTGTCAAACTACAGTTTTAGAGTAGCTTCCCCAACACTGTGATATAATTCTCATTGTACCAAAGAATCCAGCACCTACTCACCCTACAAACAAAGCATTGTGGATGCCAAAGAGCACTTAGGGCCGAGATGTAATTCTCCATGATGGCCTTGGAACAACCCTGACAACGAGAGGCAAAGAGGGCTAGAAAACACTGCTGGCAGTACTGCTTCCCTTCACGGTCATGAAAACCTGTGGAGAATAAGCTTACAGTTATTTGTCATCCTTGAGATCTATCACCAAGATATTTCCTCATTTAAAAAAAAGTTATTAATTTAATTATTATGAATAGTTTTTTTTTATTCAAGTTATGAGCTAAATGTTGTTTGTCACTATTGCTGCATTCACGCATTCAAACAATTCAGATTTTTTTCCACTGCCATCTGGCACAGATCGAATCTTGAGATAGGATTTTTTTGCCATTTGATTGGAGCACTTTTCAAAAATTGTAAATCCGATGTGCACCTAACATCTGGTCATCTGATCTGTAAGAATTGAGAAATTAGAAAATGCCGGGCAGTCTGGTTGAGGAACGACCACTCCGCAGAAGACAAAGGACCTTCTTGGAAATTAACATTTGACCCTCTCTTGAGAAACTAGCATCCCCGATTTAATCACCTCCCCCATGCCATCCCTCTCTCTCACGCTGAGATCACCAAATATTCACCATAAAATCTATATGGTTTAATGTGAATAATTATCATACAGTATTATACATGTTTGGTATCATTTGAAATGTCTCAGTGCGACTGGTACAAAGGTCTCATTCTATGGAAGTAAAATAATGCCAAATGTTTTTGAAACAAAAAGCCTGTTGAATTGTACTACTTGAAAAAAATATGCATTGCATTAACCCTGCTTGTATTTGAAATGCATTGTATTTTTAGGGCTTGCATTTTTTTGGGCTGAAACTTAGCATGGTTGAATATTTAAGCTGTGAATATTTAAATTCAAAACATTTCAAACACATTTTCATTAGTAAAATTTCAATAATCCATATTCACCTTTCATATTTCACTTCCAAAATATTCAAACTGATTAAAAACACAACCTATAATATTCAACAGGCGGTTTTCATTCCATTTTATTTCGCTTTGCAAATTCGCTTCCACAAATTCAGTGGTTCAAATTCGACAGTAAATTCAACGTTCACCAGGAACTGCAGGAAAAGCAGTAGATTACCGAGCATAATCTCCATCTGCTGTTAGTCGACCTCACCAGCAGGGGGTGCAAGCGCGTGTTGTTGACGAAGACCAGAGCAACAGTTAGAGCAAGCCATTCATTCATAAAAACTCATTTACAACAATGTAAGTGTATCTGTGATTATTATGTTTTATGTGAAATTCAGTGTCTTCACGATTACTTTTCCTGTGTAGCCTACATCTCTACCGTGAACGAGATTATAATGGTATTCCCCCGATGCGGATGTATAGGCCTACAGATCCAATGTTACATTTGAGTTTGGCATATCTATTGGTTGTTTAGTTGCCTCAACCTTATATTGGGCGATTGTGCTGCATGCAGTAGGCAGGCTACTAGGGTTTCCCTCAATACGTCAGGATTCCCCTGCTGGACATATAAAACGCTTAACGTAGCTTAATGGACTAATACAGTGATATAAAAGACCAAACTCGCAGGCAAGCAGAAGGACTCAGAATATGAACTTAAAGAGCAAAGTTTAAAGCTGAGCGTTTCTCAGTGATACTGGCATAAGTTGGCTTGACATTGGACATTCGCACATTTAGGGACCGTCTCTAAAGTTACATGCGACATTGGTACACGTTTCTAACTTCAATAGCATTTGAAGAGAACGACTTGCAGTCATAAAACCAACTGTAAAGTGTTCATGTAGGTGATGTCAGGCATAATGCGCAATTTATTCAAATAAATTGAAGTTAAAAACCTTTAGGCCTATAGGACTACCAATGTTACTTTAGAGACGGTCCCTAAATGTGCGAATGTCAAGCCAATTTTACATTTAGTCATTTAGCAGTCGCTTTTATCCAAAGCGACTTACGTTACAGTTAAACTAACAATATAGGACAACAATATAAAAGTGCTATGACCCTTCCCAGATTAATCATGTATGTAGGAATATTAACATGTATGTAGGCATACTTCCCCAATAAGGTGCGAGTTTGGTCTTTTATATCACTGTATTAGTCCATTAAGCTACGTTAAGCGTTTTGTCCTGATGGAAGGGGAATCCTTGAGTATGATGAGGTATTGAGGGAAACCGATTATAATCCCGTTCATGGTAGAAAAAGTTGATAACATGTAAGACTACACAGGGAAAGTAACAATGAAGTTAATGAATGAAACATAAAAATAGCTTTTGTGCCTTTATCATCTTTTCCGCATATATACCCAGATAATCATCACAAAAAACTTAATGCATGCTCAATTGTTGTAAATTAGTGTTTATGAATGAATGGCTTGCTCTAACTGTTGCTCGGGCTTCGTCAACAACATGGCTTGCACCCCCTGCTGGTGAGATCGACTAACAGCAGATGGAGATTATGTTCGGTAATCTACTGCGTTTCCTGCCGTTCCTGGACATCAACGTTGAATTTACTGTCGAATTTGAACCACTAAATTTGTGGAAGTGAATTTGCAAAGCGAAATAAAATTCACCGAAAACCGCCTGTTGAATATTATAGGTTGTATTTTTAATCAGTTTGAATATTTTGAAAGTGAAATATGAAAGGTGAATATGGATTATTGAAATTTTACTAATGAAAATGTGTTTGAAAGGTTTTGAATTGAAATATTCACAGCTTAAATATTCAACCATGCTAAATTTCAGCCCATAAAAATGCAAACCCTAAAAATACAATGCATTAAAATACAAGCAGGGTTAATGCAATGCATATTTTTTTCAAGTAGTACAATTCAACAGGCTTTTTGTTTCAAAAACATTTGGCATTATTTTACCTCCATATCATTCTCAAAGAAGTAAACCAAAAGGTAATATAGCTGCGAGCAGCGATGGCGGGCCCAAGCTTTAGGGTAACTGTGCACGACGGGCAATGTGAAGTTAAACCCGGTAAATGTAAAAGAGCCATATCAAAGTTGGCTGAATATGCCACATTTACTGCATCAGCTGGTACAGCCCGCTACAACCGCCACATCCATGAGATCATTTAAATTTAGATGTATTTCATGTCATGGAACATCATAGGTCACTTCGAAATTAGTGTGAAGTTATCTTTTGCATCTTATGATACAGTTAAGCAACATCCCACAACGAATGCTGTTTTCCTGAATAGCCTACCATCACAACTGAAAATGTGACACTAATTTCATACAACAGTTCAATAAACAGCTAAAACTAAGTCACTTACATTTTAGATTTAATATTGACTGTTTTTGTTCTGTTTCAGCAACGAAAATAGTTCCAAACAAAGATCACGCAGCAGAACCATAACGCATCTCACAGCAACACTCAACCGTGTTTCCTCATTACTGAATGATTCAGCATTTCGAACGAATCGGTAGATCCAATTAACCATTCATTAACATGGGTGCTTCTCAATTCTTATTTGTGCATCCTCGTTTCCTTTCCTTACTTCCTCTCCTCGCGTCTCAGCTCCACCGCCTGTAGGATGCGAGGGAAGGCTGCAAAGAAAGAAAATGAGGACGGAGGAATCGAATGAAAGCTTTTATATACATTGGAATACTTGATCACTCGAGCGTCACTTCATAGTGTTGTCAGCTGCGCTCAAAGGATCTGCCCTTATGTGTATGTATGTATGTGTGAGGCGCCGGCGCGATCAAACAGTGGAAACATAAAAACATACTCCATCCTTTTGATCATACAGGACATCATTCGAAACTTCAAAGTGTTTACTTATATTTGTGTACACTCGCAATAAAACACAACATTGTGCTTTTGTAAAATAAAGAAACAAATAAAAAACAGTCATCTCGGTTTCTTTTCCGTCAACTTGTTTGTGGAGCGCTGCGCCTCACAGCAAAGAACCAAACTCAGCAGTATACTGTCCTACAGTTTTTTCTTTTGTTTTATTAATCTGTCACTAGAGGTCAGTATAGGCCTATGTATGACTTGATTTTTATTTTATTTAACCAAATAGCACTATTCTGCCTATTTTTAACTTATACATACTTCTTGAATTGAAAAAAAAAACAGAATAAAATGGGTTTAGTTATAATATTTGCATAATTTTATATAGAAATAAATGGTATATAATGCATTTTTTTAGAAGATATGCGACTTTTCCTGTTTCATTATTTGACATTACTTTAATCCCTCGCCATAGCAAAACCGTTTGAGATATTTAATATCTGTTCATAATTTAGCATCATTAATGTATTTTGATCATGTTGAAAAAGTTTGGTGGGAATAAAATAAACCACTTAAGAGGAGTGGATAAAAATTCAGAGGCTGATTTAGCAAAAAATCCACATTTACATTGCTAATGACTGTAAATTAGAAAGTTGTCCGGCTTGATGAGAACAATATACGTACCGAGTTTTGTGACTGTAGGTAAAACAATGCACCCCCCCCCACACACACACACATTTTGTCAAAAGGTGGCGCTACTGAGACCCTCCACCACGCCCGTTTCTGAGACTTTGCACGTTTACTGGCTAATATCTCTTATGTGCATGTTGAGTTTCATGCGATTTGAAGCATGTTAAGAGCCTCAAAAGCATCCAAAAAATATTAAAGTTTAATGCGTTGCCATGGCAACAGTATTTAAGATATCAATAATCCTTTCACCTATCTACATCTGCCGTGTGTTTACAATATACACATAAACTTTGTAGCAAATCGTGTAAAAATAAGACAGTGATTTCAAAGCATTTTGAAAGTGACACACTTCCTGCTGCCAGTTGGTGGCGCTATAACTTTGACTCACAATAGTCACATCCATGTGACCGGCCTCTTACAACGAACACACTGCTGATTTCCATTACACGAGAGTAGATGTTAAAAACTTCATGCTGATTTGTACTCGGCTTTCGCCAAGATAAGCAACACTAAGACGTAGCTTTACAGTAAACTATGCTTCACCCATTTACGCTTCTTTCCATATGGTGGTGTGACTCCCCTTCTGTCCGGCGTTAACGACTGCAGTGTACTTGGCGCGTCAGCACACACGACGGCTGCAACTACAGTGTGGTCTCCCTAGTGGACCAGAGCGACAACCGTCTGGATTGAGCCAAGTAGGGGACATCTCTAGGGTCTTCAAGTGGGCACCTTCCGTCCTCAGTGTTTCGTCGACTAGCCCACGACACCTCAAGAGGGCTCGACAGTGACTCTGGCGTCCCAGAGTCACCCCATTCCGTCCCCCACTCAACTCAGCCCAGCTTACTGACCTCTACATCCCTCCTGCTGCTGAGACCTAACCACAATCTCACAATCTCTCCGCAACCCAACCATACGCGCCAACCCGTTTGACTAAGGCTGTCGAGCCCCACTGGTGTGTTAATATGCAGTTTCAGTGGCAACGGTTCCGTATGGCATACCACCTACCGCAACTCTTGGCCACTGAATCAGACGTCTCTGAGGAACCGGGTTGTAGAGTGTGCCACAAAACCTCGACAACCCACTTCCACTGGATAAACCTGGACTCTCCATCCTCGCTGTTCTGCTTCAGTGGCCAGATGAGCATACCGCAGTTTCTTCCTCTCATATGCCTCATCTACCGCATCCTCCCATGGCACTGTTAACTCTATCAGTTGAACAATGCGTGCTGATCCAGACCACAAAACAATATCTGGTCGTAGGTTAGTGGTGGCAATCTCAGGTGGAAAAATAAGCCATTGATCAAGATCAGCCAGCATCTTCCAGTCCCTAGCAGCTTCCAGTTGTCCTGGGCGAGAATTGGTGTTAGCACCTTTTCTTGGTGGTTGCTCGCCTGGGCGGAGGAATATTGTCTTCTGCGTGCAATGTTTTGCTAGAACAGGCGGCAACTTATTGGTCATACTACGCTTGCCCTTCAATGCTAAAGCCAAACATCGCAATACTTGGTCGTGGCGCCAAGTAAACCGACCTTGGCTAAGAGCCACCTTAAATCCTGTCAAAATGTGCCTTAATGTGGCAGGTGATGAACACAAAGGACAAGAGGGATCCTCTCCTACCCAGAGGTTTAGGTTCTGCGGTGATGGGAGAACATCATATGTTGACCTAATAAGGAAACTGATCCTACTCTCTTCCATTGACCAAAGGTCTTGCCAGCCCATTTTGCGTTATTCCACACTCTCCCATCTCATCCACTCTCCCTGCTTGGCCTGGGAAATGGCCTTTATACATCTCATCCTCTCCTCCTGCTTTCGCACCTCGTTGACTACCAGCTTCCTCCTTTGAGCTGGGCCTGCCTTGTGCCATTTAGGAGGAGCTAAACTGAGCCCAAAACCCCCTCTTCCATGCTGTACCTGTCCCACAATATCCCCAATTTGGAGGTCAGCCTTTGCCTCTACTACAGATTTCTTTGCTGACCACTTTCTACCAGTTTTTACCACAGGGGCTGCCTCCCTTACACATTTGTCGCGTGACTCTGCTAAAGTCATTTCCAGTCTGACCTTGGCACACTTAAACTCCTAGGTTAAAGCAGAGACTGGCAGCTGCAATACTCCTTTACTATAAAGTCCTACTCTGCTGAGGGGTACACCATTTCCTGATGTATGAACTTATTAACGCTTCCAGCTTATCCACTGTTGTCAAAGAAACCTCGTACACAGTCAGTGGCCACAGCAACCTTGGCAGTAGACCAAACTGAAAGCACCAGAGTTTTAGTTTGCCTGGAAGAGCACAGCTGTTTATGCTCTTCAACCCTTCCACTGCTTGTCGTCTAACTTCTCCCACTCGAACTGTGTCCTTTAGATCCCCATCGTACGATCTCCTAAGACTCTTCACTGGCTTCTCAGAAACTGTTGGTATTGCCTCACCATTAATGAAGAATGTTTTATCTACTACCTTTCCTTTAACTAGATGCTCCTTGATTTAGAGGGCTTAAATTGCATTCGTGCCCATTCAATATTATCTGTTAACTTACCCAATTACCAATTAGTGCAGGCTACTGTTGTAGTCATGGTTGTCATGTCATCCATGTATGCTCTGATTGGTGGTAGTCGCATCCAAGAAGCCAAGCGCTCTCCTCCTACTACCCATCTTGATGCCCTAATGATTACTTCCATTGCCATGGTAAAAGCCAGTGGAGAAATGGTGCATCCTGCCATTATTCCAACCTCTAAGCATTGCCTTGCGGTGCTGAATTTTGGAGTTGAGAAACTAAATTGCAAATCTCCAAAATAGGCTTTCACTAAATTTGTTATTGACATTGGTACTCTGAAAAAATCAAATGCTGCCCAAAGAAGCTCATGTGGCACTGAACCATATGCATTAGCCAAATCCAGGAATGTCACATGGAGCTCCTTCCTCTCCTTTTTTGCTGACTGAATTCGTTGCCAGATAACATTGTTGTGTTCTAAGCATCCGGAGAACCCTGGAATGCCCGCTTTTTGAACTGAAGTGTCAATGAAGCCATTCTTTAATAGGTAGGTGGACAATCTCTGAAGTTTCATCAAGATCAGTTAATGTATACAGAGGTTATGACACACTTCCTGTTTCTGCCATAAATTTGTTTCCTCGCCACGGCCAAACCGTTGGCAATTTATCATCCTCACTGTCTTGACTTCATGCACACCGAGTTTGGTGGCGATCGGATGAATTCCCCTTGGAGGAGTATATCAAATTCCACAGCATTGTTTGCCTTCGCAAACAAGATATGAAACATAAATTGGAATAACATCTTCCCAATTATTTTCTGGTACTCAATGAAGAGCTGTAAATTCCCAGCCAGCATGTATAATCGGCCCGAGCTCGGCTGCCTCGCAGCGCCTACGGCTAAGACTCGGCATCGGCGTGTGTTAACCGGGCCGATTGTGGCCTGCAGCTCGCGCTGACACATGCATTTTTTTTCCGGCTGTAAAGCATTGGGCCGATTCATGTTCACCGTAACTGGTAACCAGGCTGGCAGCTCGCTCTGGCACATGCCTTTTTTTACGGCTATAGCACTGGGTCGATTCATGTTCACCTAATCCGATTGGCTGTATGATCTGGACCACTTCTGGAAATGACTCGGCTGGTTAAATCAAGGATGGTTTTAATGTAGCAATAAATAACATAAAAATATTTTAAAGTCTTTCTTTCTTCTTTCTTTAATATTAATAACCATAGCAAAAATATTTAGTTGTCATGATCATTACGTTTATGTATTTTAAACATGCACATGCCCGCTGACATCACGCACATCAATGCTGTAACAGAAACAATGCCAGCCAAAAAAATTTTCCACCGGCCAACATAATGTTTAAGATAGACTATCCTGTGTTTACTTGGGTTAATGGGACGATGAGATGGGTAGCCTGCATGTACAACTTCTTGTTAGCAACATTGAGTCTGCAATTAATTTTATTGGCTATTTCAAATATACCAGTGACGGCTGTTTAAACTGGGCGCTCGGCTCAGACCCTTTTACCGGTGTGAAGCCGAGTGCAACGGTTACTGCAGCAAGCGTCTTTTTTTTAATATATATATTTTTTTATGCTTTATTTAAACATTCAGTTTACAGAGTAAACAACATAATAATAACACAACAACATAATAGCACAAAACAGAAGTTAGACAATGATTAACTGCAGCAATTGCGTCAGCACACGCTCAGCTCATCATTGTGACGTGTGCACAACTTTGGGCGAAATAAGACTCAACGCCGGACTTGACTTGGAATAATCCCTTTTCGATCCTGCTGCGCCATTACGGTGAACTTGAGGTAAGTTTCAATTTCAAGCATCAACATTTCACGCCAAGCGTAGTTTCAATCGAGTGCTTTTCCGGCACTTTGCAACAACACAGCATTGTTTCGGCAGCGACTTGCAGCAATTCTCCTCTAACAACCACTGACGTTTACATTTTATGTGGCGTGAGTCGCATACCACCCGAAATCCGATCGTGCAGACTGAGGCATATGTCCTGGTATTTCAATAGGATATCAAACCACATATGGATGCAGCTTGAAACATATTTCATGTGCTTTTCTGGGCTGACAATCTGAACGTAGCTATGTCGGAATAAGAAATAACGTTAGAAGGAAGAAATGCAGTACAGGCTAGAGAAGCTAGTTAGCTCGTTCAGACCTTTACCACATATTAACTTTAGTTTGCCAAAATATTGCGCGCTCTCCTGCTTTATTAGTCCTTCTCTATATGATTTCGCACCTACCAAGGGCTTTTTTGGTGTGTGTTTTTTGTGTAACAATGTGTTAAGTAGTATATAAACAGTGGAGTCCATGCTGTTGTTTACATCCGAGTGCCTCCATAATGGCCGCTCATCCGGGTTACCGCCCAGAATGTGACGTCGGTAGTGCCTCCATAATGGCCGCTCATCCGGGTTACCGCCCAGAATGTGACGTCGGTTGCAGCTGGACCCCTTCTCCTGTGACATGACGTGGTTGTGAAATGCATTGCCTTTTAATGGCCTTATGCACAGGGCCTATAGCAGATGCACTCTCGTCATTTAACAATATAAAATGAGGAGACAGTTGTATCTGAAAGCTGTAATCGTTTACTTCTATTGGTTAAAATAAATGGACAGTATGTTGTGTTTTTCCGTGGGTGCTTGAGCGCCCCCCCCCCCCCCCCCTAAAGTATTGCTTTAGTATACATTATGGATGGTTTTGTACAATGCTAATCTTTTTTCTTTTTCCCTCAGGTAATTTTGCTGTTCTATTTAAATACTGCTCTAAGGTAAGAATGGCTGATCAAATGCATTCTTTCAAATCTAATCTGAGACGCAAGGCAGTTAAATCAGTGTCTAATTTGCTGCAAGGTATTGAGAATGACGGCAAGCTTGTTAACGATGATCTGACTGATGACCACATTGAACATGACTTCGATGTTGTTTTAAACTGTGACAACAGCAATGACTTGATGTGTGACTGGAACGTTGACGGTGACTGTGATGATGGAGAGGGCCCTTCTGAGCATAGACCTGACCTGGCTGATGATTTAGTCAATTGGGCTTTGGAGTTTAATGTCACCATGGTTGCACTTACTGCCTTGTTGTCTATCCTGAAGTTTCACCACCCCAATTTGCCAAGAGATGGGAGGACTCTCCTCAAAACTGTCACCGACTACAAAATTCTACCTGTAGCAGGAGGTTCCTTCTTTTACTTTTACTTTGGCATATTGAATGCTATAACAGGCCTTCTTGAAAATGTGTGGATGAAACTCTCTCCGCAGTGGTGCTGATATCTGTCTCTTATTAGCAAGTGCTTCATACCACTGTAATGTTAAACAAGAATTTTTTCCACTCACCCATAAAATGTATTATTAGATCCATCAGCTTGACACAAAGTTCCATCATTCAACTTATCACTGACTCATTAACCTACGCCTTTGTTATTGTAAGAGGTTGGCGAACCCTAGTGGTGAAAAATTACATATTGTAGCTTTAAGGCTAATGCATAGGTGAAATTATGATAGGCTGCGAATGCGTTTTTTTCCCTACTACTTATCACTATGTTCACTCGCAAAGGCTGGTGTTTTGAGAAAAATTTGTGTGAATTTGCAAGGAGAGGTGACCAAGAATTAATTATTTGCACACTGTCGTGCAGCTGTATGCGATTTTGGTGTGTGTGTGCTGCACACAAAACTTCTCAAATAGCGCGCACGAGTTCTCTATTGCTTGAATGCTTAAATTGGCAAGGCTTGAAAATACGTGCAAATTATAAACTTTCATGACCATGCAGCACTGGGACATTGACAGTTCCTTCAACTGGAACGTCTTTCAGATATAATGTTCAATATTTGCAGAAATACATACAGAAATTTGTGGCTTCTTTTTTTTTTTTTTTTGCCCAGCTCTCTTTGGTATGTCTAATGACATTTAAAAAATCTTTCTACTTTTCCTTTAGCACACCCCTCCCTTACATGGCACACAACACAGGTCTTCTGAGGAGGTTGTGCCCACAGTTAGGAATTTTGTAGGTCCGTGGGCTTCTCCCCTTTCCACGAACATCACAGCGACTATTCCACCACCGTGGTCTCCAGTCTCCACTACCAACAGCCTGAGTGCTACAGCTCCTCCTGACACCCCAACCCATGCAGCAGCTGGCAGAAGTCAGCCATCAGGCCAAACTGGATATCAAGTAAGAAGTCCAAGAAAGCTATTCTATAGCTCATGGAAATAAAAATTCACTTTGGTATGTGTGTGTGATGAGATTAAACATTCCTTTTTCTTTTAGTACACCCCACTCAGACATGGCACACAGAACAGGTCTTCTGGGGAGGGTGTGCCTACAGGTAGGAATTCTACAAAGTGATCTCTCTCGGTTTATTATGACGTATCGAAGTACAATGCTTTGCTACTAATCCACTATGCCTGCTTTTTCTTGTCTTACAGCAGTTGCCAAGGAGATCCTCATCCAGCTTGATTCTATCAGAGAGCAGCAGTTGCTCATCCTGGTGCAGCTCCAAAAAATTTCCAGCAGTCAAGCAGTTCCTGACTTCACACCAGACCCAACACATTTTGGGCTCCCACTTTCAACTATTGAGGAGCTACAGTGTTTGGACGAGAAATTAAAGAATCCAGAAGAGAAGAACAATCTGGTGAGCTAATTTATACATAATCAGATCATTCCTAAGGCCCTGTGTCCACCAAAGCGTTTTTTTTCTGATGCCAGCATCTTTTTTCAATTCATTCCAATAGGGAGCACCGCGTGACGGGGCGCTGAGTGTCTTTTCCGCGCTGGGCACTGAGAGCCCCTTTTTTTTTTTTTTTTTTTTTTTAAGGTCGCCGAGAGTTGAAAAATTTTCAACTTAAGGGAAAACACTGTGCTCGTCACTGTCACTTTTTACCCAGCTGTCCAATCACATTAGAAGAGGGCCGGGACAAATACCACACCGTAGCAACGGTTACTATCCTGGAACCGGGCTTCGTCCAACCTCAGCTCTTGGACCAAACGGTTGTACTCGGCGAACCCACATACGGCGAGTCTGTCCTCTCTCTCTCCACCAACATCTCTTCATACAGCGTGAGGGCCAGAGCAAGTAGGCTACTCTGGTGTTGACATTTTTACATCAAGTAACGTTAGGAAGAACTACTTGCAACCACGGATTTGATGTATCATAGCAACCAAAGCAGTTGGAAAAAAACATAGACTGTATATACAAAGCGCTGCTCCTCAAAAACACCCACTAGCGCTTACTGCTGGGCGTTTTGAGAAGAGCAGCTAGCGTTTTCAGCTGGCAAAAAAACGCTTTTGTGGACACGGGCCCTAAAAGTCAGTCCCCATTCTCACTCATGCCATATACCTTAAATAACTAATGAGGTACATGTCTTTTTTTTCCAGACTGTTCTCCTTGGTATGGTTGGAGGCATGACTCTTAAAGACACCGTGGGGAGGGTCCTAAAAAGAGCAATGAACACTTCACTGGCAAGACTCATTAATTGGAGTGGGGCCAACCGAAAGCCTGCATTCAAAGGGCTCATTTTGAAAAGTGTGGTTCTGGGTGAGTGTCAGTGTTGGATTAACTGTACTGTGGTGACATCCCCAGTGCTCTACAGTGCAACCATTTTATTTATTTATTTTTTTGGCATCAGTGAAAAAGTATTTTGGAGCACCAGTGCAACTGACCCCATCAGGTTCTATGTGTGCACCCTCAATTGAAACTAATAATATTTTATATAATTGATATTTTCATAAACAGTCAAGCCAGACAGGGGCGTCACACAGCATATTTTCTAAACCAATTTTGCAAACGCGCCAATTCATATTTGTTTGCACTGGAGAGCGTGGAGAGAGATCATGTTTTTTTTGCAGGCAATCACAGACATATCTTTTGATTTCTTGAGACACAATGGCCAATCGGAAGGTTCAGATCAACTCGCTGATCAAAACCCTGGAGTTTCTTTAGAGTTATGCAAGCTTACGAATTCTCTCATAACAGAGTACAGACATGATGTAGAGATTAATTGTGCAGTGATATATTAAAGGGATAGTTCACTTTGAAATTAATTTTTGATATGTTTTATCTTACCTCAAAACAAATTAAGTTTTGGTGGTTGCTGAGTAACATCACATGGTCATGCTGCCCTCTTCTATCTTGTGTTTTTCTCAGATGCAGTCCGCCGGAATGCCTTAACCAAAGATTCCACTGAAAAGGAAATAGAGCTCCTCATCACCAGGTGGCTGCAGCTGGCCTCTGATAGGGATGGTGGCCGAAGCCAGAGGGCGAACAGGCAGACAACATAGTCAATGCAGTGGGATTAAATGTTTTCAAGTTTAAAAATGTTGATGTCACGGGGTGACAAATTTTATTTTTTTAAAGAGTGCAGGCGTAACCAAAGTTCTCCGAGTTTTGCTTCCCGCCGGACCCATAACATCGGGACACCGGGCTAGTTCCGGGTTCGCGCAAAAATCCCCGCGAACGAGTGTAATCAGCAGAAAATCGCTGGCAGCGATAGTGAGTGATCTTAATCGATTTCCATCTTCCTCTCTGGTGACAGTGAGACCTTTGATGTGAGAGCCAGGTCAGGAGATGGGTAACGGCCATATATGTGTATTTTCCACTGAGTGTTGAGATGAAGTGATGTGATGCACTGTCTGCTGTGTGAAGTGTGAACCTAAACCCGCTGGATGTCCATGTCTTGCCTGAGTTTTCCATCACATTCTGACTGCATGAGAAGAGGCTAACATTGTATACTCACCTGTCTGCTTTGCAGTAAAACGCCAGCCGCTCTATGTCCGCTGACCCCGCCAGTGAAGAGAAGTACGTACTTGCATACTCACCTGTCTGCTTTGCAGTAAAACGCCAGACGCTCTGTCTGCTGACCCCGCCAGTGAAGAGAAGGACGTGCCTGCATACTCGCTTGTCTGCCTGCAGTAAAGCCTCCTCTGCTGTAAGCTGCGTCTGTTGATCCCGCTAGTGAAGAGACGTACGTGGCTGTACACTCACCCGTCTGCTTACATCAAAACCTTCAGCCCGAAGACCTCCAGCCCGAAGTTCCTGCCCTCTTTTAAAGATTTTGCTTAGTCTAAATAAAAACTGGTTTTAAATTGATTCCCTCCCTGTCTGTCCTCCTTGCTCCGTCCTCCGTCAGGCTCCCCAAGGGTGGTGCGGGTCTCGAGGGGCGGGTGCAGGTCAGTTTGGCCCGCCCCGACCTGTGACATTGATATTGGAAAATAGTATATTGAACTCCTTGAATTTACATGAATGCTGTCATATCATTTCAAAATCTGTTGTTAAAAAGTGTGTGTGTGTGAGAGAGAGAGAGAGTGTGTGTGTGTGTGTGTGTGTGTGTGATGAGCCTACTTTGATGAATGAAGGACACTACCAGAGAGAAAAATAAATAAAAAAATTCATTAAACATGAAACTTGTATTCTTGTTGCTGATTTATTTTCAGTTTATCTTGCATAAATAACGGCTGCTCAGGTATTTTAGTATTAAACTGACATGAATGAAAAATCAATAAAGTTTAAATAAGCCCAAACAAGGAACGTGATTGTAGGGGAGCGTCCTTTCACTCGGGGTTCCGCAATCGGGCCGCGTTAATACCGAGCGCTCGGCCGAGTGTTTTATCCTTAATCGGGCCGCGTTAATACCGAGCGCTCGGCCGAGTGTTTTATCCTTAATCGGGCCGCGTTAATACCGAGCGCTCGCAGAACAATCGGACCTAGATTCATGCCGAGGATCGGCCGAGTGTTTTATCCTCAATCGGGCCGCTTTCGGTCCGCACAATTTTTGCTAGCTGGGTTAGAGCCTAAAGTTTTAAAAATCAGCAAAATGTTTTCTCCATTGTTTTATTGGCTTTGTTGCAACAAACTAGCAACACTTGATGAGAGTGAGCAAACAACAGAATGAAAATTCTAAGTTTGTAAACAATTGGAAAACATGTGATTTGATAAATGAAAAGGCAGGTCAATGCATTTGTTTATGAAAAGCAAAGTTGGGAAACACAGGATGATATGATGCAACAGGTTAAAAAGTTAAGGAAACTTTTTGTTTGGCCAGAATTATACCTCTGCTCTTGAGGACTTCTGCTACAAAGTAGAATTGCTCTTGATTACAAATAATTAAGAGGTGAGAAGCTACACTACTGTTAAAAAGTTTGGGGTCAGTAAGGTTTTTTATTGTTTTTAAAGTCTTTTATGCTTACAAAGGCAAATCAAAAACACAGTAAAACAGTATTTGAATGAAATTGTATTACAATTTAAAATAACTAAAATCAATATTTAAAATATATTTGTGACAGAACAGCCGCCTCCACCTGGTATCAGTGCCTGTAATGAAGCCTTGTCACCATCGCTGTTAAAGGGTAAGTGCAGCTCTCATCGACCGACCAGTCCAATCACGCTGGTGTCCCCATAGGTCTAGGAGGCTAGTGTAGACGGATATCCCACATCACCAAGCCACGAGTTGGCGTACTCGTATTCCTGGCTGGGAAGCACACAGCGCCTCCATCAGGCAAGAATTGCTGGGCCACGCTTGATGGGTAGATGAGCCGCTCTAAGTACGTAAGCCTCTGCCCCTCGTGCCCCTGACTGAAGTGTGTATATACAATGTATATACAGTAACATTAACAAGTTGGGCTGACATTTTGTAATTTTGTTGCAGCAAGATGTACTGTGACCAAAGAGCACAATATACTACACTCTACTTCACCTTAATGTTTAACCCTCTGGGGTCCAGAAACGCGCCGGCGCGTTTTGCTCAATTTATTTCACATAGCAGGAAAATAGACTTAAAATACTCTGTCATTTTTGGTCATTCAGACTTAAGAAATATAAAAAAATAAACTGTTGAATGTTTATTTTTTTTTATGTGTCCACTTACAATCGAAATAAAACATTGTGCTTTTGTAAAATAAAGAAAATAAACAGGGTGTGCTTTCTGTCTCTCCATATCCGTTAACCTTTTTTCTGGAGCACATCTCTAAACTTAAACAAAACTCAGCGAATACTATTCACCCAAGCATGAGCAATATATCTTTATAATCATTTAAGTTTGTACTTTTAAAATATCTAATTCAAAACTAAAATAAATATTCTCTATTTATGTAATCTATAAAAAAAGAGAGAGGTGTCAGCCGATCTCATTATCGTTCTCTCAGCTCATTATTCTGCTAATGTGACACGCCCACGGAGAGCGCGCGGTGTTCAAACGCAAATGATCTAAGGCAAGCCATTCTAACATGCCAACGCCCACCAGCTGGTTTATAAAACACATCATGTTTAATAAAAACTTGTACTTTACCTCGTCTTGCTACCTGTGAGGAATAATACTATCTAATAACCCTGGAAAATGTACCAGAAGTGCTGGTAGTTTCATTTCGAGGAGCAACGGATCCAGCTGATGTAGTAAGTCATTTGTTCTTAAGTGCTTTGTTCTAATCGCGATATTGAATAGTGCTGTACACCGCAAAAAGACTATTTAAATATGAATTGCGTGTCTGTGTGTAGGCTAAATGATGAATGAACACCACAGACGCGCGCGCGCATTGTTTACTTCAGTTATACAGCGCGTGTCTGTGCCATTCATTCACTCTCGCACCTACATTAGTAAACGTTATTTTTACATGGACACATCCAAACTATATTGCTATAGCTTACTAAGATGAGTAAAAATAGACTTAAATATGTTGAAATAAAATGTCTGTATAAGCTACAAACTGCAAATTAACATGTATAAGCTAATATATCATACACAATATGTTATAGACTAAATATGAATGTTTAGACAAGATTTTGTGATTAGTTTTGGATAGATTATAATGTTTTGACTGTAAAAAAAGACTACTGTCATATTAAATAGTTAAGCTTTTGTTCACCAATTTCTGCTCATATGTTAAATATACTATAGTATGATGTTTTGTCAAAAATAAAGTAGGTATATTGAATTATCAACTAAGATGTTATCATAGTGTTTGTTCCAATATTCAAACTAATGAATCCTTACTTTTTTAATACGTATGATAAAATGTATACTTTTTACAAAGAAAGAATACACTTGAAATATTGTTAAAATTGTAATTGTTGTTGTAATTGTAACCTATTTGTAATTGGTTACAATTTCTAATTGTAAAATATGTATATATAGATCATTTCTTTTGTCCTTGCATTCTTTGGGACCCTGTGACACTGTGACCTGTGTGAAAGGCTAATTAATATGCAGCTCATTATGTATGTGGCACATTATCCGGCCTTTGTCTTCTCAGGTGTGAACACGCCTCCACGCATATTGCCTTTCCAAACAAAAGGTGTCTTATAAAATTTAAATCAATGTATTGTTTTGTGTAAATGATTAGGCACGATGATTTTCAGATCATTTTGAAGCAAAAACTCTAGGCAACAACGCCCATTAGTCAAAAGTCTTGTGGACACATATTTAGTATGTGTTTTGTGGCCTTATTTCAGACACTTTAAGTTTTAGTTTTTTCAATAACCATGCATAAACAATATTCTCTCAAAAATGCAAACATGTACATACATTTTGCTCACATATTATGGTAGCCCTGTTTGTGCTAAATAGAGTGTAATTACACCTTTGCTATTAATATGTTTATAAGCAACTGAAAAAAGCACAAATGTCAGGGCATGTCAAAACATCTCAAGGACCCCAAAAACACCTTGGACCCCAGAGGGTTAATTAATGTTTTTGCTTATATTTTAGGAACCTTATGGGCTAGAATCTAAATCTTATTTTGTCCACTTTTTATAAGTGGTAAGTAGGAGAACCTGAGGACAGATGCCATACTTTATCTATATCCAATGCATTGCAGTGATATAACTAGCAAATCATTGTGAGCCACGCCCTAGCAACCCTTTAGAGCACCTTATCAACAAGCTACATAGACTTCCATTGAAAGAGATCGAAGGGATATCTCCGGATAAAAGTGTCATAGAAACACGAGGATGGTCTCGTTTGACTCGGGGCAGCAAACAGCCAATCATGAATCACCTCAACACTTCCTAGCCACGCCGTAGCAACCATTGTCGAGCACCTTAGCAACCAAAATCCAAAGAGGGATATCGTCCATTCTGAATGTCACAGAGGCATGGGAATTGGTTTATATCTTTCATAGCGACAAGAAGCCTTTGGGGTTTCATCATTGACAGCTGCCAAGCCACTCCCTAGCAACCAAGCAGAGTACCCTAGCAACCATTTTGCAAGACCTACATCTCTGCATCAGAACATCGTATAGAGATGGGGGTTGGTTTATATCATTCACACTGACAATCAGCCTTTAGAGTTTCATGATTGGCAGCTGCTACGCCACTCCCTAGCAACCAAACAGAGTACCCTAACAACCATTTTGCAAGACCTATATCTCTGCATCAGAACATCATAATGAGATGGGGTTAACACAAGTTTGACTCGGGGCAGCAAACAGCCAATCATGAATCATGTCAACACTTCTTAGCCCCTCCCTAGCAACCATTGTCAAGCACCTTAGCAACCAAAATCCAAAGAGGGATATCTTCCATTCTAAATGTCACAGAGGCATGGGAGTTTGTTTATATCATTCACACTGACAATCAGTCTTTGGAGTTTCATGATTGGCAGCTGCCAAGCCACTCCCTAGCAACCAAACAGAGTACCCTAGCAACCATTTTGCAAGACATATATCTCTGCATCAGAACATCGTATAGAGATGGAGGTTGGTTCTTTTGACTCATGCTAGCAAACAGGACTTCCAACATGCTACACATGCTAGCTGTGAATAGCTACATGCTAATAGCAATTAGGTAAGTGCTAAATCATACCAAAAAATGCTAAGGACTCCAATAGTAAACATCTGTGACAACTACCAACAACCTAGTAACACAATAGCAACCACCCAGAATGCCCTAGCAACCGCCTAGCAACACCATAGCAACCACCCAGAATACCCTAGCAACCGCCTAGCAACCACCCAGAACACATTAGCAACCACCTAGCAACGCCCTAGCAACACCATAGCAACCACCCAGAATACCCTAGCAACACCAAAACACCCCCAGAACACCCTAGCAACCGCCTAGCAACACAATAGCAACCACCCAGAATACCCTAGCAACCGCCTAGCAACGCCCTAGCAACCACCCAGAACACCCTAGCAACCGCCTAGCAACGCCCTAGCAACCACCCAGAATACCCTAGCAACCGCCAAGCAACACCATAGCAACCACCCAGAACACCCTAGCAACCACCTAGCAACCACCCAGAACACCCTAGCAATGCCCTAGCAACCACCCAAAATACCCTAGCAACCAACCAGAACACCCTAGCAACCACCCAGAATACCCTAGCAACCACCCAAAACACCCTAGCAACCACTCAGAACAGCTTAGCAACGCCCTAGCAACAATCTGAACAACATGAATAAGCCGTATCTCAGCACCAGAACGTAGTACAGACGTGTTTGTTGGCTCGTATGCAATCATGTACCACACCCTAGCAACAGAGTGGCGAGTTTTGCCACTGCAAGCACCACTTTACATTTTCTTCTGGAAATGTACGTTCTAGTTAGTGGTGCTTGCCAAAGGCAAGGCATCACCAGTGTTCTTCTGTATACTTATTAGTGTGAATGCTTCAAGCATTCACACTATTGAAATCCAAATCTTTATTATTATTCCGTATTCTTCCGTGGTCGCTTTCAACTCCTCTCTACTTTGTGCTACAAAACCATTCAAGTATCAAAATGTTCAGCTTTTCAATGACTTGTGTGCTATTATTTTTCTTTTTTATACCTTTTATAATTTTTAAACTATTAAGCTTTTTGTGCATTTTTTTAACATTTAAGTGCGGATGAGAGAGACTGTTCAGAGCTAGAGCACGTGATGTCATCTGCTAGAGTGAGCCAGCTTGAAAATTAATCGTAAAAAATAATTTTTAAATCGCTGGCCTGGCCACAATTTTAACTCTTCGGGCATGTAATTATACTTGAAACGTAGGTATTTTTGTTGTGGTTCCTCACGTGTGTTTAGTAAATCCCTCAGACTTATAATTTTTTCTCTGTGTCCTTCCAAAGGACAAGAGTGACAGACAATCCTCCATTGGCAGCAATTATAAATTCAGGTCAAACTTTAGTGATCAGAGCATTACGGACCAGTTTTTCAACTCGCCAAAGTGGTCCCTTTTTTCAACTCTAACCACACAAAAAATACATCACATCGTTCACAAAGGCCTTGTCTCGCTCATGGTCAGGTCATTTTGCCGATACAACCTATAGTTTTGTCTCTAGGGAGGTTTGTTTGAGGCCAAGTATCAGCGATTTTGGCCTCTGTCTAAATAGGAAAGCTGATTGCACAGGTGATGTTGATTAGACAAGATCAAAGGGAGACACACATAATTGCTCCTGTGTTCTGATTGGTGGACAGTCACTGAGCTCTTTTCTGAAGGAACTTTAATTACTACAGGTTTTTGTTGCATTTATGCTTCTGCTTCTCCTGTTCTCCCGCCCTCTTCCCTACTCTTCTCCTCCTTCCATCCTCTACTCCTCCTGTCCTCCTCTTCTCCCCTCCTTTCCTAATCTCTTCTTCTCCTTTCTACTCCTCCTTTTATCCTCTTCTATCTATCTGCCTGTCTAACTATTTGACTTTATGTGTCCAAATTATCTATCTATCTATCTATCTATCTATCTATCTATCTATCTATCTATCTATCTATCTATCTATCTATCTATCTATCTATCTATCTATCTATCCCTCTGTCTTTCACTACCTTTCTTTTTTTGTTCTCCTTTACTTCTCTACCTCTGTCTCTTTCTCTACTCCTTTATTTATTTACTTCTGTCTACTTCTCTACCTCTCTAATTAAACTCTTTAGTTAATTTTTTTTTTATCTTTTTTTGCATTTCAGCTTATTAATGCATTTGAATTAAGCTTTTTTTGCATTTTTGCTCTGTTTTGCAGTTGTTTGTGCATCTCAGCTTGTTTAGCAATATTTTGCAGTTGTTTGTGCATTCATTTAAGCATTTCAAGCATTCACACGCATGTTCCGCAGGAAATGCAATTTTTCTAGTTAGTGTGAATGCTTCAAGCATTCACACTATTGAAATCCAAATCTTTATTATTATTCCGTATTCTTCCGTGGTCGCTTTCTTCTCCTCTCTACTTTGTGCTACAAAAACCATTCAACTATCAAAATGTTCAGCTTTTAAATGACTTGTGTGCTATTACTTTTCTTTTTGATGTGACTTTCAGATTTCTTAAAAATTAATATTAAAAACCATAAAAATCCCATTGACTTTCATTGCAGCATGTTCAAATTGAGCCAAGACTACGGTGGCCCAGTAGTGTACAACACAAAAACTCAAATCTAAACTCGCTGAAGCCAATTAAACTACCATTCTATATGTACTAATGAACCTATCTATCTATCTATCTATCTATCTATCTATCTATCTATCTATCTATCTATCTATCTATCTATCTATCTATCTATCTATCTATCTATCTATCTATCTATCTATCTATCTATCTATCTATCTTTCTTTCTTTCTTTCTTTCTTTCTTTCTATCTAATCTATCTTTCTTTCTAACTAATCTATCTTTCTTTCTATCTAATCTATCTTTCTTTCTAACTAATCTATCTTTCTTTCTTTCTAACTAATCTATCTATCTATCTATCTTTCTTTCTAACTAATCTTTCTTTCTTTCTTCTACCTAATCTTTCCTTCTTTCTTTCTTTCTTTCTTTCTTTCTTTCTTTCTTTCTTTCTTTCTTTCTAATCTTTCTGTCTTTCTAACTAATCTATCTATCTTTCTTTCTTTCTAACGAATCTATCTTTTTCTTTCTCTCTAACTAATCCATCTTTCTTTCTTTCTAACTAATCCATCTTTCTTTCTTTCTAACTAATCCTTCTTTATTTTTCTTTCTTTCTATCTTTCTTTCTTTCTATCTAATCTATCTTTCTTTCTAACTAATCTATCTTTCTAACTAATCTATCTTTCCTTCTTTCTAACTAATCTATCTATCTATCTATCTATCTTTCTTTCTAACTAATCTTTCTTTCTTTCATTCTTTCTTTCTTTCTTTCTTTCTTTCTTTCTTTCTTTCTTTTTTCTACCTAATCTTTCCTTCTTTCTTCCTAATCTTTCTTTCTACCTAATCTATCTTTCTTTTTTTCTCTCTCTCTTTCTCTCTACCTAATCTTTCTTTCTTTCTTTCTTTCTTTATAATCTTTCTTTCTTTCTTTCTTTCTAATCTTTCTTTCTTTCTTTCTAACTAATCTATCTTTCTTTCTTTCGAACTAATCCATCTATCTTTCTTTCTTTCTAACTAATCTATCTTTTTTCTTTCTCTCTAACTAATCCATCTTTCTTTCTTTCTAACTAATCCATCTTTCTTTCTTTCTAACTAATCCTTCTTTATTTTTCTTTCTTTCTTTCTATCTTTCTTTCTTTCTTTCTTTCTTTCTTTCTTTCTTTTTTTCTACCTAATCTTTCTTTCTTTCTCTTTCTACCGAATCTTTCTTTCTTTCTTTCTACCTAATCTTTCTTTCTACCTAATCTATATTTCTTTCTTTCTTTCTTTCTTTCTTTCTTTCTTTCTTTCTTTCTTTCTTTCTTTCTTTCTTTCTTTCTTTCTTTCTTTCTTTCTTTCTTTATTTCTTTCTTTCTTTCTACCTAATCTTTCTTTCTACCTAATCTATCTTTCTTTCTTTCTTTCTATCTAATCTATCTTTCTTTCTAACTAATCTATCTTTCTAACTAATCTATCTTTCTTTCTTTCTAACTAATATATCTTTCTTTCTTTCTAACTAATCTTTCTTTCTTTCTTTCTAACTAATCTTTCTTTCTTTCTTTCTTTCTTTCTTTATTTATTTATTTTTTTCTACTTAATCTTTCTTTCTTTCTTTCGAACTAATCTTTCTTTCTTTCTTTCTAACTAATCTATCTTTCTTTCTTTCTAACTAATCTTTCTTTCTTTCTTTCTTTCTTTCTTTCTTTCTTTTTTCTACCTAATCTTTCTTTCATTCTTTCATTCTTTCTTTCTTTCTAATCTTTCTTTCTTTCTTTCTAACTAATCTATCTTTCTTTCTCTCTACCTAATCTTTCTTTCTTTCTAATCTTTCTTTCTTTTTTTTCTAACTAATCTTTCTTTCTTTCTTTTTTTCTAACTAATCTATCTATCTTTCTTTGTTTCTTCCTAATCTTTCTTTCTACCTAATCTATCTTTCTTTCTTTCTTTCTTTCTTTCTTTCTTTCTTTCTTTCTTTCTTTCTTTCTTTCTTTCTTTCTCTCTCTCTTTCTCTCTACCTAATCTTTCATTCTTTCTTTCTTTCTTTCTTTCTTTCTTTCTAATCTTTCTTTTTTTCTTTCTTTCTTTCTTTCTTTCTTTCTTTCTTTCTTTCTTTCTTTCTTTCTTTCTTTCTAATCTTTCTTTCTAACTAATCTATCTTTCTTTCTTTCGAACTAATCTATCTATCTTTCTTTCTAACGAATCTATCTTTTTTCTTTCTCTCTAACTAATCCATCTTTCTTTCTTTCTAACTAATCCATCTTTCTTTCTTTCTAACTAATCCTTCTTTATTTTTCTTTCTTTCTTTCTTTTTTTTTCTACCTAATCTTTCTTTCTTTCTTTCTCTTTCTATCTAATCTTTCTTTCTACCTAATCTTTCTTTCTTTCTTTCTTTCTCTTTCTACCTAATCTTTCTTTCTACCTAATCTATCTTTCTTTCTTTCTTTCTATCTAATCTATCTTTCTTTCTAACTAATCTATCTTTCTAACTAATCTATCTTTCTAACTAATCTATCTATCTTTCTTTCTTTCTAACTAATTTTTCTTTCTTTCTTTCTTTCTTTCTTTCTTTCTTTTTTCTACCTAATCTTTCTTTCTTTCTTTCTAACTAATCTATCTTTCTTTCTTTCGAGCTAATCTTTCTTTCTTTCATTCTTTTTTCTACCTAATCTTTCTTTCTTTCTTTCTAATCTTTCTTTCTTTCTTTCTAATCTTTCTTTCTTTCTAACTAATCTATCTTTCTTTCTTTCGAACTAATCTATCTATCTTTCTTTCTTTCTAACGAATCTATCTTTTTTGTTTCTCTCTAACTAATCCATCTTTCTTTCTTTCTAACTAATCCATCTTTCTTTCTTACTAATCCATCTTTCTTTCTTTCTAACTAATCCTTTATTTTTCTTTCTTTCTTTCTTTCTTTCTTTCTTTCTTTCTTTCTTTCTTTCTTTCTTTCTTTCTTTCTTTCTTTCTTTCTTTCTTTTTTCTACCTAATCTTTCTTTCTTTCTCTTTCTACCTAATCTTTCTTTCTTTCTACCTAATCTTTCTTTCTACCTAATCTATCTATCTATCTATCTATCTATCTATCTATCTATCTATCTATCTATCTATCTATCTATCTATCTATCTATCTATCTATCCATCTTTCTTTCTCTTTCTTTCTTTCTAACTAATCTATCCATCTTTCTTTCTTTCTTACTAATCTTTCTTTCTTTCTCTTTCTTTCTTTCTACCTAATCTATCTTTCTTTCTTTCTTTCTCTCTCTCTTTCTCTCTACCCAATCTTTCTTTCTTTCTTTCTTTCTTTCTTTCTTTCTTTCTTTCTTTCTTTCTTTCTTTCTTTCTTTCTTTCTTTCTTTCTTTCTTTCTTTCTTTCTCTTTCTACCTAATCTTTCTTTCTACCTAATCTATCTTTCTTTCTTTCTCTCTCTCTTTCTCTCTACCTAATCTTTCTTTCTTTCTTTCTTTCTATCTTTCTTTCTTTCTTTCTAACGAATCTATCTTTTTTGTTTCTCTCTAACTAATCCATCTTTCTTTCTTTCTAACTAATCCATCTTTCTTTCTTACTAATCCATCTTTCTTTCTTTCTAACTAATCCTGTATTTTTCTTTCTTTCTTTCTTTCTTTCTTTCTTTCTTTCTTTCTTTCTTTCTTTCTTTCTTTCTTTCTTTCTTTCTTTCTTTCTTTCTTTCTTTTTTCTACCTAATCTTTCTTTCTTTCTCTTTCTACCTAATCTTTCTTTCTTTCTACCTAATCTTTCTTTCTACCTAATCTATCTATCTATCTATCTATCTATCTATCTATCTATCTATCTATCTATCTATCTATCTTTCTTTCTCTTTCTTTCTTTCTAACTAATCTATCCATCTTTCTTTCTTTCTTACTAATCTTTCTTTCTTTCTCTTTCTTTCTTTCTACCTAATCTATCTTTCTTTCTTTCTTTCTCTCTCTCTTTCTCTCTACCCAATCTTTCTTTCTTTCTTTCTTTCTTTCTTTCTTTCTTTCTTTCTTTCTTTCTTTCTTTCAATTTCTACCTAATCTTTCTTTCTACCTAATCTATCTTTCTTTCTTTCTCTCTCTCTTTCTCTCTACCTAATCTTTCTTTCTTTCTTTCTATCTTTCTTTCTTTCTTCCTAACGAATCTATCTTTTTTGTTTCTCTCTAACTAATCCATCTTTCTTTCTTTCTAACTAATCCATCTTTCTTTCTTACTAATCCATCTTTCTTTCTTTCTAACTAATCCTGTATTTTTCTTTCTTTCTTTCTTTCTTTCTTTCTTTCTTTCTTTCTTTCTTTCTTTCTTTCTTTCTTTTTTCTACAAAATCTTTCTTTCTTTCTCTTTCTACCTAATCTTTCTTTCTTTCTACCTAATCTTTCTTTCTACCTAATCTATCTATCTATCTATCTATCTATCTATCTATCTATCTATCTATCTATCTATCTATCTATCTATCTATCTATCTATCTATCTATCTTTCTTTCTCTTTCTTTCTTTCTAACTAATCTATCCATCTTTCTTTCTTTCTTACTAATCTTTCTTTCTTTCTCTTTCTTTCTTTCTACCTAATCTATCTTTCTTTCTTTCTTTCTCTCTCTCTTTCTCTCTACCCAATCTTTCTTTCTTTCTTTCTTTCTTTCTTTCTTTCTTTCTTTCTTTCTTTCTTTCTTTCTTTCTTTCTTTCTTTCTTTCTTTCTTTCTTTCTCTTTCTACCTAATCTTTCTTTCTACCTAATCTATCTTTCTTTCTTTCTCTCTCTCTTTCTCTCTACCTAATCTTTCTTTCTTTCTTTCTTTCTTTCTTTCTTTCTTTCTTTCTTTCTTTCTTTCTCTTTCTACCTAATCTTTCTTTCTACCTAATCTATCTTTCTTTCTTTCTCTCTCTCTTTCTCTCTACCTTATCTTTGTTTCTTTCTGACTACCATTAAAAGAGATCAAAGGGATGTCTCCGGATAGACGTGTCATAGAAACACAAGGGTGGTCTCGTTTGACTCGGGGCAGCACACAGCCAATCATGAATCCCCTCAACACTTCCTAGCCCCTCCCTAGCAACCATTGTCGAGCACCTTAGCAAGTAAAATCTATAGAGGGATATCTTCCATTCTGAATGTCACAGAGGCATGGGAGTTGGTTTATATCATTCATACTGACAAGCAACATTTGGACTTTGATGACTGGCAGCTGCCAAGCCATTCCCTACCAACCAAACAGAGTACCCTTGCAACCATTTTTCAAGACCTATATCTCTGCATCAGAACATCGTATAGAGATGTGGTTTGGCTCTTTTGACTCATGCTAGCAAACAGGGCTTCCAACATGCTACACATGCTAGATGTGAATAGCTACATGCTAATAGCGATTAGGTAAGTGCTAAATCATGCCAAGAAAGTGTTAAGAACTCCAATAGTAACCATCTGTGACAACTACCAACCACCTAGTAACACCATAGCAACCACCCAGAATACCTTAGCAACCACCTAGCAACGTCCTAGCAACCACCCAGAATACCCTAGCAACCGCCTAGCAACACCATAGCAACAACCCAGAATACCCTAGCAACCGCCTAGCAACCACCCAGAACACCCTAGCAACCGCCTAGCAACGCCCTAGTAACCACCCAGAATACCCTAGCAACCGCCTAGCAATGCCCTAACAACCACCCAGAATACCCTAGAAACCACCTAGCAACACCATAGCAACCACCAAGAACACCCTAGCAACCACCCAGAACACCCTAGCAATGCCCTAGCAACCACCCAAAATACCCTAGCAACCAACCAGAACACCCTAGCAACCACCCAAAACACCCTAGCAACCGCTCCGAACACCTTAGCAATGCCCTAGCAACCACCTGAACAACATTAATAAGCCATATCTCAGCACCAGAACATAGTACAGACATGTTTGTTGGCTCGTATGCAATCATGTACCACACCCTAGCAACCGAGTGGCGAGTTTTGCCACTGCAAGCACCACTTCACATTTTCTTCTGGAAATGTACATTCTAGTTAGTGGTGCTTGCAAAGCAACAATATTGTTATTCTCCATACTTATTATTCTTATTAGTGGTGCTTGCCAAAGGCAAAGCAACACTATTGTTATCCGTCATACTTATTATTAATGGTGCTTGCCTGTGGCAAGCAACATTATTGTTATCCTACATACTTATTAGTGTGAATGCTTCAAGCATTCACACTATTGAAATCCAAATCTTTATTATTATTCCGTATTCTTCCGTGGTCGCTTTCAACTCCTCTCTACTTTGTGCAACAAAAACCATTCAACTATCAAAATGTTCAGCTTTTCAAGGACATGTGTGCTATTATTTATCTTTTTGATTTGACTTTCAGATTTCTTACAAATTAATATTAAAAATCATAAAAATCCCATTGACTTTCATTGCAAAAGTTCAAATTGAGCCAAGACTACGGTGGCCCAGTAGTGTACAAAATAAAAACTCAAATCTAAACTGCCTGAAGCCCTAGACTCAATTAAACTACCATTCTATATGTACTAATGAACTTCTATCTATCTATCTATCTATCTATCTATCTATCTATCTATCTATCTATCTATCTATCTATCTATCTATCTATCTATCTATCTATCTATTTATCTATCTAATCTTTCTTTCTTTCTACCTAATCTTTCTTTCTTTCTAACTAATCCATCTTTCTTTCTTTCTAACTAATCCATCTTTCTTTCTTTCTAACTAATCCTTCTTTCTTTTTCTTTCTTTCTAATCTTTCTTTCTTTCTTTCTTTCTTTCTTTCTTTCTTTCTTTCTTTCTTTCTTTCTTTCTTTCTTTCTACCTAATCTTTCTTTCTTTCTTTCTTTCTTTCTTTCTTTCTTTCTTTCTTTCTTTCTTTCTACCTAATCTTGCTTTCTTTCTTTCTTTCTTTCTAATCTTTCTTTCTAACTAATCCATCTTTCTTTCTTTCTAACTAATCCTTCTTTATTTTTCTTTCTTTCTTTCTTTCTTTCTTTCTTTTTTTCTACCTAATCTTTCTTTCTTTCTAACTAATCCATCTTTCTTTCTAACTAATCCTTCTTTTTTTTCTTTCTCTCTTTCTTTCTTTTTTCTTTCTACCTAATATTTCTTTCTTTCTTTCTTTCTTTTTTTCTTTCTTTCTTTCTACCTAATCTTTCTGTCTTTCTTTCTTTCTTTCTACATAATCTTTCTTTCTTTATTTCTTTCTTTCTTTCTTTCTTTCTTTCTTTCTTTCTTTCTTTCTTTCTTTCTTTCTTTCTTTCTACCTAATCTATCTTTCTTTCTTTCTTTCTAACCAATCTATATATATGTCTATCTATCTATCTATCTATCTATCTATCTATCTATCTATCTATCTATCTATCTATCTATCATCTATCTATCTATCTATCTATCTATCTATCTATCTATCTATCTATCTATCTATCTATCTATCTATCTATCTATCTGATCTACCTATCTTTCTTTATAACTAATCTATCTTTCTTTCTTTCTAACTAATCTATCTATCTATCTATCTATCTATCTATCTATCTATCTATCTATCTATCTATCTATCTATCTATCTATCTATCTTTCTTTCTTTCTTTCTTTCTAACTAATCTATCTATCTATCTATCTATCTATCTATCTATCTATCTATCTATCTATCTATCTATCTTTCTTTCTAAGTAATCTATCTATCTTTCTTTCTAACTCTGTCTTTCTTTCTAACTAATCCTTCTTTCTTTCTTTCTTTCTTTCTTTCTAACTAATCCTTCTTTCTTTTTCTTTCTTTCTTTCTTTCTTTCTTTCTTTCTTTCTAACTAATCTATCTATCTTTCTTTCTAACTCTGTCTTTCTTTCTTTCTAACTAATCCTTCTTTCTTTTTTTCTTTCTTTCTAACTAATCTATCTATCTTTCTTTCTAACTCTGTCTTTCTTTCTAATTAATCTATCTTTCTTTCTTTTCTAACTAATCCTTCTTTCTTTTTCTTTCTTTCTTTCTTTCTTTTTTTTTCTACCTAATCTTTCTTTCTAACCAACCCATCTTTCTTTCTTTCTTTCTTTCTACCTAATCTTTCTTTCTTTCTTTCTTTCTTTCTAATCTTTCTTTCTAACTAATCCATCTTTCTTTCTTTTCTAACTAATCCTTCTTTCTTTTTCTTTCTTTCTTTCTTTCTTTCTTTTTTCTTTCTACCTAATCTTTCTTTCTTTCTAACTAACCCATCTTTCTTTCTTTCTAACTAATCCATCTTTCTTTCTTTCTAACTAATCCTTCTTTCTTTCTTTTCTAACTAATCCTTCTTTCTTTTTCTTTCTTTCTTTCTTTCTTTCTTTCTTTCTTTTTTTCTATCTAATATTTCTTTCTTTCTTTCTTTCTTTCTTTCTTTCTTTCTTTCTTTCTTTCTTTCTTTCTACCTAATCTTTCTTTCTTTCTTTTTACCTAATCTTTCTTTCTTTCTACCTAATCTTTCTTTCTTTCTTTCTTTCTACCTAATCTTTCTTTCTTTCTACCTAATCTTTCTTTCTTTCTTTCTAATCTTTCTTTCTTTCTTTCTTTCTTTCTTTCTACCTAATCTTTCTTTCTTTCTAACTAATCCATCTTTCTTTCTTTCTAACTAATCCATCTTTCTTTCTTTCTAACTAATCCTTCTTTCTTTCTTTCTTTCTTTTTTCTTTCTACCTAATCTTTCTTTCTTTCTTTCTTTTTTTCTTTCTACCTAATCTTTCTTTCTTTCTTTCTTTCTTTCTTTCTTTCTTTCTTTCTTTCTACCTAATCTTTCTTTCTTTATAACTAATCAATCTTTCTTTGTAACTAATCAATCTTTCTTTCTTTCTTAATAATCCATCTTTCTTTCTTTCTTTCTAACTAATCCTTCTTTCTTTCTTTTTCTTTCTTTCTTTCTTTCTTTCTTTCTTTCTTTCTTTCTTTCTTTCTTTCTTTGCATTTCAGTTAAGCATTTCAAGCATTCACACGCATGTTCCGCAGGAAATGCAATTTTTCTAGTTATTAGTGTGAATGCTTCAAGCATTCACACTATTGAAATCCAAATCTTTATTATTATTCCGTATTCTTCCGTGGTCGCTTTCAACTCCTCTCTACTTTGTGCTACAAAAACCATTCAAGTATCAAAATGTTCAGCTTTTCAATGACTTGTGTGCTATTATTTTTCTTTTTTATACCTTTTATTATTTTTAAACTATTAAGCTTTTTGTGCATTTTTTTTTACATTTAAGTGCGGATGAGAGAGACTTTCAGAGCTAGAGCACGTGATGTCATCTACTAGAGTGATCCAGCTTGAAAATTAATCGTAAAAAATAATTTTTAAATCGCTGGCCTGGCCACAATTTTAACTCTTCGGGCATGTAATGTTGAAACATAGGTATTTTTGTTGTGGTTCCTCACGTGTGTTTAGTAAATCCCTCGGACTTACAATTTTTTCTCTGTGTCCTTCCAAAGGACAAGAGTGACAGACAATCCTCCATTGGCAGCAATTATAAATTCAGGTCAAACTTTAGTGATCAGAGCATTACGGACCAGTTTTTCAACTCGCCAAAGTGGTCCCTTTTTTCAACTCTATCCACACAAAAAATACATCACATCGTTCACAAAGGCCTTGTCTCGCTCATGGTCAGGTCATATACAACCTATAGTTTTGTCTCTAGGGAGGTTTGTTTGAGGCCAAGTATCAGCGATTTTGGCCTCTGTCTAAATAGGAAAGCTGATTGCACAGGTGATGTTGATTAGACAAGATCAAAGGGAGACACACATAATTGCTCCTGTGTTCTGATTGGTGGACAGTCACTGAGCTCTTTTCTGAAGGAACTTTAATTACTACAGGTTTTTGTTGCATTTATGCTTCTGCTTCTCCTGTTCTCCCTCCCTCTTCCCTCCTCTTCTTCTCCTCCTTCCATCCTCTACTCCTCCTGTCCTCCTCTTCTCCCCTCCTTTCCTAATCTCTTCTTCTCCTTTCTACTCCTCCTTTTATCCTCTTCTAACTATCTGCCTGTCTAACTATTTGACTTTCTGTATCCAAATTATCTATCTATCTATCTATCTATCTATCTATCTATCTATCTATCTATCTATCTATCTATCTATCTATCTATCTATCTATCTATCTATCTATCTATCTATCTATCTATCTATCTATCTATCTATCTATCTCTACCTTTCTTTTTTTGTTCTCCTTTACTTCTCTACCTCTGTCTCTTTCTCTACCCCTGTATGTATTTACCTCTGTCTACTTCTCTACCTCTCTAATTAAACTCTTTAGTTTTCTACAATTGTTTTAAATCTTTTTTTGCATTTCAGCTTAATAATGCATTTGAATTACGCTTTTTTTGCATTTTTGCTCTGTTTTGCAGTTGTTTGTGCATCTCAGCTTGTTTAGCAATATTTTGCAGTTGTTTGTGCATTTCATTTAAGCATTTCAAGCATTCACACGCATGTTCCGCAGGAAATGCAATTTTTCTAGTTAGTGGTGCTTGCCTATGGCAAAGCAACACTATTGTTATCTCACATACTTATTATTAGTGGTGCTTGCCTATGGCAAAGCAACACTATTGTTATCTCACATACTTATTATTCTTATTCTTATTCTTATTATTCTTCTGGCCACTTTTTGACGCGCTACTCCTCCCGCAGTTTTTGTCACAGACCCACGAATGAGGTGTCAAAACGTGCGGCCTGTTCGGGAATGGTGTGCTATGACTTTTATAAGGGATCGGGGGTACGATGTTCGCCCCAGGGGCGAAAAACCGGCCGAAAAATCCCATAGACTTAACATTGCGTCAAACTTTGACGAGTCGTAGCTCGGAACGAGGATGTCACAGAAACGTGAAATTTGCCACATTTGAAGAGGCTGACAGGCTCTGTAAGAACATACCACACAATGGGGTAAAAGTTGCACCCCTGTGGGGCAGGAGCTGCCCAAAGTTGCCCCATTGACTTACTATGGTGTAGGACGGCCCATGAAATGGGCCGTCCTACACCATAGAAACCGCTTTTATATTGAACATAACTCTGGATCACAGTGTCGTAGAGACAAAGGGGCGGGCTCATTTTACTCAGACGGCCAATCATTCTCCTTGGATCATTGTGAAGCTATCAAGCCACGCCCTAGCAACCATTTAGAGCTCCTTAGCAACAAGTTCCATAGACTTCCATTGAAAGAGATCGAAGGGATATCTCTGGACTGAATTGTCATAGAAACATGAGGGTGGTCTGGTTTGACTCGGGGCAGCAAACAGCCAATCATGAATCACCTCAACACTTCCTAGCCACGCCCTAGCAACCATTGTCGAGCACCTTAGCAACCAAAATCCAAAGAGGAATATCGTCCATTCTGAATGTCACAGAGGCATGGGAGTTGGTTTATATCATTCATACTGACAAGCAGCCTTTGGAGTTTCATGATTGGCAGCTGCCAAGCCACTCCCTAGCAACCAAACAAGGTACCCTAGCAACCATTTTGCAAGACCTATATCTCTGCATCAAAACGTCGTATAGAGATGGGGGTTGGTTTATACATTCACATTGACTTTGGAGCTTCATGATTGGCAGCTGCCAAGCCACTCCCTAGCAACCAAACAGAGTACCCTAGCAACCGTTTTGCAAGACCAATATCTCTGCATCAGAACATCGTATAGAGATGGGGGTTGGCTCTTTTGACTCATGCTAGCAAACAGGACTTGCTACATGCTAAACATGCTAGCTGTGAATAGCTACATGCTAATATTGATTAGCTAAGTGCTAAATCATGCCATGAACATTATAAAAACTCTATAGTAACCAAATGTGAACACTACCAACCACCTAGTAACACCATAGCAACCATCCAGAATACCATAGCAACCACCTAAAACACCCTAGCAACCACCTGAACAACATGAATAAGCCATATCTCAGCACCAGAACATCGTACAGACATGTTTGTTGGCTTGTATGCAATCATGTACCACACCATAGCAACCGAGTGGTGAGTTTTGCCACTGCAAGCACCACTTCACATTTTCTTCTGGAAATGTACATTCTAGTTCTTATTCTTATTCTTATTATTCTTCTGGCCACTTTTTGACGCGCTACTCCTCCCGCAGTTTTTGTCACAGACCCACGAATGAGGTGTCAAAACGTGCGGCCTGTTCGGGAATGGTGTGCTATGACTTTTATAAGGGATCGGGGGTACGATGTTCGCCCCAGGGGCGAAAAACCGGCCGAAAAATCCCATAGACTTAACATTGCGTCAAACTTTGACGAGTCGTAGCTCGGAACGAGGATGTCACAGAAACGTGAAATTTGCCACATTTGAAGAGGCTGACAGGCTCTGTAAGAACATACCACACAATGGGGTAAAAGTTGCACCCCTGTGGGGCAGGAGCTGCCCAAAGTTGCCCCATTGACTTACTATGGTGTAGGACGGCCCATGAAATGGGCCGTCCTACACCATAGAAACCGCTTTTATATTGAACATAACTCTGGATCACAGTGTCGTAGAGACAAAGGGGCGGGCTCATTTTACTCAGACGGCCAATCATTCTCCTTGGATCATTGTGAAGCTATCAAGCCACGCCCTAGCAACCATTTAGAGCTCCTTAGCAACAAGTTCCATAGACTTCCATTGAAAGAGATCGAAGGGATATCTCTGGACTGAATTGTCATAGAAACATGAGGGTGGTCTGGTTTGACTCGGGGCAGCAAACAGCCAATCATGAATCACCTCAACACTTCCTAGCCACGCCCTAGCAACCATTGTCGAGCACCTTAGCAACCAAAATCCAAAGAGGAATATCGTCCATTCTGAATGTCACAGAGGCATGGGAGTTGGTTTATATCATTCATACTGACAAGCAGCCTTTGGAGTTTCATGATTGGCAGCTGCCAAGCCACTCCCTAGCAACCAAACAAGGTACCCTAGCAACCATTTTGCAAGACCTATATCTCTGCATCAAAACGTCGTATAGAGATGGGGGTTGGTTTATACATTCACATTGACTTTGGAGCTTCATGATTGGCAGCTGCCAAGCCACTCCCTAGCAACCAAACAGAGTACCCTAGCAACCGTTTTGCAAGACCAATATCTCTGCATCAGAACATCGTATAGAGATGGGGGTTGGCTCTTTTGACTCATGCTAGCAAACAGGACTTGCTACATGCTAAACATGCTAGCTGTGAATAGCTACATGCTAATATTGATTAGCTAAGTGCTAAATCATGCCATGAACATTATAAAAACTCTATAGTAACCAAATGTGAACACTACCAACCACCTAGTAACACCATAGCAACCATCCAGAATACCATAGCAACCACCTAAAACACCCTAGCAACCGCCTAGCAACACCATAGCAACCACCCAGAATACCCTAGCAACCGCCTAGCAACACCCTAGCAACACCTCAGAACACCCTAGCAACCACCTAGCAACACCCTAGCAACCACCCACAACACCCTAGCAACCACCTAGCAACACCCTAGCAACCACCCAAAACACCCTAGCAACCACCTAGCAACCACCCAGAACACCCTAGCAACCACCTAGCAACCACCTAGCAACCCCCTAGCAACCACCCAGAACACCCTAGCAACCGCCTAGCAACACCCTAGCAACCACCCAGAACACCCTAGCAACCACCCAAAACACCCTAGCAACACCCTAGCAACCACCCAGAACACCCTAGCAACCGCCTAGCAACACCCTAGCAACCAGTAGAATACCCTAGCAACCACCTAGCAACACCATAGCAACCACCCATAACACCCTAGCAACTGCCTAACAACCCCATAGCAACCACCCATAATACCCTAGCAACCGAGCGGCGAGTTTTGCCACTGCAAGCACCACTTCACATTTTCTTCTGGAAATGTACATTCTAGTTCTTATTCTTATTATTCTTCTGGCCACTTTTTGACGCGCTACTCCTCCCGCAGTTTTTGTCACAGACCCACGAATGAGGTGTCAAAACGTGCGGCCTGTTCGGGAATGGTGTGCTATGACTTTTATAAGGGATCGGGGGTACGATGTTCGCCCCAGGGGCGAAAAACCGGCCGAAAAATCCCATAGACTTAACATTGCGTCAAACTTTGACGAGTCGTAGCTCGGAACGAGGATGTCACAGAAACGTGAAATTTGCCACATTTGAAGAGGCTGACAGGCTCTGTAAGAACATACCACACAATGGGGTAAAAGTTGCACCCCTGTGGGGCAGGAGCTGCCCAAAGTTGCCCCATTGACTTACTATGGTGTACTTCCTACACCATAGAAACCGCTTTTATATTGAACATAACTCTGGATCACAGTGTCGTAGAGACAAAGGGGCGGGCTCATTTTACTCAGACGGCCAATCATTCTCCTTGGATCATTGTGAAGCTATCAAGCCACGCCCTAGCAACCATTTAGAGCTCCTTAGCAACAAGTTCCATAGACTTCCATTGAAAGAGATCGAAGGGATATCTCTGGACTGAATTGTCATAGAAACATGAGGGTGGTCTGGTTTGACTCGGGGCAGCAAACAGCCAATCATGAATCACCTCAACACTTCCTAGCCACGCCCTAGCAACCATTGTCGAGCACCTTAGCAACCAAAATCCAAAGAGGAATATCGTCCATTCTGAATGTCACAGAGGCATGGGAGTTGGTTTATATCATTCATACTGACAAGCAGCCTTTGGAGTTTCATGATTGGCAGCTGCCAAGCCACTCCCTAGCAACCAAACAAGGTACCCTAGCAACCATTTTGCAAGACCTATACCTCTGCATCAAAACGTCGTATAGAGATGGGGGTTGGTTTATACATTCACATTGACTTTGGAGCTTCATGATTGGCAGCTGCCAAGCCACTCCCTAGCAACCAAACAGAGTACCCTAGCAACCGTTTTGCAAGACCAATATCTCTGCATCAGAACATCGTATAGAGATGGGGGTTGGCTCTTTTGACTCATGCTAGCAAACAGGACTTGCTACATGCTAAACATGCTAGCTGTGAATAGCTACATGCTAATATTGATTAGCTAAGTGCTAAATCATGCCATGAACATTATAAAAACTCTATAGTAACCAAATGTGAACACTACCAACCACCTAGTAACACCATAGCAACCATCCAGAATACCATAGCAACCACCTAAAACACCCTAGCAACCGCCTAGCAACACCATAGCAACCACCCAGAATACCCTAGCAACTGCCTAGCAACACCCTAGCAACCACCCAGAACACCCTAGCAACCGCCTAGCAACACCCTAGCAACCACCCAGAATACCCTAGCAACCGCCTAGCAACACCCTAGCAACCACCCAGAATACCCTAGCAACACCCTAGCAACCACTCAGAACATCCTAGCAACTGCCTAGCAACACCCTAGCAACCACACAGAACACCCTAGCAACCACCTAGCAACACCCTAGCAACCACCCAGAACACCCTAGCAATCACCTGGCATCACCCTAGCAACCACCCAGAACACCCTAGCAACCGCCTAGCAACACCCTAGCAACCACCCAGAATACCCTAGCAACCACCTAGCAACATCCTAGCAACCACCCAGAACACCTTAGCAACCGCCTAGCAACACCCTAGCAACCACCCAGAACACCCTAGCAACCACCTAACAACAGCTTATCAACCACCCAGAATACCCTAGCAACCGCTTAGTAACACCATAGCAACCACCCAGAATACCCTAGCAACCACCTAGCAACACCATAGCAACCACCCAGAACACCCTAGCAACCGCCTAGCAACCACCCAGAATACCCTAGCAACCACCTAGAAACACCATAGCAACCACCCAGAACACCATAGCAACCGCCTAGCAACGCCCTAGCAACTGCCTAGCAATGCCCTAGCAACCACCCAGAATACCCTAGCAACCGCCTAGCAACACAATAGCAACCACCCAGAACACCCTAGCAACCACCTAGCAACCACCCAGAACACCCTAGCAAAGCCCTAGCAACCACCCAGAATTACCCTAGCAACCAACAGAACACCCTAGCAACCACCCAAAACACCCTAGCAGCCACCTGAACAGCATGAATAAGCCATATCTCAGCACCAGAACATCGTACAGACATGTTTGTTGGCTCGTATGCAATCATGTACCACACCCTAGCAACCGAGTAGCGAGATTTGCCACTGCAAGCACCACTTCACATTTTCTTCTGGAAATGTACATTCTAGTTAGTGGTGCTTGCCTATGGCAAAGCAACACTATTGTTATCTCACATACTTATTATTCTTATTAGTGGTGCTTGCCTATGGCAAAGCAACACTATTGTTATCTCACATACTTATTATTCTTATTCTTATTCTTATTATTCTTCTGGCCACTTTTTGACGCGCTACTCCTCCCGCAGTTTTTGTCACAGACCCACGAATGAGGTGTCAAAACGTGCGGCCTGTTCGGGAATGGTGTGCTATGACTTTTATAAGGGATCGGGGGTACGATGTTCGCCCCAGGGGCGAAAAACCGGCCGAAAAATCCCATAGACTTAACATTGCGTCAAACTTTGACGAGTCGTAGCTCGGAACGAGGATGTCACAGAAACGTGAAATTTGCCACATTTGAAGAGGCTGACAGGCTCTGTAAGAACATACCACACAATGGGGTAAAAGTTGCACCCCTGTGGGGCAGGAGCTGCCCAAAGTTGCCCCATTGACTTACTATGGTGTAGGACGGCCCATGAAATGGGCCGTCCTACACCATAGAAACCGCTTTTATATTGAACATAACTCTGGATCACAGTGTCGTAGAGACAAAGGGGCGGGCTCATTTTACTCAGACGGCCAATCATTCTCCTTGGATCATTGTGAAGCTATCAAGCCACGCCCTAGCAACCATTTAGAGCTCCTTAGCAACAAGTTCCATAGACTTCCATTGAAAGAGATCGAAGGGATATCTCTGGACTGAATTGTCATAGAAACATGAGGGTGGTCTGGTTTGACTCGGGGCAGCAAACAGCCAATCATGAATCACCTCAACACTTCCTAGCCACGCCCTAGCAACCATTGTCGAGCACCTTAGCAACCAAAATCCAAAGAGGAATATCGTCCATTCTGAATGTCACAGAGGCATGGGAGTTGGTTTATATCATTCATACTGACAAGCAGCCTTTGGAGTTTCATGATTGGCAGCTGCCAAGCCACTCCCTAGCAACCAAACAAGGTACCCTAGCAACCATTTTGCAAGACCTATATCTCTGCATCAAAACGTCGTATAGAGATGGGGGTTGGTTTATACATTCACATTGACTTTGGAGCTTCATGATTGGCAGCTGCCAAGCCACTCCCTAGCAACCAAACAGAGTACCCTAGCAACCGTTTTGCAAGACCAATATCTCTGCATCAGAACATCGTATAGAGATGGGGGTTGGCTCTTTTGACTCATGCTAGCAAACAGGACTTGCTACATGCTAAACATGCTAGCTGTGAATAGCTACATGCTAATATTGATTAGCTAAGTGCTAAATCATGCCATGAACATTATAAAAACTCTATAGTAACCAAATGTGAACACTACCAACCACCTAGTAACACCATAGCAACCATCCAGAATACCATAGCAACCACCTAAAACACCCTAGCAACCACCTGAACAACATGAATAAGCCATATCTCAGCACCAGAACATCGTACAGACATGTTTGTTGGCTTGTATGCAATCATGTACCACACCATAGCAACCGAGTGGTGAGTTTTGCCACTGCAAGCACCACTTCACATTTTCTTCTGGAAATGTACATTCTAGTTCTTATTCTTATTCTTATTCTTATTCTTATTATTCTTCTGGCCACTTTTTGACGCGCTACTCCTCCCGCAGTTTTTGTCACAGACCCACGAATGAGGTGTCAAAACGTGCGGCCTGTTCGGGAATGGTGTGCTATGACTTTTATAAGGGATCGGGGGTACGATGTTCGCCCCAGGGGCGAAAAACCGGCCGAAAAATCCCATAGACTTAACATTGCGTCAAACTTTGACGAGTCGTAGCTCGGAACGAGGATGTCACAGAAACGTGAAATTTGCCACATTTGAAGAGGCTGACAGGCTCTGTAAGAACATACCACACAATGGGGTAAAAGTTGCACCCCTGTGGGGCAGGAGCTGCCCAAAGTTGCCCCATTGACTTACTATGGTGTAGGACGGCCCATGAAATGGGCCGTCCTACACCATAGAAACCGCTTTTATATTGAACATAACTCTGGATCACAGTGTCGTAGAGACAAAGGGGCGGGCTCATTTTACTCAGACGGCCAATCATTCTCCTTGGATCATTGTGAAGCTATCAAGCCACGCCCTAGCAACCATTTAGAGCTCCTTAGCAACAAGTTCCATAGACTTCCATTGAAAGAGATCGAAGGGATATCTCTGGACTGAATTGTCATAGAAACATGAGGGTGGTCTGGTTTGACTCGGGGCAGCAAACAGCCAATCATGAATCACCTCAACACTTCCTAGCCACGCCCTAGCAACCATTGTCGAGCACCTTAGCAACCAAAATCCAAAGAGGAATATCGTCCATTCTGAATGTCACAGAGGCATGGGAGTTGGTTTATATCATTCATACTGACAAGCAGCCTTTGGAGTTTCATGATTGGCAGCTGCCAAGCCACTCCCTAGCAACCAAACAAGGTACCCTAGCAACCATTTTGCAAGACCTATATCTCTGCATCAAAACGTCGTATAGAGATGGGGGTTGGTTTATACATTCACATTGACTTTGGAGCTTCATGATTGGCAGCTGCCAAGCCACTCCCTAGCAACCAAACAGAGTACCCTAGCAACCGTTTTGCAAGACCAATATCTCTGCATCAGAACATCGTATAGAGATGGGGGTTGGCTCTTTTGACTCATGCTAGCAAACAGGACTTGCTACATGCTAAACATGCTAGCTGTGAATAGCTACATGCTAATATTGATTAGCTAAGTGCTAAATCATGCCATGAACATTATAAAAACTCTATAGTAACCAAATGTGAACACTACCAACCACCTAGTAACACCATAGCAACCATCCAGAATACCATAGCAACCACCTAAAACACCCTAGCAACCGCCTAGCAACACCATAGCAACCACCCAGAATACCCTAGCAACTGCCTAGCAACACCCTAGCAACCACCCAGAACACCCTAGCAACCGCCTAGCAACACCCTAGCAACCACCCAGAATACCCTAGCAACACCCTAGCAACCACTCAGAACATCCTAGCAACTGCCTAGCAACACCCTAGCAACCACACAGAACACCCTAGCAACCACCTAGCAACACCCTAGCAACCACCCAGAACACCCTAGCAATCACCTGGCATCACCCTAGCAACCACCCAGAACACCCTAGCAACCGCCTAGCAACACCCTAGCAACCACCCAGAATACCCTAGCAACCACCTAGCAACATCCTAGCAACCACCCAGAACACCTTAGCAACCGCCTAGCAACACCCTAGCAACCACCCAGAACACCCTAGCAACCACCTAACAACAGCTTATCAACCACCCAGAATACCCTAGCAACCGCTTAGTAACACCATAGCAACCACCCAGAATACCCTAGCAACCACCTAGCAACACCATAGAAACCACCCAGAACACCCTAGCAACCGCCTAGCAACCACCCAGAATACCCTAGCAACCACCTAGAAACACCATAGCAACCACCCAGAACACCATAGCAACCGCCTAGCAACGCCCTAGCAACTGCCTAGCAATGCCCTAGCAACCACCCAGAATACCCTAGCAACCGCCTAGCAACACAATAGCAACCACCCAGAACACCCTAGCAACCACCTAGCAACCACCCAGAACACCCTAGCAACGCCCTAGCAACCACCCAGAATTACCCTAGCAACCAACAGAACACCCTAGCAACCACCCAAAACACCCTAGCAGCCACCTGAACAGCATGAATAAGCCATATCTCAGCACCAGAACATCGTACAGACATGTTTGTTGGCTCGTATGCAATCATGTACCACACCCTAGCAACCGAGTAGCGAGATTTGCCACTGCAAGCACCACTTCACATTTTCTTCTGGAAATGTACATTCTAGTTAGTGGTGCTTGCCTATGGCAAAGCAACACTATTGTTATCTCACATACTTATTATTCTTATTAGTGGTGCTTGCCTATGGCAAAGCAACACTATTGTTATCTCACATACTTATTATTCTTATTCTTATTCTTATTAGTGGTGCTTGCCTATGGCAAAGCAACACTATTGTTATCTCACATACTTATTATTCTTATTCTTATTCTTATTATTCTTCTGGCCACTTTTTGACGCGCTACTCCTCCCGCAGTTTTTGTCACAGACCCACGAATGAGGTGTCAAAACGTGCGGCCTGTTCGGGAATGGTGTGCTATGACTTTTATAAGGGATCGGGGGTACGATGTTCGCCCCAGGGGCGAAAAACCGGCCGAAAAATCCCATAGACTTAACATTGCGTCAAACTTTGACGAGTCGTAGCTCGGAACGAGGATGTCACAGAAACGTGAAATTTGCCACATTTGAAGAGGCTGACAGGCTCTGTAAGAACATACCACACAATGGGGTAAAAGTTGCACCCCTGTGGGGCAGGAGCTGCCCAAAGTTGCCCCATTGACTTACTATGGTGTAGGACGGCCCATGAAATGGGCCGTCCTACACCATAGAAACCGCTTTTATATTGAACATAACTCTGGATCACAGTGTCGTAGAGACAAAGGGGCGGGCTCATTTTACTCAGACGGCCAATCATTCTCCTTGGATCATTGTGAAGCTATCAAGCCACGCCCTAGCAACCATTTAGAGCTCCTTAGCAACAAGTTCCATAGACTTCCATTGAAAGAGATCGAAGGGATATCTCTGGACTGAATTGTCATAGAAACATGAGGGTGGTCTGGTTTGACTCGGGGCAGCAAACAGCCAATCATGAATCACCTCAACACTTCCTAGCCACGCCCTAGCAACCATTGTCGAGCACCTTAGCAACCAAAATCCAAAGAGGAATATCGTCCATTCTGAATGTCACAGAGGCATGGGAGTTGGTTTATATCATTCATACTGACAAGCAGCCTTTGGAGTTTCATGATTGGCAGCTGCCAAGCCACTCCCTAGCAACCAAACAAGGTACCCTAGCAACCATTTTGCAAGACCTATATCTCTGCATCAAAACGTCGTATAGAGATGGGGGTTGGTTTATACATTCACATTGACTTTGGAGCTTCATGATTGGCAGCTGCCAAGCCACTCCCTAGCAACCAAACAGAGTACCCTAGCAACCGTTTTGCAAGACCAATATCTCTGCATCAGAACATCGTATAGAGATGGGGGTTGGCTCTTTTGACTCATGCTAGCAAACAGGACTTGCTACATGCTAAACATGCTAGCTGTGAATAGCTACATGCTAATATTGATTAGCTAAGTGCTAAATCATGCCATGAACATTATAAAAACTCTATAGTAACCAAATGTGAACACTACCAACCACCTAGTAACACCATAGCAACCATCCAGAATACCATAGCAACCACCTAAAACACCCTAGCAACCACCTGAACAACATGAATAAGCCATATCTCAGCACCAGAACATCGTACAGACATGTTTGTTGGCTTGTATGCAATCATGTACCACACCATAGCAACCGAGTGGTGAGTTTTGCCACTGCAAGCACCACTTCACATTTTCTTCTGGAAATGTACATTCTAGTTCTTATTCTTATTCTTATTATTCTTCTGGCCACTTTTTGACGCGCTACTCCTCCCGCAGTTTTTGTCACAGACCCACGAATGAGGTGTCAAAACGTGCGGCCTGTTCGGGAATGGTGTGCTATGACTTTTATAAGGGATCGGGGGTACGATGTTCGCCCCAGGGGCGAAAAACCGGCCGAAAAATCCCATAGACTTAACATTGCGTCAAACTTTGACGAGTCGTAGCTCGGAACGAGGATGTCACAGAAACGTGAAATTTGCCACATTTGAAGAGGCTGACAGGCTCTGTAAGAACATACCACACAATGGGGTAAAAGTTGCACCCCTGTGGGGCAGGAGCTGCCCAAAGTTGCCCCATTGACTTACTATGGTGTAGGACGGCCCATGAAATGGGCCGTCCTACACCATAGAAACCGCTTTTATATTGAACATAACTCTGGATCACAGTGTCGTAGAGACAAAGGGGCGGGCTCATTTTACTCAGACGGCCAATCATTCTCCTTGGATCATTGTGAAGCTATCAAGCCACGCCCTAGCAACCATTTAGAGCTCCTTAGCAACAAGTTCCATAGACTTCCATTGAAAGAGATCGAAGGGATATCTCTGGACTGAATTGTCATAGAAACATGAGGGTGGTCTGGTTTGACTCGGGGCAGCAAACAGCCAATCATGAATCACCTCAACACTTCCTAGCCACGCCCTAGCAACCATTGTCGAGCACCTTAGCAACCAAAATCCAAAGAGGAATATCGTCCATTCTGAATGTCACAGAGGCATGGGAGTTGGTTTATATCATTCATACTGACAAGCAGCCTTTGGAGTTTCATGATTGGCAGCTGCCAAGCCACTCCCTAGCAACCAAACAAGGTACCCTAGCAACCATTTTGCAAGACCTATATCTCTGCATCAAAACGTCGTATAGAGATGGGGGTTGGTTTATACATTCACATTGACTTTGGAGCTTCATGATTGGCAGCTGCCAAGCCACTCCCTAGCAACCAAACAGAGTACCCTAGCAACCGTTTTGCAAGACCAATATCTCTGCATCAGAACATCGTATAGAGATGGGGGTTGGCTCTTTTGACTCATGCTAGCAAACAGGACTTGCTACATGCTAAACATGCTAGCTGTGAATAGCTACATGCTAATATTGATTAGCTAAGTGCTAAATCATGCCATGAACATTATAAAAACTCTATAGTAACCAAATGTGAACACTACCAACCACCTAGTAACACCATAGCAACCATCCAGAATACCATAGCAACCACCTAAAACACCCTAGCAACCGCCTAGCAACACCATAGCAACCACCCAGAATACCCTAGCAACCGCCTAGCAACACCCTAGCAACACCTCAGAACACCCTAGCAACCACCTAGCAACACCCTAGCAACCACCCACAACACCCTAGCAACCACCTAGCAACACCCTAGCAACCACCCAAAACACCCTAGCAACCACCTAGCAACCACCCAGAACACCCTAGCAACCACCTAGCAACACCCTAGCAACCACTTAGCAACACCATAGCAACCACCCAGAACACCCTAGCAACCGCCTAGCAACGCCCTAGCAACCACCAAGAATACCCTAGCAACACCCTAGCAACCACCCAGAATACCCTAGCAACCGCCTAGCAACACCATAGCAACCACCCAGAATACCCTAGCAACCGCCTAGCCACCACCCAGAAAACCCTAGCAACCGCCTAGCAACGCCCTAGCAACCACCCAGAATACCCTAGCAACCACCTAGCAACACCATAGCAACCACCCAGAATACCCTAGCAACCGCCTAGCAACCACCCAGAACACCCTAGCAACCGCCTAGCAACGCCATAGCAACCACCCAGAATACCCTAGCAAACAACCAGAACACCCTAGCAACCACCCAGAATACCCTAGCAACCACCCAAAACACCCTAGCAACCACTCAGAACACCTTAGCAACGCCCCAGCAACCACCTGAACACATGAATAAGCCATATCTCAGCACCAAAACATCGTACAGACATGTTTGTTGGTTCGTATGCAATCATGTACCACACTCTAGCAACCGTGTGGCGAGTTTTGCCACTGCAAGCACCACTTCACATTTTCTTCTGGAAATGTACATTCTAGTTCTTATTCTTATTCTTATTATTCTTCTGGCCACTTTTTGACGCGCTACTCCTCCCGCAGTTTTTGTCACAGACCCACGAATGAGGTGTCAAAACGTGCGGCCTGTTCGGGAATGGTGTGCTATGACTTTTATAAGGGATCGGGGGTACGATGTTCGCCCCAGGGGCGAAAAACCGGCCGAAAAATCCCATAGACTTAACATTGCGTCAAACTTTGACGAGTCGTAGCTCGGAACGAGGATGTCACAGAAACGTGAAATTTGCCACATTTGAAGAGGCTGACAGGCTCTGTAAGAACATACCACACAATGGGGTAAAAGTTGCACCCCTGTGGGGCAGGAGCTGCCCAAAGTTGCCCCATTGACTTACTATGGTGTAGGACGGCCCATGAAATGGGCCGTCCTACACCATAGAAACCGCTTTTATATTGAACATAACTCTGGATCACAGTGTCGTAGAGACAAAGGGGCGGGCTCATTTTACTCAGACGGCCAATCATTCTCCTTGGATCATTGTGAAGCTATCAAGCCACGCCCTAGCAACCATTTAGAGCTCCTTAGCAACAAGTTCCATAGACTTCCATTGAAAGAGATCGAAGGGATATCTCTGGACTGAATTGTCATAGAAACATGAGGGTGGTCTGGTTTGACTCGGGGCAGCAAACAGCCAATCATGAATCACCTCAACACTTCCTAGCCACGCCCTAGCAACCATTGTCGAGCACCTTAGCAACCAAAATCCAAAGAGGAATATCGTCCATTCTGAATGTCACAGAGGCATGGGAGTTGGTTTATATCATTCATACTGACAAGCAGCCTTTGGAGTTTCATGATTGGCAGCTGCCAAGCCACTCCCTAGCAACCAAACAAGGTACCCTAGCAACCATTTTGCAAGACCTATATCTCTGCATCAAAACGTCGTATAGAGATGGGGGTTGGTTTATACATTCACATTGACTTTGGAGCTTCATGATTGGCAGCTGCCAAGCCACTCCCTAGCAACCAAACAGAGTACCCTAGCAACCGTTTTGCAAGACCAATATCTCTGCATCAGAACATCGTATAGAGATGGGGGTTGGCTCTTTTGACTCATGCTAGCAAACAGGACTTGCTACATGCTAAACATGCTAGCTGTGAATAGCTACATGCTAATATTGATTAGCTAAGTGCTAAATCATGCCATGAACATTATAAAAACTCTATAGTAACCAAATGTGAACACTACCAACCACCTAGTAACACCATAGCAACCATCCAGAATACCATAGCAACCATATAGCGTACCCTAGTAACCATACAAACATATGAATAAGCCATATCTCAGCTCCACAATATCGTACAGACGTGTTTGTTGGCTCGTATGCAACAATGTACCACACCCTAGCAACCGAGCGGCGAGTTTTGCCACTGCAAGCACCACTTCACATTTTCTTCTGGAAATGTACATTCTAGTTCTTATTCTTATTCTTATTCTTATTCTTATTATTCTTCTGGCCACTTTTTGACGCGCTACTCCTCCCGCAGTTTTTGTCACAGACCCACGAATGAGGTGTCAAAACGTGCGGCCTGTTCGGGAATGGTGTGCTATGACTTTTATAAGGGATCGGGGGTACGATGTTCGCCCCAGGGGCGAAAAACCGGCCGAAAAATCCCATAGACTTAACATTGCGTCAAACTTTGACGAGTCGTAGCTCGGAACGAGGATGTCACAGAAACGTGAAATTTGCCACATTTGAAGAGGCTGACAGGCTCTGTAAGAACATACCACACAATGGGGTAAAAGTTGCACCCCTGTGGGGCAGGAGCTGCCCAAAGTTGCCCCATTGACTTACTATGGTGTAGGACGGCCCATGAAATGGGCCGTCCTACACCATAGAAACCGCTTTTATATTGAACATAACTCTGGATCACAGTGTCGTAGAGACAAAGGGGCGGGCTCATTTTACTCAGACGGCCAATCATTCTCCTTGGATCATTGTGAAGCTATCAAGCCACGCCCTAGCAACCATTTAGAGCTCCTTAGCAACAAGTTCCATAGACTTCCATTGAAAGAGATCGAAGGGATATCTCTGGACTGAATTGTCATAGAAACATGAGGGTGGTCTGGTTTGACTCGGGGCAGCAAACAGCCAATCATGAATCACCTCAACACTTCCTAGCCACGCCCTAGCAACCATTGTCGAGCACCTTAGCAACCAAAATCCAAAGAGGAATATCGTCCATTCTGAATGTCACAGAGGCATGGGAGTTGGTTTATATCATTCATACTGACAAGCAGCCTTTGGAGTTTCATGATTGGCAGCTGCCAAGCCACTCCCTAGCAACCAAACAAGGTACCCTAGCAACCATTTTGCAAGACCTATATCTCTGCATCAAAACGTCGTATAGAGATGGGGGTTGGTTTATACATTCACATTGACTTTGGAGCTTCATGATTGGCAGCTGCCAAGCCACTCCCTAGCAACCAAACAGAGTACCCTAGCAACCGTTTTGCAAGACCAATATCTCTGCATCAGAACATCGTATAGAGATGGGGGTTGGCTCTTTTGACTCATGCTAGCAAACAGGACTTGCTACATGCTAAACATGCTAGCTGTGAATAGCTACATGCTAATATTGATTAGCTAAGTGCTAAATCATGCCATGAACATTATAAAAACTCTATAGTAACCAAATGTGAACACTACCAACCACCTAGTAACACCATAGCAACCATCCAGAATACCATAGCAACCACCTAAAACACCCTAGCAACCGCCTAGCAACACCATAGCAACCACCCAGAATACCCTAGCAACCGCCTAGCAACACCCTAGCAACACCTCAGAACACCCTAGCAACCACCTAGCAACACCCTAGCAACCACCCACAACACCCTAGCAACCACCTAGCAACACCCTAGCAACCACCCAAAACACCCTAGCAACCACCTAGCAACCACCCAGAACACCCTAGCAACCACCTAGCAACCACCTAGCAACCCCCTAGCAACCACCCAGAACACCCTAGCAACCGCCTAGCAACACCCTAGCAACCACCCAGAACACCCTAGCAACCACCCAAAACACCCTAGCAACCACCTACAATACCCTAGCAACCGCCTAGCAACGCCCTAGCAACCACCCAGAATACACTAGCAACCACCTAGCAACACCATAGCAACCACCGAGAACACCCTAGCAACCGCCTAGCAACCACCCAGAACACCCTAGCAACCGTTTTGCAAGACCAATATCTCTGCATCAGAACATCGTATAGAGATGGGGGTTGGCTCTTTTGACTCATGCTAGCAAACAGGACTTGCTACATGCTAAACATGCTAGCTGTGAATAGCTACATGCTAATATTGATTAGCTAAGTGCTAAATCATGCCATGAACATTATAAAAACTCTATAGTAACCAAATGTGAACACTACCAACCACCTAGTAACACCATAGCAACCATCCAGAATACCATAGCAACCACCTAAAACACCCTAGCAACCGCCTAGCAACACCATAGCAACCACCCAGAATACCCTAGCAACCGCCTAGCAACACCCTAGCAACACCTCAGAACACCCTAGCAACCGCCTAGCAACACCCTAGCAACTGCCTAGCAACACCCTAGCAACCACCCAGAACACCCTAGCAACCGCCTAGCAACACCCTAGCAACCACCCAGAATACCCTAGCAACCACCTAGCAACCACCCAGAACACCCTAGCAACCACCTAGCAACACCCTAGCAACCACCCAAAACACCCTAGCAACCACCTAGCAACCACCCAGAACACCCTAGCAACCACCTAGCAACACCCTAGCAACCACCCAAAACACCCTAGCAACCACCTAGCAACCACCCAGAACACCCTAGCAACCACCTAGCAACCACCTAGCAACCCCCTAGCAACCACCCAGAACACCCTAGCAACCGCCTAGCAACACCCTAGCAACCACCCAGAACACCCTAGCAACCACCCAAAACACCCTAGCAACACCCTAGCAACCACCCAGAACACCCTAGCAACCGCCTAGCAACACCCTAGCAACCAGTAGAATACCCTAGCAACCACCTAGCAACACCATAGCAACCACCCATAACACCCTAGCAACTGCCTAACAACCCCATAGCAACCACCCATAATACCCTAGCAACCGCCTAACAACCCCATAGCAACCACCCAGAATACCCTAGCAACCGCCTAGCAACGCCATAGCAACCACCCAGAATACCCTAGCAACCACCTACCAACACCATAGCAACCACCCAGAACACCCTAGCAACCGCCTAGCAACGCCCTAGCAACCACCAAGAATACCCTAGCAACTGCCTAGCAACACCCTAGCAACCACCCAGAATACCCTAGCAACCGCCTAGCAACACCATAGCAACCACCCAGAACACCCTAGCAACCGCCTAGCAACCACCCAGAATACCCTAGCAACCACCTAGCAATGCCATAGCAACCACCCAGAATACCCTAGCAACCACCTAGCAACACCATAGCAACCACCCAGAACACCCTAGCAACTGCCTAGCAACACCCTAGCAACCACCAAGAATAGCCTAGCAACTGCCTAGCAACGCCCTAGCAACCACCCAGAATACCCTAACAACCGCCTAGCAACACCATAGCAACCACCCAGAATACCCTAGCAACCGCCTAGCAACCACCCAGAACACCCTAGCAACCGCCTAGCAACGCCCTAGCAACCACCCAGAATACCCTAGCAACCACCTAGCAACATCCTAGCAACCACCCAGAATACCCTAGCAACCGCCTAGCAACGCCCTAGCAACCACCCAGAATACCCTAAAAACCACCCAAAACACCCTAGCAACCACCTGAACAACATGAATAAGCCATATCTCAGCACCAGAACATCGTACAGACATGTTTGTTGGCTCGTATGCAATCATGTACCACACCCTGGCAACCGAGTGGCGAGTTTTGCCACTGCAAGCACCACTTCACATTTTCTTCTGGAAATGTACATTCTAGTTCTTATTCTTATTCTTATTATTCTTCTGGCCACTTTTTGACGCGCTACTCCTCCCGCAGTTTTTGTCACAGACCCACGAATGAGGTGTCAAAACGTGCGGCCTGTTCGGGAATGGTGTGCTATGACTTTTATAAGGGATCGGGGGTACGATGTTCGCCCCAGGGGCGAAAAACCGGCCGAAAAATCCCATAGACTTAACATTGCGTCAAACTTTGACGAGTCGTAGCTCGGAACGAGGATGTCACAGAAACGTGAAATTTGCCACATTTGAAGAGGCTGACAGGCTCTGTAAGAACATACCACACAATGGGGTAAAAGTTGCACCCCTGTGGGGCAGGAGCTGCCCAAAGTTGCCCCATTGACTTACTATGGTGTAGGACGGCCCATGAAATGGGCCGTCCTACACCATAGAAACCGCTTTTATATTGAACATAACTCTGGATCACAGTGTCGTAGAGACAAAGGGGCGGGCTCATTTTACTCAGACGGCCAATCATTCTCCTTGGATCATTGTGAAGCTATCAAGCCACGCCCTAGCAACCATTTAGAGCTCCTTAGCAACAAGTTCCATAGACTTCCATTGAAAGAGATCGAAGGGATATCTCTGGACTGAATTGTCATAGAAACATGAGGGTGGTCTGGTTTGACTCGGGGCAGCAAACAGCCAATCATGAATCACCTCAACACTTCCTAGCCACGCCCTAGCAACCATTGTCGAGCACCTTAGCAACCAAAATCCAAAGAGGAATATCGTCCATTCTGAATGTCACAGAGGCATGGGAGTTGGTTTATATCATTCATACTGACAAGCAGCCTTTGGAGTTTCATGATTGGCAGCTGCCAAGCCACTCCCTAGCAACCAAACAAGGTACCCTAGCAACCATTTTGCAAGACCTATATCTCTGCATCAAAACGTCGTATAGAGATGGGGGTTGGTTTATACATTCACATTGACTTTGGAGCTTCATGATTGGCAGCTGCCAAGCCACTCCCTAGCAACCAAACAGAGTACCCTAGCAACCGTTTTGCAAGACCAATATCTCTGCATCAGAACATCGTATAGAGATGGGGGTTGGCTCTTTTGACTCATGCTAGCAAACAGGACTTGCTACATGCTAAACATGCTAGCTGTGAATAGCTACATGCTAATATTGATTAGCTAAGTGCTAAATCATGCCATGAACATTATAAAAACTCTATAGTAACCAAATGTGAACACTACCAACCACCTAGTAACACCATAGCAACCATCCAGAATACCATAGCAACCACCTAAAACACCCTAGCAACCGCCTAGCAACACCATAGCAACCACCCAGAATACCCTAGCAACCGCCTAGCAACACCCTAGCAACACCTCAGAACACCCTAGCAACCACCTAGCAACACCCTAGCAACCACCCACAACACCCTAGCAACCACCTAGCAACACCCTAGCAACCACCCAAAACACCCTAGCAACCACCTAGCAACCACCCAGAACACCCTAGCAACCACCTAGCAACCACCTAGCAACCCCCTAGCAACCACCCAGAACACCCTAGCAACCGCCTAGCAACACCCTAGCAACCACCCAGAACACCCTAGCAACCACCCAAAACACCCTAGCAACACCCTAGCAACCACCCAGAATACCCTAGCAACCACCTAGCAACACCCTAGCAACCACCCAGAATACCCTAGAAACCACCCAAAACACCCTAGCAACCACCTGAACAACATGAATAAGCCATATCTCAGCACCAGAACATCGTACAGACATGTTTGTTGGCTTGTATGCAATCATGTACCACACCATAGCAACCGAGTGGTGAGTTTTGCCACTGCAAGCACCACTTCACATTTTCTTCTGGAAATGTACATTCTAGTTCTTCTTCTTCTTCTTCCACTTTTTTTTCGCCGCGCTACTCCTCCCGCAGTTTTTGTCACAGACCCATGAATGAGGTGTCAAATCGTGCGGCCTATTGAGGAGAGGTGTGCTATGACTTTTATAAGCGATCGGGGGTACGATGTTCGCCCCAGAGGCGAAAAACGGCCTAAAAAAAAAACATAGACTTAACATTGCGAAAAACTTTGACAGGCCATAGCTCTGAGCGAGGATTTCGCAGAAACGTGAAATTTGCCACATTTGAAGAGGCTGACAGGCTCTGTAAGAACATACCTCACAATGGGGTAAAAGTTGCACCCCTGGGGGGCAGGAGCTGCCCAAAGTTGCCCCATTGACTTACTATGGTGTAGGACGGCCCATGCAACACACATGCTTTTCCTACTATGGTAAATTGCATAGGGATTTTGTATTGAACATAGCTCTGGATCACAGTGTCATAGAGACAAGGGGGAGGGCTCATTTTATTCAGATGACCAATCAGTCTCTCAGGATCATTGTGAAGCTATTAAGCCACGCCCTAGCAACCATTTAGAGCACCTTAGCAACAAGTCCCATAGACTTCCATTGAAAGAGATCAAAAGGATATCTCCGGTTAGAAGTGTCATAGAAACACAAGAGTGGTCTCGTTTGACTCGGGGCAGCAAACAGCCAGTCATTAATCAACTCAACACTTCCTAGCCCCTCCCTAGCAACCATTGTTGAGCACATTAACAACTAAAACCTATAGAGGGATATCTTCCATTCTGAATGTCACAGAGGCATGGGAGTTGGTTTATATCAATCATACTGACAAGCAACCTTTGGACTTTGATGACTGGCAGCTGCCAAGCCACTCCCTAGCAACCATTTAGAGCACCTTAGCAACAAGTTACATAGACTTCCATTGAAAGAGGTCAAAAGAATATCTCCGGATAGAAGCGTCATAGAAACACAAGGGTGGTCTCGTTTGACTCGGGGCAGCAAACAGCCAATCATGAATCACCTCAACACTTCCTAGCCCCTCCCTACCAACCATTGTTGAGCACCATAATAGAGCCCTGCGCGGGACTGTTTTCTTCATCCCGCTCCCGCCCGCCGAATTTCTGACCATTACCGCCCGCTCCCGCAACATATGTGTTACACTCCCGCCCGCTCCCGCAATATGTATGTCCACTCCCGCCCACACCCGCAAAACTTTGAGAATTTATTCCCGCACAATAATAGAGAAGCATTGATTTTGTGTCTTCTCCCGTCCCGCAGGAAAAAACACGTATTTGTATTGCTATTATTAAAGAGATTCATGGGGTTGTTTGTTTCGTTTCCCTGTGCCCGGTTGCATAAAGCACCTTAAGTGTAATTTTCCCTTAAGTTCGCCCTTATGTTTCCCTTAAACTTAAGGGTGTTGCAGAAAATGCCCTTATATGGTACTTAAGGGTTTCTTTAAGTGAAACGTCATAAACACTTAGATTTTCCCTTAAATGCTGTTTTTTCACTTAAGTAATCCCATAAAAACCGTTAAGTGTTGCATAAAGCCCCTTAACTGTCATTTTCCTAAGTACAGTTTAAGGTTAGGAAAACTTTACCTTAAGAGTAAAAAAAGACGACATGGCTGAATTTATGGAACCAATTGAAGATAATTATGTGCTAAGAAGAATTTTTAGGGATAGGGAGAACCCTTTGGATCATCTTAGCGATGAAAAACTGCTTCGAGAATATCGATTTAATCGCCGCGGAATCTATAAAATTGCTGACAAACTGGAAGGCGACCTTGGCCATGTTACCCAGCGCAACCACTCACTACCCTCTGTGCTTCAGTTACTTATAGCACTTCGGTTCTTTGCAACTGGGAGTTTCCAGTCTGTAATGGGAGATGTTTTCCACGTTCATAAGTCGTCCGTCAGTAGAGTTATTCACCGGGTTGCAGGGGCCCTTTGCCGTCATTTAAGCCAAACCGTGACGTTTCCATCTGGTGTTGAACTTGATGTCATTCAAACCTCTTTTTTTTGGAAAGCGGGGTTTCCTCGAATAAGTAGTGTAATTGACGGCACACATGTCAGAATTCAAGCGCCCTGCACGCACGAAGATCAGTATGTGAACAGGAAAAATTACCATTCTGTTAATGTGCAGTTAGTGTGTGTCCATCTGTGCAGAATAATAAATGTCGTTGCATCGTGGCCAGGGAGTACACATGACTCTAGGATTTTGACAGAGAGTAAGATCGGGAGAGATTTTGAAGCTGGAATGCACGGTGGTCTTCTGCTCGGTGACAGTGGTTACCCCTGCCGACCATGGCTCATGACGCCCTTCATGAATTGCCTTAACGCTGCGCAGGCATGTATTTAATAATGTTACAGACAACTAAGATGTACAAATCATATCAACTTGATATTAAACTGACTTGAAAAAAAAATCCTCTTTACTAACTTTAAAAAAACATAAACTGAACGTAAAAACATAGGCCATATGTTGTCTAACTTATTGATATTTTTTTGTGTATTAAAATGTATTTTGACTTGTTGATAATTATGGTTATTCTTTGGTCCTGTAGGAAAGATACAACAGTGCGTTGACTCACACAAGGTCGATAGTTGAGAGGACGATCGGACAGCTTAAACGGAGATTTCACTGTCTCCACAGTGAACTGCGCGTTGAGCCTCCAAGGGCTTGCAAAATTATTGTCGCCTGCGTTGTTCTTTTTAACATGTCCAAGATGTATTCTGCCTTCGAAGAGGAAGATGAGCTCGAAGAAGAGGGTAATGAAGCAGAAGAGGCTCATGAAGCAAATCTTCTGCAGCAAGATTTCCAACAGGCTGGATTTGTTGTCAGAGATGCCATCGTAAATGCATTCTTTAATTAGCAGGCCTAGTATGACCAATAGTTGTAGGCTAATATTTATATATATATATATATATATATATATATATATATATATATTAGCAACAGTAATATTATTAATAAAATGTATTGTTAGCCTATTACAATAATTATTATTAATGTTAATGATACAATGTATATAGTAGGTTAGCAGTTGCAAGTTAATGTAATGATTTATAAATTATAATTTATAGGCTAGTGTTGTTTAGTATTAATATTTTATAAATATATTAGCTATATTGTATTTTGCTATTATTATTGGAATTTTGTTCATATATTTGTCCTTGTAATTACATAAATAAATACAAAACTTTTCAGATATGTAATAAAATGTATTTATAATAATATATTTATTCGTCAAGTGATGTTATTGTTATTTTCCCTTCACTTTGTAGTTGCAACAGTTTGTTGTTAAGAATTATGTTGTAAAGGTCTTGATTTTCCTTCTCCTTTTAAATTTTTTCGATCTCCAATTGCAGCTTTGTTTTTTGTAGCTGTAGGACGTCTCTCTGCAGTTCCAGCACTTCTTCTCTTGTAGAGACTGGAGAGGGTAGTTGCGTCTTTCTGCAATTCACAAGTGTTTTGGAGGAATTATGAAATATAATATAATAAATAATATTGGGGCTGTTCTAAGTCAAATTAACAAAACTAAAATAATTGTTAACTAATAAATAAATCACTTTGCTGCCTGGTTTGGCGTACTGCTGGCGCTCTGTCAGTGTTGCTTTGATTGCTGGAAAGGTCTAACGCGTGAAACAAAGAAATACCAATCAAAATTTATATTTATATACAAATAAAAATATTTTATTACGCCTGTCGTGATTTTCATATCGTTTATTCCCATAGTGATACATTTTATTTAATTTAAGACAATAATGTTCTCTCACTCCGTGTTACATTCCTCTGGTTGAGTCACTTCACTCTCTAAGCCACCAGGAATGCCAGCCAGGACAGGAGAGTCCGCCCCAAGGATGTCTTGGACCAGTTTAGTTGTCTCTGATAATTCTGTTGGCGGTGGTCCTCCACCTACAGTTTTGTTATCGTTAGCTCTCGGTGCGTGCGAAGAAAATAGAGAAAAAACTAAGAGCGTTTTTTTCCTTACCAGTTTTGTTGGACTCCCTCTTATGAATGCTTATTTCTTTTTTTGCCCCCACAGAGATGTTTTCATATTTTTTAATTACCTCTGAAACCGTCCTCTTTACTCCTAAGTTCCGTGCATTCATTTTCTCGGTTATTTCCTCCCACTGTTTATTTTTTTTTGCCAGCTGTTATGACGGGATTAAATTTGCTTCTTAAAATTCCTTTTCTTTTCCCATATTCATCTAGAAGAATACACTTCTCATCCTCAGTCCAGTTTGGCTTTCTTTTTTTGTTTTCCTTATCCATTTCTTTAGGCTATTCGTTGTTTTAAAGCTCATAGGTTAATGTGTATAGGAGCGTATCTATGGCAACGATAGATTTTTATAACGGCAAACCTGGATCGCTGCCGTGAAACACTTAACGGTTTCCCTTACCTAAGAGAACTCATTAAGGGATTATATGCAACACCCTTAAATCATTCCCTTAGTTAAGGGGAAATCACGCCTTAAGTCCCACACTTAAGGGAAAAACTTAAGGTGCTTTATGCAACCGGGCACTGGCCTACATGTATTCTGACGCACTGATCAGGAAGATGAAAAGTAGGCTAGTCCAAATGTCAGCCTTGCTTAGGTTTTGTGCTGTAAATACCTGTTTGAGGTTCTTTTCCACATCATTTATTGACATCTCTCCATCATGTCGACTCGCTAGGCTACCTCCCGATCCCGCAGTTGTTTTTTTTAGCCGCCCATTCCCGCCCGCAGCAAAGTTCAAACCGCCCGCTCCCGCGAGATTTGCGTTGGGTCCCGCGGGACCCGGCGGGACTCAATCCTAATGCAGCCCTCTACACCATAGCAACTAAAATCTATAGAGGGATATCTTCCATTCTGAATGTCACAGAGGCATGGGAGTTGGTTTATATCATTCATACTGACAAGCGACCTTTGGACTTTAATGACTGGCAGCTGCCAACCCACTCCCTAGCAACCAAACAGAGTACCCTAACAACAATTTTGCAAGACATATATCTCTGCATCAGAACATCATAATGACATGGGGTTAACACAAGTTTGACTCGGGGCAGCAAACAGCCAATAATGAATCATGTCAACACTTCTTAGCCCCTCCCTAGCAACCATTGTCAACCACCTTAGCAACCAAAATCCAAACACGGATATCTTCAATATCTAACTATCTGCAATCATGTACCACACCTAGCAACCGAGTGGCGAGTTTTGCCACTGCAAGCACCACTTTACATTTTCTTCTGGAAATGTACATTCTAGTTATTATTATTATATTGAAATCCAAATCTTTATTATTATTCCGTATTCTTCCGTGGTCGCTTTCTTCTCCTCTCTACTTTGTGCTACAAAAACCATTCAACTATCAACATTTTCAGCTTTTAAATGACTTGTGTGCTATTACTTTTCTTTTTGATGTGATTTTCAGATTTCTTAAAAATGAATATTAAAAACCATAAAAATCCCATTGACTTTCATTGCAACATGTTCAAATTGAGCCAAGACTACGGTGGCCCAGTAGTGTACAACACAAAAACTTAAATCTAAACTCCCTGAAGCCCTAGACTCAATTAAACTACCATTCTATATGTACTAATGAACTTATCTATCTATCTATCTATCTATCTATCTATCTATCTTTCTTTCTTTCTTTCTAACTAATCTATCTTTCTTTCTTTCTATCTAATCTCTTTCTTTCTAACTAATCTATCTTTCTAACTAATCTATCTTTCTTTCTTTCTAACTAATCTATCTATCTTTCTTTCTTTCTAACTAATCTTTCTTTCTTTCATTCTTTCTTTCTTTCTTTTTTCTACCTAATCTTTCTTTCTTTCTTCCTAATCTTTATTTCTACATAATCTATCTTTCTTTCTTTCTTTCTCTCTCTCTTTCTCTCTACCTAATCTTTCTTTCTTTCTTTCTTACTTTCTAATCTTTCTTTCTTTCTTTCTCTTTCTTTCTAATCTTTCTTTCTTTCTAACTAATCTATCTTTCTTTCTTTCGAACTAATCTATCTATCTTTCTTTCTTTCTAACGAATCTATCTTTTATTTTTCTCTCTAACTAATCCATTTTTCTTTCTTTCTAACTAATCCATCTTTCTTTCTTTCTAACTAATCCTTCTTTATTTTTCTTTCTTTCTTTTTCTTTTTTTTTTCTACCTAATATTTCTTTCTCTTTCTACCTAATCTTTCTTTCTACCTAATCTATCTTTCTTTCTTTCTTTCTTTCTTTCTTTCTTTCTTTCTTTCTTTCTTTCTTTCTTTCTCTTTCTACCTAATCTTTCTTTCTACCTAATCTATCTTTCTTTCTTTCTTTCTTTCTATCTAATCTATCTTTCTCTCTAACTAATCTATCTTTCTAACTAATCTATCTTTCTTTCTTTCTAACTAATCTATCTATCTTTCTTTCTTTCTAACTAATCTTTCTTTCTTTCTTTCTTTTTTCTACCTAATCTTTCTTTCTTTCTTTCTTTCTTTCTTTCTTTCTTTCTTTCTTTCTTTCTTTCAAACTAATCTTTCTTTCTTTCGAACTAATCTATCTATCTTTCTTTCTAACGAATCTATCTTTTTTCTTTCTCTCTAACTAATCCATCTTTCTTTCTTTCTAACTAATCCATCTCTCTTTCTTTCTAACTAATCCTTCTTTATTTTTCTTTCTTTCTTTCTTTCTTTTTTCTACCTAATCTTTCTTTCTTTCTCTTTCTACCTAATCTTTCTTTCTTTCTACCTAATCTTTCTTTCTACCTAATCTATCTTTCTTTCTTTCTATCTAATCTATCTTTCTTTCTAACTAATCTATCTTTCCCTATCGGTCAGTCACTACAACGTAGGTCATGACTGACCAATAGGAATCTCGCTAGAGAGGCCAATCTACTTCGAGTGAAACTAAAACAAGCCAATACACATTGGCGTGCAATCATTTGCAACAGCTGTGCAGCCTCGCAGCGCGGGTATTTAACAAGCAGCTGGTGCGATTGCACACTAGCTTTTTGCTTCGGAGCCAAGCACTTCGTATGCTGAACAGAGTGAATTTGAAAGCAAGCCTCTTCTGGATCTCTCCACTTTGGTGCGGGCGTGACGGCACAGCAGCGCGAGCGGTCTTTTTCTCTTCTCTCTCTCTCTTCTTTGTTTGTTGTTTTAAAACAGAGCAAACAAAAAAGCTGTTTTCACGGCTGGTAAGGTGCGCGGTTAAAGCGCTCAACGGCCGTTTTTACGGCTGGTAAGGTGCGCGATTAAAGCGTTCAACGGCCGTTTTCACGGCTGGTAAGACCAGCGTGAGAGAATCGCGCACAGACAGGTGCACATTCCTGTCTGTGTTCGCCGTGACCGTTCCCCTGCGTGCTTCAGCACCAAGGAAAGCAGTCTCTAAAAGAGCTTACACAGATAGTTTGCGTCTTTTTCAAGATGACATTCTATCTGTGTGTTTCTGGATGCGGTCGTTACCTGGGGTCGCGGGATGGTCACGATCGCTGCCTTGTGTGTCTGGGCCTCGAACACGCACAGGCAGCGTTCGTGGATGAGTCATGTACCCATTGTGGGAAGATGACCATCTCGGAGCTGAGGTCGAGACTCTCGTTCCTGCAAAGGGGCGGAGTCCCCGTGCCTGCACCTCGTTCCAACCCCCCTTCGCGGGTTCGCAGACCTCTCCGCGGACGACGGCTCAGAGCCGCTGCCTCCTTCGGGTGTGCCAGCAGTGCCCGAGTCGGACCCGGAGATGATGGCCATGCTTTCCCGGGCCGCCAACAGGTTCGGGCTCGTGTGGAACCCTCCACCGTGTCCCGAGCCCTCGAGGTTGGACGATTGGTATCTCGGGGTGGCGCGCGCTGGTTCTCAGCAACCCACCCCAGTGCCTTTCTTCCCGGAGGTGCATGAGGAGCTCACAGGGACGTGGACAGCACCTTTTACTGCCAGAAACCGTCTCGGTGGCTCCTCCTCCCTCACCACCCTTGATGGCGGGGCAGCTAAGGGATACACGCGTATCCCGCCAGTGGAACGGGCCGTTGCTATGCAACTGTGCCCTAACTCCACTTGGCGTGGAGAACCGTGTCTTCCTTCCCGGGCCTGTAAGTACTCGTCGGACCTGACCGGCAAAGCTTACAAGGCCTGTGGGGAAGCTGCCTCTGCCATGCACGCTATGGCGTTGTTGCAGGTTCATCAGGCCAAGGCACTGAAGGACCTGCACGAGGGTGGTCATGATCCACAAGTTCTCCAAGAACTTCGTGCCGCAACTGACCTCGCGCTTCGTGCGACGAAGGTCACTGCGCGGTCAGTGGGTCGTGCGATGTCCACACTTGTGGTCCAGGAACGCCATGTCTGGCTGTGTCTGGCTGACATGCGGGAGACCGACAAGATCAGGTTCCTTAACTCCCCCGTGTCCCAGACCGGCCTCTTCGGCGACGCGGTCGAGAACTTTGCCCAGCAGTTCTCGGCTGTACAGAAGCAGACTGAGGCTATCAGTCACATCCTGCCGAGCAGACCGAGGAGCCGCGGGCGGTGGGGTGGAGGCAGCAGCTGACCGCCGCCCGCGGCTCCTCGGTCTGCTCGTCGCCGTGGGCGTCCTCCTGCGTCTGCCCCTGCTCCCGCGCCGCAGCAGCAGCCTCCATCTAAACGGCGCCGTGGAGCCAGTCGCAGGCAGGGCGCCCCGCCCGTCCAGGCCCCCGCCAAGAGGGGCGGCAAAGCCAAGGGTAAGCGGCCCTAGGACGGGCGACCCAGAGATGGAAGGGACTGCTCTCCAGGAGACGATGACTGCATCGCTCCCTCCCCCGGAAGAGGGCCGGGTGGTAAATCCTTTGTTTCATTTTGTTTGTGTTCCGCCGCTGGCCTTAAAACCAGCGGTACCCAAATTCTCAATAAAAGAGCAGTTTCTATCATCTCTGGGTCCGAAGAAGACCCGGAGAGCAGTGGGGGGTTGGAATCCTCACCACTCTCATCCGCCTCTTCTTTCGCCAGCCGGCAGCTGTGTACGGTCCGAGAACGCCACCGAGCCGCCTCCCGCACCTCCTGCCCCGTGGAACCAGGTAAGTGCTGCACAGCACACTCAGACCCCGCTACGGGCCGCCTCCCAGAGAGAGCCTCCCGAGCCGCGTCCCTGTGTTCCACCTCGCTGCCCCACTCCGGGTACGCCTACGGTCCCTTTGGTCCCGCTTGTACGGTCTCTGCGAGCCTGGTTAGCGCTCCCCAGTCCGTCTCGCTGGCTCATTCGAACCATCAGGCTCGGCTATGCGATTCAGTTCGCCCGGCGTCCCCCCAAGTTTCGGGCCATCCACTCCACTACAGTGAGAGCAGCCGATGCCCATGTCTTGCGTGCGGAGATCGCAGTCCTACTGGCGAAGGATGCGATAGAGCCGGTCCCTCCAGCCGATATGAGGTCAGGGCACTACAGTCCCTACTTCATTGTACCCAAGAAAGGTGGTGGGTTATGACCGATCTTGGATCTGCGAGTTTTGAATCGGAGCCTCCACAAGCTACCGTTCAAAATGCTCACGCAGAGACGCATTTTCGAATGCATCCGTCCCCAAGATTGGTTTGCAGCGATCGACCTGAAGAACGCGTACTTTCATGTCTCGATTCTTCCTCGACACAGGCTATTCCTGCACTTTGCGTTCGAGGGTCGAGCATATCAGTACAAGGTCCTACCCTTCGGGCTGTCCCTGTCCCCCCGTGTCTTCACGAAAGTCACGGAGGGGGCCCTTGTTCCCATGAGAGAACAGGGCGTTCGCATCCTCAACTATCTCGACGACTGACTCATACTAGCACACTCTCGAGATCAGCTATGCGAACACAGGGACCTAGTGCTCAGGCACCTCAGCCAGTTGGGTCTTCAGGTCAACTGGGAAAAGAGCAAACTCTCCCCTGTGCAGAGGATCTCATCTCGGTATGGAGTTGGATTCGGTCGCTCAGACAGCACGCCTCACAGAGCAGCGTGCTCAGTCGGTGCTGAACTGCTTGAACACGTTCAAAGGCAGGACGGCGGTCCCACTGAAATTCTTTCAGAGGCTCCTGGGGCATATGGCAGCAGCAGCAGCGGTAACCCCGCTCGGCCTGCTTCATATGAGACCGCTTCAGCACTGGCTTCACGGCCGAGTCCCGAGATGGGCGTGGCATCACGGCACTCACCGGGTGGCAATCACACCGGCGTGCCGCCAGACCTTCAGCCCGTGGTCAGACCCCTTGTTCCTGCGGGCAGGAGTCCCCTTGGAACAGGTGTCCAGGCATGCTGTGGTATTCACAGATGCCTCTGCCACCGGCTGGGGTGCCACGTACAACGGGCATGCAGTGTCAGGGGTGTGGACGGACCCCCAACTGCATTGGCACATCAATTGCCTCGAGTTGCTAGCAGTACATCTCGCTCTGAGCCGCTTGAAAAGGCCGCTACAGGGCAGGGACGTGCTGGTCCGTACGGACAACACGGCGACCGTTGCGTACATCAACCGACAAGGTGGTCTACGCTCCCGTCGCATGTCGCAACTCGCCCGCCATCTCCTCCTCTGGAGTCAGAAGCATCTGAGGTCGCTTCGAGCCATTTATGTCCCCGGCGTGCTCAACCGTGTGGCCGACGAGCTATCACGAGCTGTGCTTCCGGGAGAATGGCGACTCCACCCCCAGGCGGTTCAGCTGATCTGGAGAGAGTTCGGGGAGGCTCAGGTAGACCTGTTTGCCTCCTCAGAGACCTCCAACTGCCAGCTGTTTTACTCCCTGACCGAGGGAACACTCGGCACGGACGCACTGGCACACAGCTGGCCCCGGGGCCTTCGCAAATGTGCGTTTCCCCCAGTGAGCCTACTTGCGCAGACACTGTGCAAAGTCAGGGAGGACGAGGAGCAGGTCCTTCTGGTGGCTCCCTATTGGCCCACCCGGACTTGGTTCCCAGAACTCATGCTCCTCGTGACAGTCCCTCCCTGGCCCATTCCTCTGAGGAAGGATCTTCTGACTCAGAGACGGGGCACCCTATGGCACCCGCGCCCAGACCTCTGGAAACTCCATGTCTGGTCCCTGGACGGGATGCGGAGGTTCTAGGTGACTTACCACCAGAGGTACTTAACACCATCACTTCAGCACGGGCGCCGTCCACGAGACGTGCTTACGCCCTGAAGTGGAACCTGTTCGTCGAGTGGTGTTCTTCTCGCCGAGAAGACCCCCGAAGATGTTCGATAGGGTCTGTGCTTTCCTTCTTGCAGCAGGGTTTGGAGCGTAGACTGTCTCCCTCCACTCTCAAAGTACATGCTGCCGCTATTTCAGCTTATCACGACCACATAGATGGCAAAACAGTTGGAAAGCACGACCTGGTCGTCAGGTTTCTTAGGGGGGCGAGACGATTAAATCCTCCTCGACCCCCCTCCATACCCTCTTGGGATCTTTCCCTGGTGCTTCGAGCACTTCAGGATGTTCCCTTTGAGCCTCTGCAGTCAGTAGACTTAAAGCTTCTTTCCATGAAGACTTTGCTGCTGGTTGCACTGGCCTCTGTCAAGAGGGTAGGAGACCTGCACGCATTTTCGGTCGACGAATCGTGCCTAGAGTTCGGGCCGGGTGACAGCCATGTGGTACTAAGACCCCGGCCTGGCTATGTGCCCAAGGTTCCTACCACTCCCTTCAAAGACCAGGTAGTGAACCTGCAAGTGCTGCCTTTGGAGGAGGCAGACCCAGCCCTGGCTTTGCTCTGTCCCGTTCGCGCTCTGCGTATGTACGTGGACAGAACTCAAAGCGTCAGGACCTCAGACCAGCTCTTTGTCTGTTACGGAGGCCAGCAGAAGGGAAAGGCTGTCTCCAAGCAGAGGATGGCCCACTGGATAGTGGATGCCATCGCCTTGGCTTACCAAGCACAAGGCGTGCCCTGCCCGCTCAGGTTGCATGCACACTCCACGAGAGGTGTTGCATCCTCCTGGGCGCTGGCACGTGGCTCCTCGCTAACAGATATCTGTAGAGCTGCGGGCTGGGCGACACCTAACACGTTCGCTAGATACTATAGCCTACGTGTAGAGCCGGTCTCCTCCCGTGTTTTCACCCTAGACGGGTAGAAGCACTGAGAGGTCTGGCTCTGTCGGCTTGCTGCACCCTACTGTGCACCCTTATTGCTCCAGAGCAAAACCTGTCGAGTCCTCCAAACCCCTCGGCCCGGACTTGGCGGAGCGTCCGGCGCCAGGCCCTTATCCGCTGAATCCTTGAGAACCGGATCTGGGCTGGGTTCCATATGTGTGACCCTACGGGGATCCCATATGTGCATATTCTCCACGGCTGCTCCTATCGGAAGCCCGTGTCTTCCCTTGGGCTAAGTCACCCATTTTTTCATATGCAGTACAGCCTTCGGGCTAGTCCATATGTATTTCCACATAACTCTTTGAAGAAGTGGCTTCCGCAGCGTTCCTTCCTAAACAGAAAGGGCACGCTTTCCCAGTGTTATCCAATATCTCACTGTATGGGTTATCACGGAACAACAGTGTCAGATTCACTCTGTGTAAGCCTCCTCCTATCGTCCTTCCAGGCAAGAAGGTGTAGAGGCTTGCACGGGGCGCTGGATGGGGTGCAGCGGCTGTGGCGCTTTGGTAGGGATTCCTATTGGTCAGTCATGACCTACGTTGTAGTGACTGACCGATAGGGAACGTCTCGGTTACATATGGTAACCCTCGTTCCCTGAGGGAGGGAACGGAGACGTAGGTCCCGTCGCCACATCTGCTGCCGCCCGCCGGGGCGGCCAGCTTTTTCAGGCTTGGCTCCTCAGCAAAAAACTAGTGTGCAATCGCACCAGCTGCTTGTTAAATACCCGCGCTGCGAGGCTGCACAGCTGTTGCAAATGATTGCACGCCAATGTGTATTGGCTTGTTTTAGTTTCACTCGAAGTAGATTGGCCTCTCTAGCGAGATTCCTATTGGTCAGTCATGACCTACGTCTCCGTTCCCTCCCTCAGGGAACGAGGGTTACCATATGTAACCGAGACGTTCTAACTAATCTATCTTTCTTTCTTTCTAACTAATCTATCTATCTTTCTTTCTTTCTAACTAATCTTTCTTTCTCTTTCTTTCTTTCTAACTAATCTATCTATCTTTCTTTCTTTCTAACTAATTTTTCTTTCTTTCTCTTTCTTTCTTTCTACCTAATCTATCTTTCTTTCTTTCTTTCTTTCTCTCTCTCTCTCTACCCAATCTTTCTTTCTTTCTTTCTTTCTTTCTTTCTTTCTTTCTTTCTTTTTTCTACCTAATCTTTCTTTCTTTATTTCTTTCTTTCTTTCTCTACCTAATCTTTCTTTCTTTCTACCTAATCTTTCTTTCTACCTAATCTATCTTTCTTTCTTTCTTTCTCTCTCTCTTTCTCTCTACCTAATCTTTCTTTCTTTCTGACTACCATTAAAAGAGATCAAAGGGATATCTCAGGATATAAGTGTCATAGAAACATGAGGGTGGGCTCGTTTGACTCGGGCCAGCAAACAGCCAATCCTGAATCACCTCAACACTTACTAGCCACGACCTAGCAACCATTGTCGAGCACCTTAGCAACCAAAATCCAAAGAGGGATATCTTCCATTCTGAATGTCATAGAGGCATGGGAGTTGGTTTATATCATTTATACTTACAAGCAGCCTTTGGAGTTTCATGATTGGCAGCTGCCAAGCCACTCCCTAGCAACCAAACAGAGTACCCTAGCAACCATTTTGCAAGACCTATATCTCTGCATCAAAACATCGTATAGAGATGGGGGTTGGTTTATACATTCACATTGACTTTGGAGCTTCATGATTGGCAGCTGCCAAGCCACTCCCTAGCAACCAAACAGAGTACCCTAGCAATCGTTTTGCAAGACCTATATCTCTGCATCAAAACATCGTATAGAGATGGGGGTTGGTTTATATCATTCACACTGACAATCAGCCTTTGGAGTTTTATGATTGGCAGCTGCCAAGCCACTCCCTAGCAACCAAAGAGAGTACCCTAGCAACCATTTTGCAAGACCTATATCTCTGCATCAGAACATCGTATAGAGCTGGAGGTTGGCTCTTGACTCATGCTAGCAAACAGGACTTCCAACATGCTACACATGCTAGCTGTGAATAGCTACATGCTAATGGTGATTAGGTAAGTGCTAAATCATGCCAAGAAATGTTAAGAATACCCTATCAACTGCCTAGCAACGCCCTAGCAACCACCCAGAATTCCCTAGCAACCACCCAGAACACCCTAGCAACCGCCTAGCAACACCCTAGCAACCATCCAGAATACCTTAGCAACCGCCTAGCAACCACCCAGAACACCCTAGCAACCACCTAGCAACACCCTAGCAACCATCCAGAATACCTTAGCAACCGCCTAGCAACCACCCAGAACACCCTAGCAACCGCCTAGCAACTACCCAGAACACCTTAGCAACCGCCTAGCAACCACCTAGAACACCCTAGCAACCACCTAGCAACACCCTAGCAACCATCCAGAATACCTTAGCAACCAGCTAGCAACACCCTAGCAACCACCCAGAATACCCTAGCAACCACCTAGCAACCGCCTATCAACCACCCAGAACACCCTAGCAACCACCTAGCAACCAACCAGAACACCCTAGCAACCGCCTATCAACAACCTAGCAACCATCCAGAATACCTTAGCAACCACCTAGCAACACCATAGCAACCACCCAGAACAGCCTAGCAACCGCCTATCAACAACCTAGCAACCATCCAGAATACCTTAGAAACCACCTAGCAACACCATAGCAACCACCCAGAATACCCTAGCAACCGCCTAGCAACGCCCTAGCAACCAATCTTTCTTTCTTTCTCTTTCTACCTAATCTTTCTTTCTTTCTTTCTACCTAATCTTTCTTTCTACCTAATCTATCTTTCTTTCTTTCTTTCTCTCTCTCTTTCTCTCTACCTAATCTTTCTTTCTTTCTAATCTTTCTTTCTTTTTTTCTAACTAATCTATCTTTCTTTATTTCTTTCTAACTAATCTATCTATCTTTCTTTCTAACGAATCTATCTTTTTTCTTTCTAACTAATCTATCTATCTTTCTTTCTTTCTATCTAATCTATCTTTCTTTCTTTCTCTCTAACTAATCCATCTTTCTTTCTAACTAATCCATCTTTCTTTCTAACAAATCCTTCTTTATTTTTCTTTCTTTCTTTCTTGCATTTCAGTTAAGCATTTCAAGCATTCACACGCATGTTCCGCAGGAAATGCAATTTTTAGGTGTTCAAGCACGAAGTGCTGAAAACCTATTGTATTTGTACTGATTTTTATTAGGTGTTCAAGCACGAAGTGCTGAAAACCTATTGTATTTGTGCTGATTTTTATTATTATTATTATTATTATTATTATTCTGCCGTAAAACGCATCGTGCAGACCAAACCGTAAGTGCTAGAGACTTGATATTTGGGTTTAAGGTAGCACAGAAATCGAGGAGAGGTTGAGAGAATATGAGCCCGATTGGCCCATAGGTGGCGCTGTAGTAACAAAAACGCGAAACTGCTCATAACTCCTAAACCGTATGTCGTACACTCAAGTGTCTTATATCATTGGAAAGCTGGACTTCTGACTTAAAAAACGTATATCTCCGATTTCATTTCCGGTATGCAAATTTTTCCGCCATTTTGAATTTTGTCGAAAAACTACTTTTGCGAACTAGTCCCTGGTTTTTCGCCCGATCGGAACCAAACCAGTGCAGAAATGTTCTCTGGAGTCTGAATATCAATAATTATCAAAAAAAAGTTGAAATTTTGATTCATGTTCGCTAGGGGGCGCAAAATAAACGCTGTGGGCGGAGCCTATTTTACTAAAATGGTTATAACTCAAGAAGTAATTGAGATAGCTTCACCAAACTCGGTACACATGTGAATCAGTTCATTCTGAGGTCACAGTAAAAAAATCGCGACGATCAAACACTAGGTGGCGCTGTAATGTGAAAAAAACATAAAAAGGGCTCTGACCAGCTGACCGTTAGTCCGATTGACTTGAAAATTGGTAAGCAGTGTCTTGGTCCAAGGCCCCATGTATGTGTATGAGGACATTGGCGTATCTAAAAAAACATGGCCGCCATCGACCAATGAAGTTTGAGCACCAATGAGACGAGGTTAACGGAGGCCGATCGGAACGAAACTCGATGGGCACGTTCGACTTATGGCCCTAGAGGCCTGTAAGAATTTTGAAAGAAATCGGCCACTAGTTGGCGCTAACGAGTTTTACGGCTCTGTAATCACTTGGTGTTGCACACATCCCCACAAAATGCATATCATTTGATAGATCTCCTCATGTTGAACAAATTTGCCTCTAGAACCATTGCTGTCAATCAAACCGTTCATTAAATATTCACGAATATGTTAAAAACCTACTTTTGCGAACTAGTCCCTGGTTTTTCGCCCGATCGGAAACAGACCAGTCTAAGACAATTCTCTGGACTCTCTAGATCAATAATTATCAAAAAAAAGTTGAACTTTACCCTATGGTTCACTATAACAGGGTCATTTAGAAAAGGGGCGTGTCAAAATACACTCAAAAGCCTATAAATCGTAAATAAAAAATCAGAACTTCACAAAAATTGATGAGCATATGTGTCATAACATGGTGAAGAAGCATGCACAGTTTCATGGAGATCGGACCATAAGTGGCGCTATAACTGTTAAAAAGCTTTAAAACCATATATATCTTATGGTAAATTGCCTGTTTAAAACCAGTGCAGTACAATTCTCTGGACTCTCTAGAATAGATCAATAATTGTCAGAAAAGGTATAACTTCTTCATTTGGATGGCTATAATAGGGTGAAAGACCAGCTGTGATGACTATATTAAACAGCTTTGATGACTATAACAGCCAATAAGTGGCATTTTACAATAAGTGGACCTGCTGTCATTTTATCATACTACTCCCTAATATTGTTATATATAATTCATATTTAGACTTTATAAAATCATTATTTTAACATTTACAATCACATTCATGTATTATTCACAATTGTGTCACAGGAAGGCTCAGGCTGAAAACGAACGTTAGGCCACGCCCTCACAGTACAAATTCACTCATAACTCGAAAACGCGAACTCCCTGCGCGCTCAAATTTGGATGGTAAAGTCCTCTATTGGGCCTTGATCGAAATCTATCGTCGCGGGCCTCGGGAGCGCCCCCCCGCGGATCGCTAATTCGAGAGACCCCCGAGTTTGAACGGCTGTAACTCTCGACCTAGACCACCTAGATTCTTGTGCGATAGCTCGTTAGAAAGGGCTCGTCCTCATCTAGCTTCGATTCGAGTTTGGTGCGATTCGGCCAGGGCATTCCCGAGATATAAGCCCCAAAATATATGCTTTTGAACGGGCATAACTCCCGGCCCCGATCGGCCACCAACACCGGGATGGTCTCGTTCAACAGGGCTCTTCGGACATTATCTAAGTTCTGAGTTTCAGATTTTTTCACTTTCTCGTTCCCGAGATATAAGTGAAAAACCAAATTTCCATTCATTCATTTCAACTCTATATAGGCTGTAATACCACTGTTGTCCACTAGAGGGAGCAGCAGTATTAGACATGTTCAATCTTTTTATCAGCTTTCAGCATTGGCTAACAAACAAATGCTTAAAGCTATTTTTTTAAATTAGTTGTATATTATTACATCACAAAGAAATATGTGAAATGCTTATAGACCATTAAAAGAGATTTCAAAAATAACATATCCCACACGTGTGTGTGTGTGTGTGTGTGTGTGTGTGTGTGTGTGTGTGTGTGTGTGTACTTGTACAACTATCTTTGTGAGGACCAGTTTGAGTTTTAGACCATTGGAGTGAGGACAAAGAGAGTAAAGTGAGGGCATTTTGGCCGGTCCTCACTTTCTGAGACCCCTTTAAAGGCTTGAGGGTCAAGACTTGGTTTTAGGGATACGGTTATAATTAGGTTAAGGGTAGGTTTAGGGTAAGGGTTCGGGTTAAGCACTTAGTTGTGATGAGTAAGGTTAGGTAAGCGGCTAGAGATTGCATTGTGTCAATGAATGTCCTCATAAAGATAGATGTACAAGAGTGTGTGTGTGTGTGTGTGTGTGTGTGTGTGTGTGTGTGTGTGTGTGTGTGTGTGTGTGTGTGTGTGTGTGTGTGTGTTTGTGTGTGTGTGTGTGTGTAAGCATGCATTATGGAGTTAACATGAAAAAACTGGGTTGCCTTAGTGCAGGATTCTAGTGAAACCAAGTTGTTTAAAATGAAAGTGAGCCAATAAGTGGTCTTCTACTGCCCTCTGCTGGCCATTTTACTTCTTAAAGCTATTTTATTATTATGATGGATTGGTAATATAATCATAGCTGTCAACCCTCCCGTTTTTTCCGGGTTTCTCACGTATTTTAGCTCTTTTCCCGCTGTCTTCCCGTTTTAGTATTTTCCCGTAAAATATCCCGTATTTTTACGCTCTGATTGTGTGAGACGTACAAGCTCCGGCAGATTCGGCTTGTTATTATTATTATTATTATTCCGCCGTAAAACGCATCGTGCAGCCCAAACCGTAAGAGCTGGAGCTTTGAAACTTTGCCAGATGGTAGTACAAAAATCGAGGAGAGGTTATCAAAGTATGAGCCCGATTGGCCCATAGGTGGCGCTATAGCAATCAATTGCGCGTAACTGCTCATAACTCCTAGACCGTAAGTCGTAGACTCAAGTGTCTTATATCATTGGAAAGCTGGATGCCTGTAGGATAAAATGTATATCTCCGATTTTATTTTTGGTATGCAAACTTGTCCGCCATTTTGAATTATGTTAAAAACCTACTTTTGTGAACTAGTCCCTGTTTTTTTGCCCTATTGGAACCAAACCAGTGCAGAAATGTTCTCTGGAGTCTGCTTATCAATAATTATTGAAAAAAAGTTGAAATTTCAAATTCCGGTCGCTAGGGGGAGTAAAATTAACGTTTTGGGAGGAGCCAATTTTACTAAAATGGCTATAACTCGAGAAGTAAATGAGATATCTTCACCAAACTTGGTACTCATATTTATGAGTTCAAATCAAGGTCACAGTAAAAAAACTGCGTCGATTGGCCACATGGTGGCGCTATAACATTAAAAAAACATAAAAAGGGGTGTGGCCACCTGACCGTTAGTCCGATTGACTTGAAAATTGGTATGCAGTGTCTTGGTCCAAGGCCCCATGTATGTGTAAAAGGATATTGGCGTATCTCAAAAAACATGGCCGCCATCGACCAATGAAGTTTGAGCACCAATGAGACGAGGTTAACGGAGGCCGATCGGAACGAAACTCGATGGGCATGTTCGACTCATGGCCCTAGAGGCCTGTAAGAATTTTTAAACAAATCGGCCACTAGTTGGCGCTAACAAGTTTTACGGCTCTGTAATCACGTGGTGTTGCACACATCCCCACAAAATGCATATCATTTGATAGATCTCCTCATGTTGAACAACTTTGCCTCTAGAACCATTGTTGTCAATCAAATCGTTCATTAAATATTCACAATTATGTTAAAAACCTAATTTTGCGAACTAGTCCCTGGTTTTTCGCCCGATCGGAACCAAACCAGTATAGGGCAATTCTCTGGACTCTCTAGATCAATAATTATTGATAAAAAGTTGAAATGTTGCATTTGGGTGGCTGTAACAGGGTCATTTAGAAAAGGGGCAGGGTAAAATACGGTCAAAAGCCTATAAATCCTAAACGAAAAGTCAAAACTTCACAGAAATTGAAGAGCATATGTCTCATAACATGGTGAAGAAGCATGCAAAGTTTCATGGAGATCGGACCATAGGTGGCGCTATAACTGTTAAAAAGCTTTAAAACCATAGATTTCCTATGGTAAATTGCCTATATTGGCTGTAAATGGTTTTTTCCATCTATTATGTCAGTGTTTAAATGTATGCTAAATAAAATGTACTGTCTTTTGATGCTTTTGTGCTTAACGGCCTTAAAGGCCTTACCTGCTTGAACACCGCTAAATGCTGCTTGCAGCTTTAATTATTATTATTCTCCGCTAAAACGCATCGTGCAGACCAAACCGTAAGTGCTAGAGACTTGAAACTTTGTCAGATGGTAGTACAAAAATCGAGGAGAGGTTATCAAATTATGAGCCCGATTGGCCCATAGGTGGCGCTATAGCAACCAATTGCGCAAAACTGCTCATAACTCCTAGACCGTATGTCGTAGACTCAAGTGTCTTATATCTCTGGAAAGCTGGAAACCTGAAGTAAAAAACGTATATCTCCGATTTCATTTCCGTCATGATAGATTTTCCGCCATTTTGAATTTTGTTGAAAAACTACTTTTGCGAACTAGTCCCTGGTTTTTCGCCCGATCGGAACCAAACCAGTGCCAAAATGTTCTCTGGAGTCTGAATATCAATAATTATCGAAAAAAAGTTGAAATTTTGATTCACGGTCGCTAGGGGGCGCAAAATGAACGTTGTGGGCGGAGCCTATTTTACTAAAATGGCTATAACTCAAGAAGTAAATGAGATAGCTTCACCAAACTCGGTACACATGTGAATAAGTTCATTCTGAGGTCACAGTAAAAAAATCGCGACGATTGGGCACTAGGTGGCGCTATAACATTAAAAAAACTTAAATAGGGCTATGACCACCTGACCGTTGGTCCGATTGACTTGAAAATTGGTATGCAGTGTCTTGGTCCAAGGCCCCATGTATGTATAAAAGGACATTGGCTTATCTCAAAAAACATGGCCGCCATCGGCCAATGAAGTTTGAGCACCTGTGAGACGAGGTTAACGGAGGCCGATCGGAACGAAACTCGATGGGCATGTTCGACTCATGGCCCAAGAGGTCTGTAAGAGTTTTGAAAGAAATCGGCCACTAGTTGGCGCTAACGAGTTTTACGGCTCTGTAATCACGTGGTGTGGCACACATCCCCACAAAATGAATATCATTTGATAGATCTCCTCATGCTGAACAACTTTGCCTCTAGAACCATTGCTGTCAATCAAATCGTTCATTAAATATTCACAAATATGTTTAAAACCTACTTTTGCGAACTAGTCCTAGGATTTTCGCCCGATCGGAACCAGACCAGTCTAGGACAATTCTCTGGACTCTCTAGATCAATAATTATCAAAAAAAAGTTGAAATTTGGCATTTGGTTGGCTATAACAGGGTCATTTATAAAATGGGCGTGGCAAAATATAGTCAAAAGCCTATAAATCCTATACGAAAACTCAGAACTTCACAAAAATTGGTGAGCATATGTGACATAACATCCTTAAAAAGCATGCCAAATTTTATGGAGATCGGACCATAGGTGGTGCTATAACTGTTAAAAAGCTTTGAAACAATGTATTTCCTATGGTAAATTGCCTGTATTTGCTGTAAATGGTGTTTTCCATTTATTATCATGTAATGTTCATATCATAATGTTCAAAACAAGTGCAGTACAATTCTCTGGACTCTCTAGATCAATAATTATCAGAAAAAGTTGAACAACTTCATTTGGATGGCTGTAATAGGGTCACTTCACAATGTAGCCTTGACCTAGTGTCCCCAAAAGCCTATATCTCTTCAATGAATGCTCAGATCTTCTTAAAAACAAGTCAGAACATGTGCCATATGACTCCAAACAATCATGAAAAATTTCAAACAGATCGGAAAAAATTTGCCTCTATAACAGTTAAAAATGACAAAATTAAATGAATATAATGGCATATTAAGCCAATAAGTAGTATTTTACTGCCCCCTGCTGTTTAAAATATGAATTATACTTGAGTAGTGTGACAAAATTACTATTTAGACTTTATAAAGTCACTATTTTAACATTTACAATCACATTAAGTCAAATTTCATCTATTGAAGTATCACTATTGACAATTCTGTCACATTGACAAATGTGAATCCTGAATTAGACATAGTTCAAATCTCTGTATCTACAACAGAATGTGTGTGTAGTCCTATGTTTCTGAATAAATTCTGAATAATCTGATTAATAGTTTGCAAAGACATGTATGAAATACCATTCAAATACATTTTCATAATGATTTTGTGTGTGTGTGTGTGTGTGTGTGTGTGTGTGTGTGTGTGTGTGTGTGTGTGTGTGTGTGTGTGTGTGTGTGTGTGTGTGTGTGTGTGTGTGTAAGCTTGCATAAAGGAGTTAAAATGGAAAAAACTGGTTTGCAGAATACTGGTGAAAATCAAGCCTGTCAAAATGAAAGTGGCCAGCAGAGGGCAGTAGAAGACCACTTATTGGCTCATTCTACTTATTAATGAAGTCTTTTAACAGGTGCATTCATATTTAGACACTATAAAATCACTTGTATAACAATTACTATTATAACAATCATATTTTGTCAGAGTTTATCACTTCATTTGTACTGACACTTCACATCAATGCTAGCAATGTGGTAAATCATGCTAGAATCACGGTACTCTATGGCAGTGTTGGGAACACTAATCAAACAAAAGCCAGGCTTAATAATGAGAAACACTATTTAGCTGTCTAACCCAGTCACAAAAGGGTTAACTTATTTTCGTATCTTTGATGGACTTGTAAGTGAGCAAATGGGTGAGCTCTGTGCGACAGTGAGCTGACCAATCAGCTGCCAGCTCGGCTCCGTTACAGTTACGCCTCTAGGTTTGCGTCACTGCACGTTCTTTTGGCGCCTGCACTTGAGAATAGGAGGCTGTGTTATCTACTTGGTAAGACGATAAAAACTACATAGAGAGAATTAAACAAGTTCTGTAAAAATTATTGCGTATGCTGACTATACCTTGTTGTAATATAGAGTGTTAAAGCGAGCTGTACCTGAATCCACTGTTGTCACGGAGCTAAAGGCAGTGAATTCCGCTGAAATGGTGAGTTGTTTATCTAGCGCTAGGCCTCTGAGATCGCTAGCATTTAGGTTAATCTAAATTTAGGTATTTAGCCACAATAGGATAGCGAAATACTGGTTAATGCCTGTGAAACCAACTACTTATTTTGTTTGTGGGTTATAAAAATAAATGTTACCTTTCCATACTGTTGCTAAATAGTTAGTTTGTTAAATAATGATGTTAAAAATTGTGGATTCAATTGTGTTTACTGGAGGTTAGAGAGGTACATTTTTAGTGCATTCTTTCCACTGTTACCGATGCAGAGGGGGATAAATAAGCACGCTAATGCCTTAATGCAGTGTTTCTCAACCTCTCCTGCAGGGACCCCCTGACAGGACATGTTTTTGTTTTAACCCTGAAATGGCACACCTGATTCAATTAATTAAAGGCTTAATATGCAGCTGACTAATTGAATCAGGTGTGCCATTTCAGGGTTAAAACAAAAACATGTCCTGTCAGGGGGTCCCTGCAGGAGAGGTTGAGAAACACTGCCTTAATGCATCTAATTTCAAGTAATACAAGTTGATCTATGTTTACATGCAATTCATGCAGTTTTATTCTTCATACTGCTAATGTTACTAAGGTTTCATAAAACTTGAATTAGAAATGTGTTTTTATGAAGGATGTAATTTCTGATGTAAATGTACTTTTGATACTGGAGATAAATTCATATAGTTTTGATACCTGAGAAGAAACATAAGAGCTGTTGTACAACGAGAGAGAGATTTTGAAATTGTGTTATCGGTGTACTGAAATATTATCTCATTTTATTTTATAGTAGCCTGTAGCAGTCCATTTATTCACTGAATGGTAATTGAGAGAAATGATTTGGCCTTATTTATAGGTCAGGTTTTGGTAAAGAGTTGGAAACATCGTGCAGAGATCCTTTCCACGGAGTGATACAGATCCAGACGTTCCAGGCGTTCTCCCAGAGATTCAAAGATTCCCAGTCCGGGTGGCTGGGTGGCGAGCCAGACGTGTTTGTGACTTTGACTTTAGACAGATTACCAGGATCATCTTCATCTTCGTGGTGGTAGGACAAACACTAACACAACTGGAAAAAAAGGGCCCCAACGGTGAAAACTGAACTCTTGTCAATAAAGGCAAGTGGAACCGAGGACAAACTGAGCTCAAAGAAACTGAAAAAAAGGTTTTTGTTTTTGTGCGCACTTTATTATTTTAGTTTGTTATTTTTCATAAATGTGTTCTTATATGTATGTGCCAGCCCTGTATAATTAATACAGGTTTTGTAAACTGTCATTCTGGTGTGGTATTCCTTTTATTCGCATTCAATTCTCAGGCTCTTAACAATTTAGCGTTTTCTGATTCTGGTCCAAATTCATATTAAACATAACCTCTAGGACTACTTTAGACTACTACACCTATGTACATTATTACTACCCCGTAATAAGGGTTACATGTATGAAATACCATTCAAATATATTTTCATAATGATTTTGTGTGTGTGTGTGTGTGTGTGTGTGTGTGTGTGTGTGTGTGTAAGCTTGCATAAGGGAGTTAAAATGGAAAAACTGGTTTGCAGAATACTGGTGAAAATCAAGCCTGTCAAAATGAAAGTGGCCAGCAGAGGGCAGTAGAAGACCACTTATTGGCTCATTCTACTTATTAATGAAGTCTTTTAACAGGTGCATATTTAGACACTATAAAATCACTTGTATAACAATTACTGTTATAACACAATCATATTTTGACAGAGTTTATCACTTCATTTGTACTGACACTTCACATCACTGCTAGCAATGTGGTAAATCATGATAAACTATGGTAAATCATGCTAGAATCACGGTACTCTATGACAGTGTTGGGAACCCTAATCAAACACACCTGATTCAACTCATCAGCTCATAATCACATAGGTTAATGAGCTGATGAGTTGAATCAGGTGTGATTGATTACAGAGACAGAGAAAACGGGTCCTTCAGGACAGGTTTGGGAACCACTGCTCTATGGTAAATCATCCTAGGACGTAGTAAATCATACTGGAACATGGTAAATCATGAAAAATCACACTAAAATGTGGTATATCATGCTAAAACATGGTCTATTCCATCTATGATGTCAGTGGTTAAATGCTTGCTACATAAAACTTAATGTCTTTTGATGCTTGTGTGGTTAAAAATCTTAAATGCCTTAACTGCTTGAACACCGCTAAATGCTGCTTGCAGCTTTAATTCTAGTTAGTGGTGCTTGCCTATGGCAAAGCAACACTATTGTTATCTCACATACTTATTATTAGTGGTGCTTGCCTATGGCAAAGCAACACTATTGTTATCTCACATACTTATTATTAGTGGTGCTTGCCAAAGGCAAGGCAACACTAGTGTTATCTTGCAAAAATTATTCCACACAAAGTTTGGCGCGTAACTCGTCCCACACCGTTTATCACAGATCTCTGAGTGAGGCGTCAAATCGACCGGCTCATTGAGGAGAGGTGTGCTATGACTTTTCTAAGCGATCGGGTGTACGATGTTCGCACAGCGGACGAAAAAGCGGCCAAAAAAATCCCATTGACTTAACATTGCGGAATGTTCAGAAATTCAAATCCCAACTGTCACTTTCACACACACCCACAGAAAAGGGCCTGACAGCCCTGCTCTCTCTCTCCCTCAGAGGATTTATTTTATCAAGCAGCCAATAAGTAATGGCCTAAAATCTTCATAGCCACACCATAGCAACCAGTTACAGCACCCTAGCAACCGTGGGCGATAGTTACGAGGCCGCCATACTAAATAACTCTATAAAAACTATAAAAACTCCTTTTAAAAACTCCATAGTAATCATCTGTTAAAAAATACACGCCGACATCACAGACCCCTGATTGAGGCGTCAAATTGTGCGGATTATTGAGGAGAGGTGTGCTGTGACTTTTCTTACCGATCGGGGGTACGGTGTTTGCCCCAGGGGCAAATCATTGGGTAATAAAAAACCCATAGACTTAACATTGCCACAAACTTTGACGACTCGTAGCACTGACCAATGATTTCTCAGAAACTTGTAATTTACCACATTTGAAGAGGCTGGCAGGCTCTGTAAGAACATACCTCACAATGGGGTAAAAGTTGCACCCCTGGGGGGCAGGAGCTGCTCAAATTTGCCCCATTGACTTACTATGGTGTCCTACACATTGCATAGGGATTTTTGTATTGAACATAGCTCTGGATCACAGTGTCATAGAGACAAGGGGACGGGCTCATTTTACTCAGATGACCAATCAGTCTCTCAGGATCATTGTGAAGCTATTAAGCCACGCCCTAGCAACCATTTAAAGCACCTTAGCAACAAGTCTCATAGACTTCCATTGAAAGAGGTCAAAAGAATATCTCCGGATAGAAGTGTCATAGAAACACAAGGGTGGTCTCGTTTGACTCGGGGCAGCACACAGCCAATCATGAATCCCCTCAACACTTCCTAGCCCCTCCCTAGCAACCATTGTCGAGCACCTTTGGAACTAAAATCTATAGAGGGATATCTTCCATTCTGAATGTCACAAAGGCATGGGAGTTGGTTTATATCATTCATATTGACAAGCAACCTTTGGACTTTGATGACTGGCAGCTGCCAAGCCATTCCCTAGCAACCAAACAGAGTACCCTAGCAACCATTTTGCAAGACCTGTATCTCTGCATCAGAACATCGTATAGAGATGTGGTTTGGCTCTTTTGACTCATGCTAGCAAACAGGGCTTCCAACATGCTACACATGCTAGCTGTGAATAGCTACATGCTAATAGCGATTAGGTAGTGCTAAATCATGCCAAGAAAGTGTTAAGAACTCCAATAGTAACCATCTGTGACAACTACCAACCACCTAGTAACACCATAGCAACCACCCAGAATACCTTAGCAACCACCTAGCAACGTCCTAGCAACCACCCAGAATACCCTAGCAACCGCCTAGCAACACCATAGCAACCACACAGAATACCCTAGCAACCACCCAGAACACCCTAGCAACCGCCTAGCGCGTTGAAAGCAACCGCCTAGCAACGCCCTAGCAACCACCCAGAATACCCTAGCAACCACCTAGCAACACCATAGCAACCACCCAGAACACCCTAGCAACCGCCTAGCAACACCATAGCAACCACCCAGAACACCCTAGCAACCGCCTAGCAACGCCCTAGCAACCACCAAGAATACCCTAGCAACTGCCTAGCAATGCCCTAGCAACCACCCAGAATACCCTAGCGACCGCCTAGCAACACCATAGCAACCACCCAGAACACCCTAGCAACCTCCTAGCAACCACCCAGAATACCCTAGCAACCGCCTAGCAATGCCATAGCAACCACCCAGAATACCCTAGCAACCGCCTAGCAACACCATAGCAACCACCCAGAATACCCTAGCAACCGCCTAGCAACCACCCAGAACACCCTAGCAACCGCCTAGCAACGGCCTAGCAACCACCCAGAATACCCTAGCAACCGCCTAGCAACACCATAGCAACCACCCAGAACACCCTAGCAACCACCTAGCAACCACCCAGAACACCCTAGCAACGCTCTAGCAACCATCCAAACTACCCTAGCAACCAACCAGAACACCCTAGCAACCACCCAAAACACCCTAGCAACCACCTGAACAGCATGAATAAGCCATATCTCAGCACCAGAACATCGTACAGACATGTTTGTTGGCTCGTATGCAATCATGTACCACACTCTAGAAACCGAGCGGTGAGTTTTGCCACTGCAAGCACCACTTCACATTTTCTTCTGGAAATGTACATATTCTAGTTATTATTATTAGTGTGAATGCTTTCAAGCATTCACACTATTGAAATCCAAATCTTTATTATTATTCCGTATTCTTCCGTGGTCGCTTTAAACTCCTCTCTACTTTGTGCTACAAAAACCATTCAAGTATCAAAATGTTCAGGTTTTCAATGACTTGTGTGCTATTATTTTTCTTTTTTATACCTTTTATAATTTTTAAACTATTAAGCTTTTTGTGCATTTTTTTTAACATTTAAGTGCGGATGAGAGAGACTGTTCAGAGCTAGAGCACGTGATGTCATCCGCTAGAGTGAGCCAGCTTGAAAATTAATCGTAAAAAATAATTTTTAAATCGCTGGCCTGGCCACAATTTTAACTCTTCGGGCATGTAATTATACTTGAAACGTAGGTATTTTTGTTGTGGTTCCTCACGTGTGTTTAGTAAATCCCTCGGATTTACACTTTTTCCTCTGTGTCCTTCCAAAGGACAAGAGTGACAGACAATCCTCCATTGGCAGCAATTATAAATTCACGTCAAACTTTAGTGATCAGAGCATTAGGACCAGTTTTTCAACTCGCCAAAGTGGTCCCTTTTTTCAACTCTATCCACACAAAAAATACATCACATCGTTCACAAAGGCCTTGTCTCGCTCATGGTCAGGTCATTTCGCCGATACAACCTATAGTTTTGTCTCTAGGGAGGTTTGTTCGAGGCCAAGTATCAGCGTTTTTGCCCTCTGTCTATATAGGAAAGCTGATTGCCCAGGTGATGTTGATTAGACAAGATCAAAGGGAGACACACATAATTGCTCCTGTGTTCTGATTGGTGGACAGTCACTGAGCTCTTTTCTGAAGGAACTTTAATTACTACAGGTTTTTGTTGCATTTATGCTTCTGCTTCTCCTGTTCTCCCTCCCTCTTCCCTCCTCTTCTCCTCCTTCCATCCTCTACTCCTCCTGTCCTCCTCTTCTCCCCTCCTTTTCTAATCTCTTTTTCTCCTTTCTACTCCTCCTTTTATCCTCTTCTATCTATCTGCCTGTCTAACTATTTGACTTTCTGTGTCCAAATTATCTATCTATCTATCTATCTATCTATCTATCTATCTATCTATCTATCTATCTATCTATCTATCTATCTATCTATCTATCTATCTATCTCTACCTTTCTTTTTTTGTTCTCCTTTACTTCTCTACCTCTGTCTCTTTCTCTACCCCTGTATTTATTTACCTCTGTCTACTTCTCTACCTCTCTAATTAAACTCTTTAGTTTTCTACAATTTTTTTAAATCTTTTTTTGCATTTCAGCTTATTAATACATTTGAATTAAGCTATTTTTGCTCTGTTTTGCAGTTGTTTGTGCATCTCAGCTTGTTTAGCAATATTTTGCAGTTGTTTGTGCATTTAATTTAAGCATTTCAAGCATTCACACGCATGTTCCGCAGGAAATGCAATTTTTCTAGTTAGTGTGAATGCTTCAAGCATTCACACTATTGAAATCCAAATCTTTATTATTATTCCGTATTCTTCCGTGGTCGCTTTCTTCTCCTCTCTACTTTGTGCTACAAAAACCATTCAACTATCACAATGTTCAGCTTTTAAATGACTTGTGTGCTATTACTTTTCTTTTTGATGTGACTTTCAGATTTCTTAAAAATTAATATTAAAAACCATAAAAATCCCATTGACTTTCATTGCAACATGTTCAAATTGAGCCAAGCCTACAGTGGCCCAGTAGTGTACAACACAAAAACTCAAATCTAAACTCCCTGAAGCCCTAGACTCAATTAAACTACCATTCTATATGTACTAATGAACTTATCTATCTATCTATCTATCTATCTATCTATCTATCTATCTATCTATCTATCTATCTATCTATCTATCTATCTATCTATCTATCTATCTATCTTTCTTTCTTTCTTTCTTTCTTTCTTTCTAACTAATCTATCTTTCTTTCTTTCTATCTAATCTATATTTCTTTCTAACTAATCTATCTTTCTAACTAATCTATCGTTCTTTCTTTCTAACTAATCTATCTATCTTTCTTTCTTTCTAACTAATCTTTCTTTCTTTCATTCTTTCTTTCTTTCTTTTTTCTACCTAATCTTTCTTTCTTACTTCCTAATCTTTCTTTCTACCTAATCTATCTTTCTTTCTTTCTTTCTCTCTCTCTCTCTTTCTCTCTACCTAATCTTTCTATCTTTCTTTCTTTCTTACTTTCTAATCTTTCTTTCTTTCTTTCTTTCTTTCTTTCTTTCTTTCTAATCTTTCTTTCTTTCTAACTAATCTATCTTTCTTTCTTTCGAACTAATCTATCTATCTTTCTTTCTTTCTTTCTTTCTTTCTAACGAATCTATCTTTTTCTTTCTCTCTAACTAATCCATCTTTCTTTCTTTCTAACTAATCCATCTTTCTTTCTTTCTAACTAATCCTTCTTTATTTTTCTTTCTTTCTTTCTTTCTTTCTTTCTTTCTTTCTTTCTTTCTTTCTTTCTTTCTTTCTTTCTTTCTTTCTTTCTTTCTTTCTTTCTTTCTTTCTTTTTTTCTACCTAATCTTTCTTTCTCTTTCTACCTAATCTTTCTTTCTACCTAATCTATCTATCTTTCTTTCTTTCTTTCTTTCTTTCTTTCTTTCTTTCTTTCTTTCTTTCTTTCTTTCTTTCTTTCTCTTTCTACCTAATCTTTCTTTCTACCTAATCTATCTTTCTTTCTTTCTTTCGATCTAATCTATCTTTCTAACTAATCTATCTTTCTTTCTAACTAACTAATATATCTATCTTTCTTTCTAACTAATCTTTCTTTCTTTCTTTCTTTCTTTCTTTCTTTCTTTCTTTCTTTTTTTTCTACCTAATCTTTCTTTCTTTCTTTCTTTCTTTCTTTCTTTCTAACTAATCTATCTTTCTTTCTTTCGAACTAATCTTTCTTTCTTTCTCTTTTTTCGACCTAATCTTTCTTTCTTTCTTTCATTCTTTCTTTCTTTCTAATCTTTCTTTCTTTCTAACTAATCTATCTTTCTTTCTTTCGAACTAATCTATCTATCTTTTTCTTCTAACGAATCTATCTTTTTTTCTTTCTAACTAATCCTTCTTTATTTTTCTTTCTTTCTTTCTTTTTTTCTACCTAATCTTTCTTTCTTTCTCTTTCGACCTAATCTTTCTTTCTCTTTCTACCTAATCTTTCTTTCTACCTAATCTATCTATCTTTCTTTCTTTCTTTCTTTCTTTCTTTCTTTCTTTCTTTCTCTTTCTACCTAATCTTTCTTTCTTTCTTTCTAATCTTTCTTTCTTTCTTTCTTTCTTTCTAACTAATCTATCTTTATTTTTCTTTCTTTCTTTTTTTCTACCTAATCTTTCTTTCTTTCTCTTTCTACCTAATCTTTCTTTCTCTTTCTACCTAATCTTTCTTTCTACCTAATCTATCTATCTTTCTTTCTTTCTTTCTTTCTTTCTTTTTTCTACCTAATCTTTTTCTTTCTTTCTTTCTTTCTTTCTTTCTTTCTTTCTTTCTTTCTTTCTTTCTTTCTTTCTTTCTTTCTTTCTAATCTTTCTTTCTTTCTAACTAATCTATCTTTCTTTCTTTCGAACTAATCTTTCTTTCTTTCTTTCTTTTTTCTACCCAATCTTTCTTTCTTTCTTTCTTTCTAATCTTTCTTTCTTTATTTCTAACTAATCTATCTTTCTTTCTTTCGAACTAATCCATCTTTCTTTCTTTCTAACTAATCCTTCTTTATTTTTCTTTCTTTCTTTCTTTTTTTCTACCTAATCTTTCTTTGTTTCTCTTTCTACCTAATCTTTCTTTCTCTTTCCACCTAATCTTTCTTTCTACCTAATCTATCTATCTATCTATCTATCTATCTATCTATCTATCTATCTATCTTTCTTTCTTTCTTTCTTTCTTTCTTTCTTTCTTTCTTTCTTTCTCTTTCTACCTAATCTTTCTTTCTAACTAATCTATCTATCTTTCTTTTTAACGAATCTATCTATCTTTCTTTTTTCTAACTAATCTTTCTTTCTTTCTCTTTCTTTCTTTCTAACTAATCTATCTATCTTTCTTTCTAACTAATCTTTCTTTCTTTCTCTTTCTTTCTTTCTACCTAATCTATCTTTCTTTCTTTCTTTCTTTCTTTCTCTTTCTTTCTTTTTTCTACCTAATCTTTCTTTCTTTATTTCTTTCTTTCTTTCTCTACCTAATCTTTCTTTCTTTCTACCTAATCTTTCTTTCTACCTAATCTTTCTTTCTTTCTTTCTTTCTCTCTCTCTTTCTCTCTACCTAATCTTTCTTTCTTTCTGACTACCATTAAAAGAGATCAAAGGGATATCTCAGGATATAAGTGTCATAGAAACATGAGGGTGGGCTCGTTTGACTCGGGCCAGCAAACAGACAATCCTGAATCACCTCAACACTTACTGGCCACGCCCTAGCAACCATTGTCGAGCACCTTAGCAACCAAAATCCAAAGAGGGATATCTTCCATTCTGAATGTCACAGAGGCATGGGAGTTGGTTTATATCATTTATACTTACAAGCAGCCTTTGGAGTTTCATGATTGGCAGCTGCCAAGCCACTCCCTAGCAACCAAACCCTAGCAACCATTTTGCAAGACCTATATCTCTGCATCAAAACATCGTATAGAGATGGGGGTTGGTTTATACATTCACATTGACTTTGGAGCTTCATGATTGGCAGCTGCCAAGCCACTCCCTAGCAACCAAACCCTAGCAACCATTTTGCAAGACCTATATCTCTGCATCAAAACATCGCATAGAGATGGGGGTTGGTTTATATCATACACACTGACAATCAGCCTTTGGAGTTTTATGATTGGCAGCTGCCAAGCCACTCCCTAGCAACCAAAGAGAGTACCCTAGCAACCATTTTGCAAGACCTATATCTCTGCATCAGAACATCGTATAGAGATGGAGGTTGGCTCTTTTGACTCATGCTAGCAAATAGGACTTCCAACATGCTACATATGCTAGCTGTGAATAGCTACATGCTAATGGCGATTAGGTAAGTGCTAAATCATGCCAAGAAATGTTAAGAATACCCTATCAACTGCCTAGCAACGCCCTTGCAACCACCCAGAATTCCCTAGCAACCACCCAGAACACCCTAGCAACTGCCTAGCAACCACCCAGAACACCCTAGCAACCACCAAGCAACCACCCAGAACACCCTAGCAACCACCAAGCAACACCCTAGCAACCATCCAGAATACCTTAGCAACCGCCTAGCAACCACCTAGCAACACCCTAGCAACCATCCAGAATACCTTAGCAACCGCCTAGCAACCACCCAGAACGCCCTAGCAACCGCCTAGCAACTACCCAGAACACCTCAGCAACTGCCTAGCAACCACCCAGAACACCCTAGCAACCACATAGCAACACCCTAGCAACCATCCAGAATACCTTAGCAACCAGCTAGCAACACCCTAGCAACCACCCATAATACCCTAGCAACCACATAGCAACCGCCTATCAACCACCCAGAACACCCTAGCAACCACCTAGCAACCACCCAGAACACCCTAGCAACCAACTAGCAACACACTAGCAACCATCCAGAATACCTTAGCAACCAGCTAGCAACACCTTAGCAACCTCCCAGAATACCCTAGCAACCACCTAGCAACCGCCTATCAACCACCCAGAACACCCTAGCAACCACCTAGCAACCACCCAGAACACCCTAGCAACTGCCTATCAACAACCTAGCAACCATCCAGAATACCTTAGCAACCACCTAACAACACCATAGCAACCACCCAGAACAGCCTATCAACAACCTAGCAACCATCCAGAATACCTTAGCAACCACCTAGCAACACCATAGCAACCACCCAGAATACCCTAGCAACCGCCTAGCAACGCCCTAGCAACCAATCTTTCTTTCTTTCTTTATCTTTCTACCTAATCTTTCTTTCTTTCTTTCTACCTAATCTTTCTTTCTACCTAATCTATCTTTCTTTCTTTCTTTCTCTCTCTCTTTCTCTCTACCTAATCTTTCTTTCTTTCTAATCTTTCTTTCTTTTTTTCTAACTAATCTATCTTTCTTTCATTCTTTCTAACTAATCTATCTATCTTTCTTTCTAACAAATCTATCTTTTTTCTTTCTAACTAATCTATCTATCTTTCTTTCTTTCTAACTAATCTATCTTTCTTTCTTTCTCTCTAACTAATCCATCTTTCTTTCTAACTAATCCATCTTTCTTTCTTTCTAACTAATCCTTCTTTATTTTTCTTTCTTTCTTTCTTGCATTTCAGTTAAGCATTTCAAGCATTCACACGAATGTTCCGCAGGAAATGCAATTTTTCTAGTTAGTGGTGCTTGCCAAAGGCAAAGCAACACTAGTGTTCTCTTGCATACTTATTAGTGGTGCTTGCTGAAAGCAAGGCATCACTATTGTTATTGTGTATACTTATTAGTGGTGCTTGCCAAAGGCAAGGCAACACTAGTGTTATCTTGCAAAAATTATTCCACACAAAGTTTGGCGCGTAACTCGTCCCACACCGTTTATCACAGACCTCTGAGTGAGGCGTCAAATCGACCGGCTCATTGAGGAGCGGTGTGCTATGACTTTTCTAAGCGATCGGGTGTACGATGTTCGCACAGCGGACGAAAAAGCGGCCAAAAAAATCCCATTGAGTTACCATTGCGGAATGTTCAGAAATTCAAATCCCAACTGTCACTTTCACACTCACCCACACTCACCCTCTCTCTCTCCCTCAGAGGATTTATTTTATCAAGCAGCCAATAAGTAATGGCCTAAAATCTTCATAGCCACACCATAGCAACCAGTTACAGCACCCTAGCAACCATGGGCGATAGGCACGAGGCCGCCATACTAAATAACTCTATAAAAACTCTATAAAAACTCCTTTTAAAAACTCCATAGTACTCATCAGTTAAAAAATACACGCCGACATAACAGACCCCTGATTGAGGCGTCAAATTGTGCGGATTATTGAGGAGAGGTGTGCTGTGACTTTGCTTACCGATCGGGGGTACGGTGTTTGCCCCAGGGGCAAATCATTGGGTAAAAAAAATCCCATAGACTTAACATTGCCACAAACTTTGACGACTCGTAGCACTGACCAATGATTTCTCAGAAACTTGTAATTTACCACATTTGAAGAGGCTGGCAGGCTCTGTAAGAACATACCTCACAATGGGGTAAAAGTTGCACCCCTGGGGGGCAGGAGCTGCTCAAATTTGCCCCATTGACTTACTATGGTGTAGGACGGCCCATGAAATGGGCCGTCCTACACATTGCATAAGGATTTTGTATTGAACATAGCTCTGGATCACAGTGTCATAGAGACAAGGGGACGGGCTCATTTTTCTCAGATGACCAATCAGTCTCTCAGGATCATTGTGAAGCTATTAAGCCACGCCCTAGCAACCATTTAGAGCACCTTAGCAACAAGTCCCATAGACTTCCATTGAAAGAGGTCAAAAGAATATCTCCGGATAGAAGTGTCATAGAAACACAAGGGTGGTCTCATTTGACTCGGGGCAGCACACAGCCAATCATGAATCCCCTCAACACTTCCTAGCCCCTCCCTAGCAACCATTGTCGAGCACCTTAGCAACTAAAATCTATAGAGGGATATCTTCCATTCTGAATGTCACAGAGGCATGGGAGTTGGTTTATATCATTCATACTGGCAAGCAACCTTTGGACTTTGATGACTGGCAGCTGCCAAGCCATTCCCTAGCAACCAAACAGAGTACCCTAGCAACCATTTTGCAAGACCTGTATCTCTGCATCAGAACATCGTATAGAGATGTGGTTTGGCTCTTTTGACTCATGCTAGCAAACAGGGCCTCCAACATGCTACACATGCTAGCTGTGAATAGCTACATGGTAATAGCGATTAGGTAAGTGCTAAATCATGCCAAGAAAGTGTTAAGAACTCCAATAGTAACCATCTGTGACAAATACCAACCACCTAGTAACACCATAGCAACCACCCAGAATACCCTAGCAACCACCTAGCAACCACCCAGAATACCCTAGCAACCGCCTAGCAACACCATAGCAACCACCCAGAATACCCTAGCAACCGCCTAGCAACCACCCAGAACAACCTAGCAACCACCTAGCAACCACCCAGAATACCCTAGCAACCGCCTAGCAACGCCATAGCAACCACCCAAAATACCCTAGCAACCACCTAGCAACCACCCAGAACACCCTAGCAACCGCCTAGCAACGCCCTAGCAACCACCAAGAATACCCTAGCAACTGCCTAGCAACGCCCTAGAAACCACCCAGAATACCCTAGCAACCGCCTAGCAACACCATAGCAACCACCCAGAACACCCTAGCAACCGCCTAGCAACCACCCAGAACACCCTAGCAACCGCCTAGCAACGCCCTAGCAACCACCCAGAATACCCTGGTAACCACCTAGTAACACCATAGCAACCACCCAGAATACCCTAGCAACCACCTAGCAACCACCCAGAACACCCTAGCAACGCCCTAGCAACCACTCTGAATACCCTAGCAACCGCCTAGCAACGCCCTAGCAACCACCCAGAATACCCTAGAAACCACCCAAAACACCCTAGCAACCACCTGAACAACATGAATAAGCCATATCTCAGCACCAGAACATCGTACAGACATGTTTGTTGGCTCGTATGCAATCATGTACCACACCCTAGCAACCGAGTGGTGAGTTTTGCCACTGCAAGCACCACTTCACATTTTCTTCTGGAAATGTACATTCTAGTTCTTATTAGTGGTGCTTGCCTATGGCAAAGCAACACTATTGTTATCTCACATACTTATTATTAGTGGTGCTTGCCTATGGCAAAGCAACACTATTGTTATCTCACATACTTATTATTCTTATTCTTATTCTTATTATTCTTCCGGCCACTTTTTGACGCGCTACTCCTCCCGCAGTTTTTGTCACAGACCCACGAATGAGGCGTCAAAACGTGCGGCCTGTTCGGGAATGGTGTGCTATGACTTTTATAAGGGATCGGGGGTACGATGTTCGCCCCAGGGGCGAAAAACCGGCCGAAAAATCCCATAGACTTAACATTGCGTCAAACTTTGACGAGTCGTAGCTCGGAACGAGGATGTCGCAGAAACGTGTAATTTACCACATTTGAAGAGGCTGACAGACTCTGTAAGAACATACCACACAATGGGGTAAAAGTTGCACCCCTGGGGGGCAGGAGCTGCCCAAAGTTTCCCCATTGACTTACTATGGTGTAGGACGGCCCATGAAATGGGCCGTCCTACACCATAGAAACCGCTTTTATATTGAACATAACTCTGGATCACAGTGTCGTAGAGACAAAGGGGCGGGCTCATTTTACTCAGACAACCAATCAGTCTCTCAGGATCATTGTGAAGCTATCAAGCCACGCCCTAGCAACCATTTAGAGCACCTTAGCAACAACTCCCATAGACTTCCATTGAAAGAGATCGAAGGGATATCTCTGGACTGAATTGTCATAGAAACATGAGGGTGGTCTCGTTTGACTCGGGGCAGCAAACAGCCAATCATGAATCACCTCAACACTTCCTAGCCACGCCCTAGCAACCATTGTCGAGCACCTTAGCAACCAAAATCCAAAGAGGGATATCTTCCATTCTGAATGTCACAGAGGCATGGGAGTTGGTTTATATCATTCATACTGACAAGCAGCCTTTGGAGTTTCATGATTGGCAGCTGCCAAGCCACTCCCTAGCAACCAAACAGAGTACCCTAGCAACCATTTTGCAAGACCTATATCTCTGCATCAAAACATCGTATAGAGATGGGGGTTGGTTTATACATTCACATTGACTTTGGAGCTTCATGATTGGCAGCTGCCAAGCCACTCCCTAGCAACCAAACATAGTACCCTAGCAACCGTTTTGCAAGACCTATATCTCTGCATCAAAACATCGTATAGAGATGGGGGTTGGCTCTTTTTACTCATGCTAGCAAACAGGACTTGCTACATGCTAAACATGCTAGCAGTGAATAGCTACATGCTAATATTGATTAGCTAAGTGCTAAATCATGCCAATAAAATGCTGCAAACTCAACAGTAACCATCTTTGACAACTACCAACCACCTAGTAACACCATAGCAACCACCCAAATTACCCTAGCAACACCCTAGCAACCACCCAGAACACCCTAGCAACTGCCTAGCAACGCCCTAGCAACCACCCAGAACACCCTAGCAACTGCCTAGCAACCACCCAGGATACCCTAGCAACCGCCTAGCAACACCCTAGCAAACACTCAGAACACCCTAGCAACCACCTAGCAACAGTGAATAGCTACATGCTAAAGTACCGTAAAATACATTCTAAATATTACTGAACTAAAATATAGTGAATTTATTTTTAATTGATAAAAGATACACTTAAGGTGTTTGGTCAGTTTTGAGTCTGACGCATAATCTATGAATAAGCCATATCTCAGCTCCACAATATCGTACAGACGTGTTTGTTGGCTCGTATGCAATAATGTACCACACCCTAGCAACCGAGCGGCGAGTTTTGCCACTGCAAGCACCACTTCACATTTTCTTCTGGAAATGTACATTCTAGTTCTTATTCTTATTCTTATTATTCTTCTGGCCACTTTTTGACGCGCTACTCCTCCCGCAGTTTTTGTCACAGACCCACGAATGAGGTGTCAAAACGTGCGGCCTGTTCGGGAATGGTGTGCTATGACTTTTATAAGGGATCGGGGGTACGATGTTCGCCCCAGGGGCGAAAAACCGGCCGAAAAATCCCATAGACTTAACATTGCGTCAAACTTTGACGAGTCGTAGCTCGGAACGAGGATGTCACAGAAACGTGAAATTTGCCACATTTGAAGAGGCTGACAGGCTCTGTAAGAACATACCACACAATGGGGTAAAAGTTGCACCCCTGTGGGGCAGGAGCTGCCCAAAGTTGCCCCATTGACTTACTATGGTGTAGGACGGCCCATGAAATGGGCCGTCCTACACCATAGAAACCGCTTTTATATTGAACATAACTCTGGATCACAGTGTCGTAGAGACAAAGGGGCGGGCTCATTTTACTCAGACGGCCAATCATTCTCCTTGGATCATTGTGAAGCTATCAAGCCACGCCCTAGCAACCATTTAGAGCTCCTTAGCAACAAGTTCCATAGACTTCCATTGAAAGAGATCGAAGGGATATCTCTGGACTGAATTGTCATAGAAACATGAGGGTGGTCTGGTTTGACTCGGGGCAGCAAACAGCCAATCATGAATCACCTCAACACTTCCTAGCCACGCCCTAGCAACCATTGTCGAGCACCTTAGCAACCAAAATCCAAAGAGGAATATCGTCCATTCTGAATGTCACAGAGGCATGGGAGTTGGTTTATATCATTCATACTGACAAGCAGCCTTTGGAGTTTCATGATTGGCAGCTGCCAAGCCACTCCCTAGCAACCAAACAAGGTACCCTAGCAACCATTTTGCAAGACCTATATCTCTGCATCAAAACGTCGTATAGAGATGGGGGTTGGTTTATACATTCACATTGACTTTGGAGCTTCATGATTGGCAGCTGCCAAGCCACTCCCTAGCAACCAAACAGAGTACCCTAGCAACCGTTTTGCAAGACCAATATCTCTGCATCAGAACATCGTATAGAGATGGGGGTTGGCTCTTTTGACTCATGCTAGCAAACAGGACTTGCTACATGTTAAACATGCTAGCTGTGAATAGCTACATGCTAATATTGATTAGCTAAGTGCTAAATCATGCCATGAACATTATAAAAACTCTATAGTAACCAAATGTGAACACTACCAACCACCTAGTAACACCATAGCAACCATCCAGAATACCATAGCAACCACCTAAAACACCCTAGCAACCGCCTAGCAACACCATAGCAACCACCCAGAATACCCTAGCAACCGCCTAGCAACACCCTAGCAACACCTCAGAACACCCTAGCAACCACCTAGCAACACCCTAGCAACCACCCACAACACCCTAGCAACCACCTAGCAACACCCTAGCAACCACCCAAAACACCCTAGCAACCACCTAGCAACCACCCAGAACACCCTAGCAACCACCTAGCAACACCCTAGCAACCACTTAGCAACACCATAGCAACCACCCAGAACACCCTAGCAACCGCCTAGCAACGCCCTAGCAACCACCAATAATACCCTAGCAACACCCTAGCAACCACCCAGAATACCCTAGCAACCGCCTAGCAACACCATAGCAACCACCCAGAATACCCTAGCAACCGCCTAGCCACCACCCAGAAAACCCTAGCAACCGCCTAGCAACGCCCTAGCAACCACCCAGAATACCCTAGCAACCACCTAGCAACACCATAGCAACCACCCAGAATACCCTAGCAACCGCCTAGCAACCACCCAGAACACCCTAGCAACCGCCTAGCAACGCCATAGCAACCACCCAGAATACCCTAGCAAACAACCAGAACACCCTAGCAACCACCCAGAATACCCTAGCAACCACCCAAAACACCCTAGCAACCACTCAGAACACCTTAGCAACGCCCCAGCAACCACCTGAACACATGAATAAGCCATATCTCAGCACCAAAACATCGTACAGACATGTTTGTTGGTTCGTATGCAATCATGTACCACACTCTAGCAACCGTGTGGCGAGTTTTGCCACTGCAAGCACCACTTCACATTTTCTTCTGGAAATGTACATTCTAGTTCTTATTATTCTTCTGGCCACTTTTTGACGCGCTACTCCTCCCGCAGTTTTTGTCACAGACCCACGAATGAGGTGTCAAAACGTGCGGCCTGTTCGGGAATGGTGTGCTATGACTTTTATAAGGGATCGGGGGTACGATGTTCGCCCCAGGGGCGAAAAACCGGCCGAAAAATCCCATAGACTTAACATTGCGTCAAACTTTGACGAGTCGTAGCTCGGAACGAGGATGTCACAGAAACGTGAAATTTGCCACATTTGAAGAGGCTGACAGGCTCTGTAAGAACATACCACACAATGGGGTAAAAGTTGCACCCCTGTGGGGCAGGAGCTGCCCAAAGTTGCCCCATTGACTTACTATGGTGTAGGACGGCCCATGAAATGGGCCGTCCTACACCATAGAAACCGCTTTTATATTGAACATAACTCTGGATCACAGTGTCGTAGAGACAAAGGGGCGGGCTCATTTTACTCAGACGGCCAATCATTCTCCTTGGATCATTGTGAAGCTATCAAGCCACGCCCTAGCAACCATTTAGAGCTCCTTAGCAACAAGTTCCATAGACTTCCATTGAAAGAGATCGAAGGGATATCTCTGGACTGAATTGTCATAGAAACATGAGGGTGGTCTGGTTTGACTCGGGGCAGCAAACAGCCAATCATGAATCACCTCAACACTTCCTAGCCACGCCCTAGCAACCATTGTCGAGCACCTTAGCAACCAAAATCCAAAGAGGAATATCGTCCATTCTGAATGTCACAGAGGCATGGGAGTTGGTTTATATCATTCATACTGACAAGCAGCCTTTGGAGTTTCATGATTGGCAGCTGCCAAGCCACTCCCTAGCAACCAAACAAGGTACCCTAGCAACCATTTTGCAAGACCTATATCTCTGCATCAAAACGTCGTATAGAGATGGGGGTTGGTTTATACATTCACATTGACTTTGGAGCTTCATGATTGGCAGCTGCCAAGCCACTCCCTAGCAACCAAACAGAGTACCCTAGCAACCGTTTTGCAAGACCAATATCTCTGCATCAGAACATCGTATAGAGATGGGGGTTGGCTCTTTTGACTCATGCTAGCAAACAGGACTTGCTACATGCTAAACATGCTAGCTGTGAATAGCTACATGCTAATATTGATTAGCTAAGTGCTAAATCATGCCATGAACATTATAAAAACTCTATAGTAACCAAATGTGAACACTACCAACCACCTAGTAACACCATAGCAACCATCCAGAATACCATAGCAACCACCTAAAACACCCTAGCAACCGCCTAGCAACACCATAGCAACCACCCAGAATACCCTAGCAACCGCCTAGCAACACCCTAGCAACACCTCAGAACACCCTAGCAACCACCTAGCAACACCCTAGCAACCACCCACAACACCCTAGCAACCACCTAGCAACACCCTAGCAACCACCCAAAACACCCTAGCAACCACCTAGCAACCACCCAGAACACCCTAGCAACCACCTAGCAACCACCTAGCAACCCCCTAGCAACCACCCAGAACACCCTAGCAACCGCCTAGCAACACCCTAGCAACCACCCAGAACACCCTAGCAACCACCCAAAACACCCTAGCAACACCCTAGCAACCACCCAGAACACCCTAGCAACCGCCTAGCAACACCCTAGCAACCAGTAGAATACCCTAGCAACCACCTAGCAACACCATAGCAACCACCCATAACACCCTAGCAACTGCCTAACAACCCCATAGCAACCACCCAGAATACCCTAGCAACCGCCTAGCAACCACCCAGAACACCCTAGCAACGCCCTAGCAACCACCCTGAATACCCTAGCAACCGCCTAGCAACGCCCTAGCAACCACCCAGAATACCCTAGAAACCACCCAAAACACCCAAGCAACAACCTGAACAACATGAATAAGCCATATCTCAGCACCAGAACATCGTACAGACATGTTTGTTGGCTCGTATGCAATCATGTACCACACCCTAGCAACCGAGTGGTGAGTTTTGCCACTGCAAGCACCACTTCACATTTTCTTCTGGAAATGTACATTCTAGTTCTTATTCTTATTATTCTTCTGGCCACTTTTTGACGCGCTACTCCTCCCGCAGTTTTTGTCACAGACCCACGAATGAGGTGTCAAAACGTGCGGCCTGTTCGGGAATGGTGTGCTATGACTTTTATAAGGGATCGGGGGTACGATGTTCGCCCCAGGGGCGAAAAACCGGCCGAAAAATCCCATAGACTTAACATTGCGTCAAACTTTGACGAGTCGTAGCTCGGAACGAGGATGTCACAGAAACGTGAAATTTGCCACATTTGAAGAGGCTGACAGGCTCTGTAAGAACATACCACACAATGGGGTAAAAGTTGCACCCCTGTGGGGCAGGAGCTGCCCAAAGTTGCCCCATTGACTTACTATGGTGTAGGACGGCCCATGAAATGGGCCGTCCTACACCATAGAAACCGCTTTTATATTGAACATAACTCTGGATCACAGTGTCGTAGAGACAAAGGGGCGGGCTCATTTTACTCAGACGGCCAATCATTCTCCTTGGATCATTGTGAAGCTATCAAGCCACGCCCTAGCAACCATTTAGAGCTCCTTAGCAACAAGTTCCATAGACTTCCATTGAAAGAGATCGAAGGGATATCTCTGGACTGAATTGTCATAGAAACATGAGGGTGGTCTGGTTTGACTCGGGGCAGCAAACAGCCAATCATGAATCACCTCAACACTTCCTAGCCACGCCCTAGCAACCATTGTCGAGCACCTTAGCAACCAAAATCCAAAGAGGAATATCGTCCATTCTGAATGTCACAGAGGCATGGGAGTTGGTTTATATCATTCATACTGACAAGCAGCCTTTGGAGTTTCATGATTGGCAGCTGCCAAGCCACTCCCTAGCAACCAAACAAGGTACCCTAGCAACCATTTTGCAAGACCTATATCTCTGCATCAAAACGTCGTATAGAGATGGGGGTTGGTTTATACATTCACATTGACTTTGGAGCTTCATGATTGGCAGCTGCCAAGCCACTCCCTAGCAACCAAACAGAGTACCCTAGCAACCGTTTTGCAAGACCAATATCTCTGCATCAGAACATCGTATAGAGATGGGGGTTGGCTCTTTTGACTCATGCTAGCAAACAGGACTTGCTACATGCTAAACATGCTAGCTGTGAATAGCTACATGCTAATATTGATTAGCTAAGTGCTAAATCATGCCATGAACATTATAAAAACTCTATAGTAACCAAATGTGAACACTACCAACCACCTAGTAACACCATAGCAACCATCCAGAATACCATAGCAACCACCTAAAACACCCTAGCAACCGCCTAGCAACACCATAGCAACCACCCAGAATACCCTAGCAACCGCCTAGCAACACCCTAGCAACACCTCAGAACACCCTAGCAACCACCTAGCAACACCCTAGCAACCACCCACAACACCCTAGCAACCACCTAGCAACACCCTAGCAACCACCCAAAACACCCTAGCAACCACCTAGCAACCACCCAGAACACCCTAGCAACCACCTAGCAACCACCTAGCAACCCCCTAGCAACCACCCAGAACACCCTAGCAACCGCCTAGCAACACCCTAGCAACCACCCAGAACACCCTAGCAACCACCCAAAACACCCTAGCAACACCCTAGCAACCACCCAGAACACCCTAGCAACCGCCTAGCAACACCCTAGCAACCAGTAGAATACCCTAGCAACCACCTAGCAACACCATAGCAACCACCCATAACACCCTAGCAACTGCCTAACAACCCCATAGCAACCACCCATAATACCCTAGCAACCGCCTAGCAACACCATAGCAACCCCCCAGAATACCCTAGCAACTTCCTAGCAACACCCTAGCAACCAAATGAATACCCTAGCAACCGCCTAGCAACATCATAGCAACCACCAAGACAACCCTAGCAACCACCTAGCAAACACACAGAACACCCTAGCAACCGCCCAGATTACCCTCATTACTTGAATAAAACACATTAAAATATAGAGACAATATTATATAGATGCATTTTAAAATTAAATGAAATTATATTAATAAGGTCAATTATATAGGTGTATTATTTTTATTATTAAAATATTTAATTTAAGCATTAACTCGATTTAATGTGTTTTACTAACAACCAGGTGTTTTAATAATTTGTGGAATTGTTGTTTACTGTTAAACTGTAAGAAAGAGATGATCATTTGGTGGATGATTTAAAAGTATTCGTTAATCATCTGTAGGTTGTTGCCTGAGGGCGTGCAATGACCATGTCATCCGTGAGTGTGAGTTTCTAACAAAAGAACTAAAAAGAATAAATACATGAAATAATTATTTTTGTTTGTTATTTTTGTATTTAACCCTGATTTTGTTTTGTACACGTAAGTTTAAAATATTCTAACTGATCCCCCAGCGTGAGTCTTTCTAGGCGACCGTTATTAATGCTGCGTTCCAGGCAGGTTTTTGAGCACGTAAATCACGACTTCAAAGTCAAACCACGACTCACGACTTTGTAGCGTTCCAGGCCAGTCACGCCAAAACACGGGTTACAGGTTGCCTGGAACGCGGCACCTGTCACTTTAATGTTTCCATGGTGACGCGTCATTGCTTGTCACGTGACAGCGCAACCACAACACAGCGCTGAATGAATGATGATCTGCTTTTATGTCATTTCCCCCTTTCTATTCAAAATATTCACAAATGTATTAGCTATAACATGAAACACTTATATTCCGATTGTCAAATATGTGCAAGTGGATGTGTTTCGTTGTTTAAACACCTTCATAACGATCGCGTTAGTTGAGCTGTGTGTGCGATGGGCGGCGCCATGTTAGTTTACAACACGTCATTTCCTCAACTTCTCACGAAATACATTAAAAGTAATACATAAAAGTTCTCCCGGTGAACTGGGAGAAGAATAGGGTAAAATGTAAAGCTACTTACACAATGTGTATGAACAATTAAACTGAATGAATAAAACGTGTCGTCTTATTATAATGGAAAGGATTATTATTGCCGCTTCCATAGACATCAGTGTGTGTATTTTACAAACTGAAAATAATTTATTTTGCTGGTACTTATGTGTATTTAAATGTCTGAAACCTAAAATACACATTATGTGGTTGAAAACACAGTTGTGATATATGACAGCACTGTTTCGGCCACAGCTACTCGGTATTCCCGAGTCATATTAAAGATTTGTTCACAATGAAGGAATCGTTCATGACCGATTCATCACTACAAGGTGTGATTTTATTGGTTGTACAATCAAAGCTCGCTGCTGATTGGCTGCAAGTTCAACTCTTCACGGGAGCCGAACTGATGAACTTCCCGCATTATTCTCTTGAGGTAAGTGGAGGTGGTCGATTTCATATATTCTGTTTTATAAAGCCTTGTATTGTCAAATGCAGCTCTTTGTAGGTAATTTTATTCGTATTATCATATGAGTTGTAGTTAATATTGTTTTTGTTTACACTGCTACCTTTTTCTCTTTAAAGAGGGTAATAATGTATGATAAGTTATGACTACAGCTAGCCACACTTCTATTTTTGTGTGAAAACGTAACATGATATTTTGTGTGTGTCTGATGGATATTACTCTCTTACATTTTTTGCTGTTTGTGTAGCTTATATTTAGCTTAATCGCTGTGTGACAAGTTAATTTTGGCGCTTAAGCTAACTACAGCATCACTAGTAGCTTATTTGGTGATGTACAAGTTAATTGTATACGTTACCTATGGTACTCGCTGTTGTATTTTACATTCATGCATAGATATTTGAATGAAAATTGTCGACTGATGCTGGTCGCTTCATGTCAATCAAATGCAGCGTCGAAGTTTCCGCATCTAATCAAATGTGGTTAACAGACTAGCATAAAGAAAATACAATTTTATAGAAAATGTAGGCCTACCCATTAAACTTGTTTTTAATTATTCAGTTTGGGCTCTGAACAAACTTCAAATGTGTTTATGACCAACTTCTAAAAACAAATTTAACAAAAGTCTTTGTAAAGAAATGCTTGCTTATATGTAGCCTGGGAGCCGCTGTTGTGACGCTGTACGGTGTTAATATATACCCCCGATCCCTTATAAAAGTCATAGCACACCATTCCCGAACAGGCCGCACGTTTTGACACCTCATTCGTGGGTCTGTGACAAAAACTGCGGGAGGAGTAGCGCGTCAAAAAGTGGCCAGAAGAATAATAAGAATAAGAATAAGAACTAGAATGGCAACCATTCTAAAATTACACTAGTGTTATCTTGCAAAAATTATTCCACACAAAGTTTGGCGCGTAACTCGTCCCGCACCGTTTATCACAGACCCCTGAGTGAGGCGTCAAATCGTGCGGCTCATTGAGGAGAGGTGTGCTATGACTTTTCTAAGCGATCGGGTGTACGATGTTCGCACAGCGGACGAAAAAGCAGCCAAAAAAATCCCATTGACTTAACATTGCGGAATGTTCAGAAATTCAAATCCCAACCGACTTTTTCACACACACAGACACAAAGGGCCTGACACCCCTGCGTTTCTCTCCCTCTCCCTCAGAGGATTTACATTATCAAGCAGCCAATAATTAATGGCCTAAAATCTTCATAGCCTCACCATAGCAACCAGTTACAGCACCCTAGCAACCGTGGGCGATAGTATAGGGCGATAGTGCCATACTAAATAACTCTATAAAAACTCCTTTTAAAAAAATACACGCCGACACCTTTTCTTACCGATCGGGGGTACGGTGTTTGCCCCAGGGGCAAATTATTGGGTAAAAAAAATCCCATAGACTTAACATTGCCACAAACTTTGACGACTCGTAGCACTGACCAATGATTTCTCAGAAACTTGTAATTTACCACATTTGAAGAGGCCGGCAGGCTCTGTAAGAACATACCTCACAATGGGGTAAAAGTTGCACCCCTGGGGGGCAGGAGCTGCTCAAATTTGCCCCATTGACTTACTATGGTGTAGCATTGCATAGAGATTTTGTATTGAACATAGCTCTGGATCACAGTGTCATAGAGACAAGGGGACGGGCTCATTTTTCTCAGATGACCAATCAGTCTCTCAGGATCATTGTGAAGCTATTTAGCCACGCCCTAGCAACCATTTAAAGCACTTTAGCAACAAGTCCCATAGACTTCCATTGAAAGAGGTCAAAAGAATATCTCCGGATAGAAGTGTCATAGAAACACAAGGGTGGTCTCGTTTGACTCGGGGCAGCACACAGCCAATCATGAATTTCCTCAAAACTTCCTAGCCCCTCCCTAGCAACCATTGTCGAGCACCTTAGCAACTAAAATCTATAGAGGGATATCTTCCATTCTGAATGTCACAGAGGCATGGGAGTTGGTTTATATCATTCATACTGACAAGCAACCTTTGGACTTTGATGACTGGCAGCTGCCAAGCCATTCCCTAGCAACCAAACAGAGTACCCTAGCAACCATTTTGCAAGACCTATATCTCTGCATCAGAACATCGTATAGAGATGTGGTTTGGCTCTTTTGACTCATGCTAGCAAACAGGGGTTCCAACATGCTACACATGCTAGCTGTGAATAGCTACATGCTAATAGCGATTAGGTATGTGCTGAATAATGCAAAGAAAGTGTTAAAAACTCCAATAGTAACCATCTGTGACAACTACCAACCAACTAGTAACACCATAGCAACCACCCAGAATACCTTAGCAACCACCTAGCAACACCATAGCAACCACCCAGAATACCCTAGCAACCACCTAGCAACACCATAGCAACCACCCAGAACACCCTAGCAACCGACTAGCAACGCCCTAGCAACCACCAAGAATACCCTAGCAACTGCCTAGCAACGCCCTAGCAACCACCCAGAATACCCTAGCAACCACCTAGCAACACCATAGCAACCACCCATAATACCCTAGCAACCGCCTAGCAACCACCCAGAACACCCTAGCAACCGCCTAGCAACGTCCTAGCAACCACCCAGAATACCCTAGCAACCACCTAGCAACACCATAGCAACCACCCAGAACACCCTAGCAACGTCCTAGCAACCACCCAGAATATCCCTAGCAACCGCCTAGCAACACCATAGCAACCACCCAGAATACCCTAGCAACCGCCTAGCAACCACCCAGAACACCCTAGCAACCGCTTAGCAATGCCATAGCAACCACCCAGAATACCCAAGCAACCACCTAGCAACACCATAGCAACCACCCAGAACACCCTAGCAACCACCAAGAATACCCTAGCAACTGCCTAGCAACGCCCTAGCAACCACCCAGAATACCCTAGCAACCGCCTAGCAACACCATAGCAACCAGCTAGAATACCTTAGCAACCGCCTAGCAACCACCCAGAACACCCTAGCAACCGCCTAGCAACGCCCTAGCAACCACCCAGAATACCCTAGCAACCGCCTAGCAACACCATATTAACCACCCAGAATACCCTAGCAACCGCCTAGCAACCACCCAGAACACCCTAGCAACCACCTAGCAACGCCTTAGCAACCACCCAGAATACCCTAGCAACCGCCTAGCAACGCCCTGGCAACCACCCAGAATACCCTAGCAACCGCCTAGCAACACCATAGCAACCACCCAGAACACCCTAGCAACCACCCAGATCACCCTAGCAATGCCCTATCAACCACCCAAAATACCCTAGCAACCACCCAAAACACCCTAGCAACCACTCAGAACACCTTAGCAACGCTCTAGCAACCACCTGAACAACATGAATAAGCCATATCTCAGCACAAGAACATAGTACAGACATGTTTGTTGGCTCGTATGCAATCATGTACCACACCCTAGCAATCGAGTGGCGAGTTTTGCCACTGCAAGCACCACTTCACATTTTCTTCCGGAAATGTACATTCTAGTTATTATTATTATTCCGGACAAAAGTTTGACGCGCTACTCCTCCCGCAGTTTTTGTCACAGACCCATGAATGAGGTGTCAAAACGTGCGACCTGTTCGGGAATGGTGTGCTATGACTTTTCTAAGCGATCGGGGGTACGATGGTCGCCCCAGGGGCGAAAAACGGCCCAAAAAAATCCCATAGACTTAACATTGCGAAAAACTTTGACGAGTCATAGCTCAGACCTCGGATTTCGCAGAAATCTGTGATTTACCACATTTGAAGAGGCTGACAGGCTCTGTAAGAACATACCTCACAATGGGGTAAAAGTTGCATCCCTGGGGGGCAGGAGCTGCCCAAAGTTGCCCCATTGACTTACTATGGTGACTGACATAGTGACTTACTATGGTGACTCACATTTCATGGGCCGTCCTACACATTGCATAGGGATTTTGTATTGAACATAGCTCTGGATCACAGTGTCATAGAGACAAGGGGGAGGGCTCATTTTACTCAGATGACCAATCAGTCTCTCAGGATCATTGTTAAGCTATTAAGCCACGCCCTAGCAACCATTTAGAGCACCTTAGCAACAAGTCCCATAGACTTCCATTGAAAGAGATCAAAAGGATATCTCCGGTTAGAAGTGTCATAGAAACACAAGAGTGGTCTCGTTTGACTCGGGGCAGCAAACAGCCAATCATGAATCAACTCAACACTTCCTAGCCCCTCCCTAGCAACCATTGTTGAGCACATTAACAACTAAAATCTATAGAGGGATATCTTCCATTCTGAATGTCACAGAGGCATGGGAGTTGGTTTATATCAATCATACTGACAAGCAACCTTTGGACTTTGATGACTGCCAGCTGCCAAGCCACTTCCTAGCAACCATTTAGAGCACCTTAGCAAACAAGTTACATAGACTTCCATTGAAAGAGGTCAAAAGAATATCTCCGGATAGAAGCATCATAGAAACACAAGGGTGGTCTCGTTTGACTCGGGGCAGCAAACAGCCAATCATGAATCACCTCAACATTTCCTAGCCCCTCCCTAGCAACCATTGTTGAGCACAATAGCAACAAAAATCTATAGAGGGATATCTTCCATTCTGAATGTCACAGAGGCATGGGAGTTGGTTTATATCATTCATACTGACAAGCGACCTTTGGACTTTAATGACTGGCAGCTGCCAACACACTCCCTAGCAACCAAACAGAGTACCCTAACAACCATTTTGCAAGACCTATATCTCTGCATCAGAACATCATAATGAGATGGGGTTAACACAAGTTTGACTCGGGGACAGCAAACAGCCAATCAAGAATCATGTCAACACTTCTTAGCCCCTCCCTAGCAACCATTGTCAAGCACCTTAGCAACCAAAATCCAAATAGGGATATCTTCCATTCTAAATGTCACAGAGGCATGGGAGTTGGTTTATATCATTCGAACTTACAATCAACCTTTGGAGTTTCATGATTGGCAGCTGCCAAACCACTCCCTAGCAACCAAACAGAGTACCCTAGCAACCATTTTGCAAGACATATATCTCTGCATCAGAACATCGTATAGAGATGGAGGTTGGTTCTTTTGACTCATGCTAGCAAAGAGGACTTCCAACATGCTACACATGCTAGCTGTGAATAGCTACATGCTAATAGCAATTAGGTAAGTGCTAAATCATACCAAAAAATGCTAAGAACTCCAATAGTAACAATCTGTGACAACTACCAACCACCTAGTAACACCATAGCAACCACCCAGTAGCAACTGCCCAGAACACCCTAGCAACCACCCGGAATACCCTAGCAACCACCTAGCAACACCATATCAACCACCAATAACACCCTAGCAACTGCCTAGCAACAACATAGCAACTACCCAGAATACCATAGCAACACCCTAGTAACCACCCAGAGTAACCTAGCAACCGCTTAGTAACACCATAGCAACCACCCAGAACACCCTAGCAACACCCTAGCAACCACCCAGAGTACCCTAGAAACCGCATAGTAACACCATAGCAACCACCCAGAACACCCTAGCAACCACCAAGCAACCACCCAGAACACCCTAGCAAAGCTCTAGCAACCACCCAGAATACCCTAGCAACCACCCAGAACACCCTAGCAACTACCCAGAATACACTAGCAATGACCCAAAACACCCTAGCAACTGCCTAGCAACCACTTAAAACACCCTAGCAACACCCTAGCGACCACCTGAACAACACGAATAAGTCATATCTCAGTACCAGAACATTGTACAGTCATGTTTGTTGGCTCATATGCAATCATGTACCACACCCTAGCAACCAAGCGGGGAATTTTGCCACTGCAAGCACCACTTCACATTTTCTTCAGGAAATGTACCCCTGGCAACCAAACAGAGTACCCTAGCAACCATTTTGCAAGACCTATATCTCTGCAAAAGAACATCGTATAGTGATGGGGGTTGGTTTATATCATTTATACTGACAAGCAGCCTTTGGAGTTTCATAATTGGCAGCTGCCAAGCCACCCCCTAGCAACCAAACCGAATACCCTGGCAACCATTTTACAAGACCTATATCTCTGCATCAGAACATCATAAAGAGATGGGGGTTGGCTTGTTTGTTTCGGTTGGGAAACAGTCATTAAATATCACCATGTTAACTGTGTAAACACACCCTGGCAACCGTTTAGAGCTACCTAGCAACCACATTGCAATATAGAAGCCATATTTCATCTCCACAACATCGTATGGACATATTTGTTGGCTCGTATGCAATCATGTACAACACCCTAGCAACCGAGTGGCGAGTTTTGCCACTGCAAGCACCACTTCACATTTTCTTCAGGAAATGTACATTCTAGTTTTTCTTATTCTTTTTATTCTGGACAAAGTTTGACGCTCTACTCCTCCCGCAGCTTTTGTCACAGACCCACGAATGAGGCATCAAATCGTGCAGATTATTCGGGAATGGTGTGCCCTACAACACCCTAGCAACCGAATGGCGAGTTTTGCCACTGCAAGCACCCACTCACATTTTCTTCTGGAAATGTACATTCTAGTTCTATGTAGTTTTCCCCCTTCGATCAGTCTACCCAGGTGTGTCTTGTTACCTCATTATCTTGTTAAGCTTGTTTCCTCATGTATATATAGCCCTTGTGTTTCTCTTGTGCTTACTCAGTCAATGTGGGCTGCAGAGCTTGGTCCACCATGGGAGTCATCTGTTAGCAGCACCCCAGCCATGGGACCAGTCTCAAGCTTTCTAGCTTGTCGGCTGCTCTGCCACCTACCCAGAGGTAGATATTTTGTCTTTTGTTCTCCCTGTGGTGGCTACTGCCATTTTGTGTGTTTGGGCTGCACACACCTCGCCTGTTTCTCCCGAGGCGGCGGCATTCTCTTCTGAACTCTGTGTCCTCTGATTCCCCTGTTACAGCAGCGGGTGCCATTTCTGAACACTCTCTGTCCCCAGATGTCTCTGTTACGGCCATGGGAGCCAATTTTTAACTCTCTGTGTCCCCTGAAACCCCTGTTACAGCTGCAGGTGCCATTTCTGAACTTTCATTGGCTATGTTTACATGTACAATTTTTGTTTCAATCGGACTGATTTCATTCATTGAATCTGAATGTAGTGTTTACATGAACGCTAAACATGTGATCGGGTTAATATGCGCGTTTATATGTCACAAGCTTCAAACTGCCGTGCTGCTTATATTTATCTAGCAGTAAAAATGCCCCTCCCCATGCCCAAAACCAGTCGTCTGTGGATGAGAATCCGAAACAAGGACTGGTGAGCCGTTGTCCTGCTCCACTTCACAGATGCTGAGTGAAAGGAGAATTTTAGAATGACGGGACACTCATTTTATGACACTTTATCAACAGGAACAACAGCTCGTTCCATGTGTCATACGTCATTATGCTATTTCAACGTCATTGCACATGCGCAGTCCTTTCAGTTTCGGTTTTCAATCCGATCAAGTGTTTACATGTTCTCTCGATCAGATAAGAAAAGGAATAAACCACCCTTTCAATCCGATCAAAATTTCATCTGGATCGAGCTCAGTCGGATCGATTAAGGAGTTTACATGAACGCTTTTCTCCCTGAACTGTTTGCCTGGACACGACCACGGAGGTTATTCTTGAACTTCCTCGCCCTGTTATGGCCATAAGGGCCATCCCAAACCTATCTACGCTCTCTGTTGTAGTTCTCCAGCTCCACTGTGGTGATCCTCCACTTCACGTTGGTGGTATTCAGCCCCACCAGCTACGCAGTGGTGGTCACCAGCTCCGTCTTCACCGTGGTGGTCCTCAACTCTGCAGTGGGGTTCTTCAGGCTCCTCTGCTCTGCCATGGGGCTCTTCAGTCCAGTCTTCCTGGCTGTGGTGGTCATCTGCTCTGCCATGGGGATATTTTGCCCCATCCACTTTGCTGTGGTGGTCATCTGCTCCGCCATGGGGATCTTTTGCCCCATCCACTCTGCTGAGGTGGTCATCTACTCCGCCAGGGGGATCTTTTGCCCGATCCACTCTGCTGTAGTGGTCATCTGCTCCGCCATGGGGCTCTTCAGTCCCGTCTTCCCGACTGTAGTGGTCATCTGCTCCGCCATGGTGGTCTCCAGCTCTGCTGAGATGGTCTTCATTCCCGTCAGCCGCTCTGCCTGCTCTTCCCTGGTGCCCTGCTCTGCCTCTGTCTCCTGGCCCTCTTCCTTTCCACGGACCTGAGATTCTCCTCGTTATGATCTCTAATATTTATAACCCACTTAAAAAGCTTCAATGGCCCTCTCCAAATTGGCACCCTAAGCTCCGTGACTGGTAGTATTGTGCTGCTGCGGACTTGGCAGCAGTGCGCATCAAGGACGCATAGCAGCCTCAAACTTAAAATGATTAATGGAACACTGTACGGTCTCATGGACTTAATGAATATGCACATTTCATTTTATATTTAACAATATTATTACAACATTATTTTCCAGTTATCTCTGTAAAGCTGCTTTGAAACCATCTGCATTGTAAAAAGCGCTATATAAATAAAGGTGACTGAGACTGACATATGATGGCTATTGTATTATTGATATTTGACCATAATTGTTTTTGTTTTTTTGGACAATTTTTCTAAATGTGTTAATTGGGTAACACTTTATTTTAAAGTGACATAGTTAGAAGTTACTACATGTACTTACTCCAGTATTATAAGTAGATTATGCATGATTACAAGTAACTAATCATAAACCAAACCCTGACCCTAACTGTAACTCTATAGTAAGTACATGTAGTAATTAAAATTATTAGTACTTGTAATTATAATTACTAGTACTAATATGAGTTAGTACAGAGGTCTTCAATCCTGCTCCTGGAGGGCCACTGTCCTGCAGAGTTTAGTTCCAACCTGCTACAGCACACCTGCCTTTGTATATTCAAGTGATCCTGAAGAGCTTGATGAGCTGATTCAGGTGTGTTTGATTAGGGTTGGAACTAAACTCTGCAGGACAGTGGCCCTCCAGGAGCAGGATTGAAGACCTCTGCGTTAGTACAATGTAACTGTCAACTTAAAATAAAGTGTAACCACTAATTGATCTGCACATACTAGTATCTATTCATCCACATGATTAATTATTCGATTTCTTTATCTCAATGGATTTCTTGATTTAATATTTAAACTCAAATATGGACTGAAATCAGCTACCTTCATTACCCCTTACCTTCATCTCCAAATGGACCGCTGCATTTCACACAGCTAAAGCATTCTGGATGCCAGTTTTTGTCCAGCGCTGTCACCATTTTCTGAAAAGTAGAATAACAGGGGCAAGGTAAGAATAGAGCCAGATAATACATAAATCTATGGGAGTTGAAACTGATTTACAAATTAGAATGAACAACTTCAAACTACACATTTAGGGGAATTAATGCCAAAAACAATGTACTGTATGTGAAAACACTCAACAAATCTGTAATACTTTCTCTGTGTACTAATGCTGTATTGCTGTAACAAATGTCCTACTCACGCTAATCCATATATAGGCAGTGAATAGCGATCAGCATAAAGCTTTTTTAAAAAAGAGACAAAAGTTGATGCGACACGTGTAGTATATTCCAAGTGTTCTGGGGGTATACAATACAAAATTGAATGTATTATTTATAAAAAATTCTGGCGTTGGTCTTTGCACTGTTATGCAACATATTAAGCACCACAGGTCACTCCGTCTCTCCCCGGGAAAAGCACATAAATTGTGAGAAATAAAAAATGCAACATGAAATACAATGCCTAGAAATCCCCCCAAACGTATACTTTCTTCAATAAGTTAAATATCTCCGGACCGGAACTCTTTTTGTCTGATGACGGTCAGAATGAGTTGACAAATGTGAACGTGATAACTTCTTGTTACGACTAGCACAATGGATATATTCACCTCCGAGAAGAAGGTTCATGGATTGTATTTTATGTCACGTTGTTGAAGCACCAAGAATAGAAGTGCCGTAATGAGAACAGTATGGAAAACAAATGTAAGGTCACATTAAGATTAGCTGATCCTCTGTCGTTTTCATATAATCGCATGAAAATTATTGATATACATTGTCAGAGCTGGATCCTGTGAGGCCCCAGGACATACGTCTTGGGAGATCCCCCAACACCTGCCTTCCCTATAGTAGCAGACCTTTGTCCTTAAGTGAGGGATAAAAAAAAAAAGTTAATTATGGCAGTTCTCTCATGACAACTCTCTGAGAGATTGGTATGGTAATGGTAATGGATATGGCAATGTTAATGCATTTGGTCTTGGCGGAACAGATCTGCTACGCCGCTGCTGCAGCTACAGAGCAAGTACAGAGACTTGCTACTACCAATACATTCACAGACATTACTGTGAACATGTAAGACATGCTGCTGCTGCATATGTAACATAGATGAAATAACCCTCTGCAGCAGATTTATACAGGTCGAGCTGGGGAAGGTGGATGATTTCTGAAAGACTGCTGTAGGCTGCTAACAGCAACACAACCGGTATTTGTTTAAATGTTAAGCCGCAACTCACTGACCACTGATGGAATAGCAACCAATCAGCTGCTCTATATAGATTATGATCCAAACGCTACCAAATGAGGAAGGACCTATCAGCCTGTGCCATCTAGAGTTTCATGCCAGAACTAGGTTATCTGTCATGACAACTCTTGGAGAGATTGGGTTGGTAATGGTAATAGATATAGAAATGTTAATGTTTTTGGTCTTGGCGGAATAGCTTTGCTACGCAGCTGCTGCTGCAGAGTAAGAACCGAAACTTGCTAATGCCAATACATTCACATACATTGCTGTGAGCATGTAAGACATGCTGCTGCTCCACATGTAACGTTCATGAAATAACCCCCCAACAAAGCAGGAGACAAGACATTAGAAAAGTGCAGAGCTCTCCCCCATGCAAACATCCTTTCCAGATAGTTAAAGGCTGTATAGCCAATGCCACAGTTTCCCCGCTGCTCTATATTTGAGTTTGGAGCACAGTTGTGCAACAGCTGAAAGAGACTATTGCTATACATTTGTAAGGCACTTTTCACCCTGCACAGATGTACAGGTTAACCCTTAAAGACCTAGAACATTTTTGGGGCACCTGGCTCGCCAGTACTTTTCTTTGTTTTTCTAACCCATTCTAACAGTCAGCATCAAGTGCTATATATAATTTTAAACAGGAAAACCTGAGGTTTCCATCTAGTTTCATTTAAAGTCCAAGTTTTACATTTATTTTGTCTGAGAATGGATGAAATTAACAGAATTTTAAGAAAAACTCCAGCAAAAAAATGTGGTGTTTTTACTGTGAACTCAAAAAGACCTTCCTGAAGTTCTTTTAGAAAATTAGACTTGGTTGTTTTAAACTTCCAATGTAACAATTCCTCAGCAGGTTATAGCCATTTATTGTATTATTATAGGCATTTTTGAGTAAAAACAGGTGTATTTCAAAATTACACATTATTAGATGTGTCCGAAAAAGTTCAGGAAGTAAAGTAAAAAAGAAAGATTGTTATATAATAACAGAACACTGAAGCAAACATATTTCTTCAGAGAAATACATTATCATTTGAACATGAACAACAAATGCAAACAATGTAACAAATAGCGGCAACTGTTTTGTGCAATATAAATACTAATGGTGCAATAAAATATACTGAGTGTAAATGAACAAATGGTGCAAATGATATTATACAAATTGAAGAAAATATACGGAGTGAAAATGGTGCAAATAATCTTTACAAACTAAATGCAGATATAGAGAATTACAATGAGTGCAACTGAACAAATGGTGCAAATAATCTTCACAAACTTCATACAAGTAGATAATTATAAGAGTGCAAATTAACTGTCACGTTACGCTAAATAGAACCCAAGCGCAGACAGTAACTTTCACAAAACACGGTTTATTTATAACCGGAAAACAAAGACCCACAATGGGGCAAACAAACAGTAACTAAGACAATAACTAGACTTGACAATAAAATGGAACTGGAACATTAACAGACAGATCACAATACTCACAGAACCAACAAGACAAACCAGCACTGAAGAACAAACACCGAAAGCTTACATAGAACACATAATCACAAAGGTACAGGTGACACTGATGAACATCAATACTAACGAGGGAACAAGGGGCGTGGTAAGGACACATGATCACAATCACAGGTAACACTGATACAACATTAACAAGGAAACGAGGTAAAACAAGACAATGCAAACACATAGCCCAAAACAACCGGCCATGTGTTTGCACACAAAACAAGAGACAAATACATGACATTAACAAATGGTTCAAATCTTCTAAATAACAAATAGAGGGAAATATACTCAATGCTAATAAACAAATAGTGCAAATAATCTTAAAAAACTAAACACAAATAGATAAATATACAGTGCAAATGAACAAATAGTTCAAGTAATCTTCACCTATTTACATGAGGTGACCCCCTGCTCCTATGCCACTAACTGAAGCCTTTTCGGTGGGCGACAAGACGCAGTGCCACATCACTCCGTGCACACTTCCAAATAGTGCGCTTCTTGCAGAGCACACAGTACCGCCAGCCCTTTGTTGCCGTTTCTGCTGACCTTCGTCTCTCAAATCAGGAACTCCCCTCCTCCCCCTCCTCCTCATCATCATCACCTACACAGGCCAATGACTCAGGTAAGCACTGTGGTGCTCTGGGTGGCACCTCACAGCCTTTTGGGACTCCACACAGTTCTGCAGACAACTCCTCCATGAACTGGCTGTGAGACATGGGAACTGTCTCTGATGTCCAACACATCTCTTTGTGCAAAATATAGCTGTTGGCTGCAGCTATGTCAATGAAGCAGTGTCCTATACCACCTGTTGGACCTTTTGTGCACAGAGTAATATTGGAGGAGCTGATCAGGAAGGTGTACCCCTCCCATGTATTTGTTGTAGTCTAGCACACAGCAAGGTGCTGTGATGCTTTTTTTTTCTGCCACCTCTGTTTCTGTTTCACTGTTGTACACGTTTCTGGTGACAGTGCCTTGGTGTATGGTGGAGCAAACTGACACTACTCTCGTGTCCATCCATTTCACTAACAACAGTTCCTGATGTCTGATCAATCAGATTGAACCCCTGGGGCTCTGTAATGTCAGTGGATTGTTCTTTGTGTTAGGCAAATTCCTGCGTGAATCACGGAACATACCACATGCAACAAAACCATTGGCATACAAGTCTCTAAAAGGTTTTGGGCTATAGAAATGATCAACATATAAATTATAACCTCTGTCCAAGAATGATGGATCCATGAGGCTGCTGACAACATCATACGAGAGACCCTGCCCTGAAACTAATTGGCTCTTTCCAGTGTAAATGATGAAATCGCAGGTGTGCCCATTGCTAGAGCCTGCAAGCACAAACAGCTTCACACCCCAGTTGGCTTGGCCTTCATGTACTGTCTGAGTCCAATTTTGGCTTTTGTGGCCACCATTCTTTCATAAATGGCTTCCTAGGTTGCCACAATGCCTTGCATGTTTTATAGGGGTGTAAAGAGGATGGAGATGCTGGAGTGGCTCATACACTGGGGTGCCCTTTTTCCTGTCATTTTCAATGTCATGTTCTGAGTTGCTCAAGTGAACAGTTCTGCTTATTGCCATGAACCTATCTCTGGTCATGACAGAAGCAGGGAAGTGTACGCTTAGCTGTGATCCCTTCCTCCAGTAGTCTCTAACTCTTGGCAGTTTCAGAAGTGCCATATAAATCATAAGGCCCACATACACCAGGAATGTGGCAGGCTAAAGCTCTTCCCAAACAAACTTCTTCCCCTTAGCATGCTCCTTTTCTGCATTCATATTGGTGTTGTGACAGATTATCTTCACAGCTTTGTCACTAAAAAACTGTCTTAAATTTGTGCAGGAGAGTATGTTACACCCACAAAACCCTGTAATCCAGGGGTTCTTTTTGGGAAGCTGCTGGACATTGTCTGTCACCTCAGGTCCATTCCACCTAGCTCTTGGCTCCTCTGGGGCATGAGGTGTTGTATATCCCTGTTCCCTTTCTGCTCCACTGTCTCTTCCTCTCCCTCTGCCTGTCAGATGGGCTGGTATGGAGGAAGGATTTGGTGTGGCCCTCTGTCTCCTCTGTTGGCCCTCCAAAGGCCCATTCCTGGGTCCTCAGCTCCTAGCTCCTCTAGGGCATGAGGTGTTGTATATCCTTGTTCCCTTTCTGTTCTCTCTCTCTCTCTCTCTCTCTCTCTCTCTCTCTCTCTCTCTCTCTCTCTCTCTCTCTCTCTCTCTCTCTCTCTCTCTCTCTCTCTCTCTCTCTCTCTCTCTCTCTCTCTCTCTCTCTCTCTCTCTCTCTCTCTCTCTCTCTCTCTGGTATGGAGGAAGGATTTGGTGTGGCCCTCTGTCTCCTCTACTGGCACTCTCGACCCTCCTGGACACATCTGCAGGAAGTATGCTGATGAGCAGTGCATCTCCTCTCTCATCCTCTCGACTACAATAAAAAGGAAAGAAAACATGTATAAAATATATAATAACTGTATGTCTGTATGTAACTTCTGTAAAAGGCATTAATTCGGTCTATTGTGTATATTTCTATGCTTTTATTATTATTATTATTATATTAAATTGTACTACCTATATTTTTAGGGGTTCAAGCAAAGTGCTGAAACCGTATTGTAATTGTAAGGATTTTCTAAAACTGATCGTGCAGACCAAACCGTAAGTGCTAGAGACTTGAAACCCGGCCAGATGGTAGGCCTCAATTTGGGGAGAACCTATCAGAGTATGACCCCGACTGGCCCATAGGTGGCGCTACAGCAACCAAAAGTACAAAATCGCTCATAACTCTTAGACCATTTGTCCTAGACTCAAGTGTTTTATATCACTGTGATCCTTGGCTCAGGACGGACAAAACGTACATCCAATTTCAATTTCGGCCAGGAAAATTTTCTTTGATTTTCTTTTGAGTCTTTGATTTTGTCCAAAACCTACTTTCGCGAACTAGTCCTAGTTCCCTTTCAAGGGAACTCGAGCTGCGTTGAGACGCGGTGGGAACGCTCTGCGTGATTGCGTCGTGAAGCACGTGTATAATCAGTCCAATGGAAGAGCTAGACGTCATAGGCGGGTGACGTCATAGACCAGGAAGCTATAAAGCACCCCTGAAAACAGACCGCAACAGCTTCTGCGCCTTCAGCAAGCGATCTGTGTATTCTGTCCTTGTCATATTTATTGTTGTCTGTCAAGTTGCAATATATATATATATTATGGCAAAAGAGAGCAAGCAGCTTTGTGTTGTTCCCTGCCCACGTTATATCACGGGTGGGGACACACACATCAGCTTTTTGTTACTAATGGGGAGTGGAGCATGCCACAGTCAGTTCTCGAGGGGGCTGACTGTGAGCATTGCGAGAAGCTGTCCGTGAGGACGCTCCGCTCCCGCCGGGCGTTCTTCGAGGAGGACGTTTCGGTTCGCGCTCCCCGTGCGGGTCCCGCTGTTGCCGATGCACGGCGGCGACTCGCATTTTGGGGTTCGCAAACGGATCTGACAGCGAGAGTTGGGACGGGCCCCGCCCTATCTCAGCTTTCACCTGCCAGATCCAGTGCTGGCGATTTCCAGTTCCGAGGAATTGGTATCGTTAGTGTTTTGTTTAGAAAAAGAGAACAAAACAAATAAAGATATTAGAAAAAGGCAGATGTTTGAGTTTTCAATAAATGAATAAATAAGTCAGCTCATAACTCTGTTGAATAAAGAGGAGCTTTAAAAGGAGGTTTATCTAGTGCTGTTGCTAGTTAAATATTTTCTGGCCGGCTGAACATTATGAGAGTATAAGAGTTTATTAGATGAAATATATCTAAAAACAGAAAAACTCTGTATCTCAGCCTCCTCGTCGGGGACTGCCGTTTTTTCCCTATCTCCACACCACACTGAGGTGTCGAGATCGTGGAATAAGCCGGTTTCTATTTTGTGTTTAATGCCCAAACGTCTAACTATAGTAAGGCTATGGGTATTAAGTATCATGGTATGACAGTGCCTCGGGTTAAAGAGACGCTTACTAGCTTTCTCTCTCCCGAGTCGGCGTCATTATTTTTAACCCCGACGTTACCCAGCGCAAAAAAAAAAAAAAAAAAAAAAATGGGTAAATTATAAGGACATGGATGAATGTGAGGTTGTCAGCACTGACGCTATTCGAGAATTGCGTCGTGCAAAAACAAAGAAAGAGATAAACTATACTGGGAGGGACGGTTTCGAGAAATCGTTTCTCCTCTGCGTCCTCTGGGGGGCGACTCTCTGAGGAGGGTCGCAGCACGGCCAGTTCGGTTGTTTTCCTGCTGGTGGCCACGGAGTGATATATTTATATATATATATATATATATATATATATACATACGTATTTCTGATTTAAAAATAAAGAAAAAACAAAGAAATAAACCATTCAGCGGCGTTCCAGAGGTTTCTTCCTCACCAATCTAATGTTCCTGAGACTGCTGGGCGGAGCAGTCTCGGTCTACTAAGCTCCTCGCAGCACTGAGTGCAAACGAGCATCGCCATTTGGGCTCCTCCACAATCGGGGGACTTGGGTGGCGGTAGCAGTCTAGCCAGTTAGAGATATGCAAGATCTGAGGACGTTTTTATCTCTAAAAAAAGCTTGGACAAATAGGAAGCCCTGACGCCGAGGCTATCAGGCTTCTAAAGGGTGGTCCCCTCCGGGGGTAGGGATGGTTTTGAGAAATCGTTTCTCCTCGGCGCCCTCTGGGGTGCGACTCTCTGAGGAGGGTCGCAGCACTGCCAGTTCGGTTTTCCTGCCGGTTCGCCGTTCAGGGCACCAAGGTGTCAGTGTCCCCAAACGATCCTCCGAGGGGGGTCGTAGAGCAGTCAGTTCGGTTTCCCTGCCGGTTCGCCGTTTCAGGGTGCCGAGGTGCCTGCTTTTTCCAATGATCCTCCGAGGAGGGTCGTAGGAACTAAGTTATTTAGAGGTAGGCAAGATCTGAGGACTGTCGTCATCTCTAATAAAGTTTAGACAGGAAGTCCTGTCGTAAAAAAAAACAAAAAAAAAACGAGGCTATCAGGCTTCTGAGGGCTCCTCCGGGGCAGGGACCGTTTTGAGAAACCGTTTCTCCTCGGCGCCCTCTGGGGTGCGACTCTCTGAGGAGGGTCGCAGCGCTGCCAGTTCGGTTGTTCCCTGCCGGTTCGCCGTTCAGGGCACCGAGGTGTCAGCGTCCCCATACGATCCTCCGAGGAGGGTCGTAGAACGGTCAGTTCGGTTGTTCCCTGCCGGTTCGCCGCTTCAGGGCACCGTAGTGACTGTTCAACCAAATCCAGAGGCCAGTCTTGAGAGACTGGTTCCCCTAGTAGAATTTCTGGCAGCGTGGAAACTACTGCCACATATTTCTCGGTGGGTCCTGCACACTAAAGAAAAGGGGTTCAGAATTCAGTTCTTGTCCACACAGATTTCTAGGGGTCCTCCCCACTGTGGTGTACCCCGAGCAGGCTTTGGTTATGGAGCAGGAAGTACTGACACTTCTGCAAAAGGAGCTGTAGAAGGGGTTCCTCCTCCCGGCAGACAGTCAGGGTTTTACTGCCATTACTTCATTGTTCCGAAAGAGGATGAGGGATTGCGTCCTACTCTAGACCTGCGTCAATTAAACAGCAGGTCTCAGAATCTTAAGTTCAAAGTATGCTTACGCTAAATATGATTGTGTCACAGACTCAGTCCGAGGACTGGTTTGTCACAATAGACTTAAAGGACGCTTACTTATCTATCCATCCTCATCACAGGAGGTTCCTGAGGTTTGCTTTCAGGGGCGAAGCATACCAGTATCGGGTTCTTCCATTCGGCCTAGGTTATCACCCCGCACCTTTTACAATATGCGTGGATGCAGCTCTGGCTCCTCTGAGATTCCAGGGCATTCGCGTATTAAATTAAATCGACGATTGGTTGATTTTAGCTCAGTCCGAGCTTTTGGCAGTTCAACATCGAGATGTCGTTCTGTCCCACATAAGGAGGTTGGGGTTGCGGCTCAACACCAAAAGAGTGTACTCCTCCCAGCTCAGAGGACCACTTTTCTAGGTGTATTATGGGATTCGACAACAATGCAAGCACGTCTGTCTCCTGCACGTATTTCTGCGATTCTCACAGCCGTAAAGGAATTTAAAACTAGGTCAGTCACTCACTGCAAACAGTCTCTGAGACTGTTGGGGCTCATGGTAGTTGCGTCCAACGTAGTTACTTTTGGCCTTCTGTACATGAGACCCCTGCAGTGGTGGCTCGGGACCAAGGGGTTTTCTCCGAGGGGAAATCCGTTTTCGCATGGTCAAGGTCACGCGGCTATGCCTTCGTGCCTCGTCATGTGGAAGAAACCTTGGTTCCTCGCCCAGGGCCCAGTGCTGGGGGCTTCTTGTCGACGCGTCACGCTATCGACGGATGCTTCCCTCACAGGATGGGGGGCGGTCATGAGTGGCCGTTCGGTGAAAGGCCTTTGGTTGGGGCTCATGGCAGTTGCGTCCAACGTAGTTACCTTTGGCCTTCTGTACATGAGACCCCTGCAGTGGTGCCTCAGGACCAAGGGGTTTTCTCCGAGGGGAAATCCGTTTTCGCATGATCAAGGTCACGCGGCTATGCCTTCGTGCCTCGGTCATGTGGAAGAACCTTGGTTCCTCGCCCAGGCCCAGTGTTGGGGGCTTCTTGTCGACGCATAATGCTATCGACGGATGCTTCCCTCACAAGTCGGGGGCAATCATGAGTGGTTGCTCGGTGAAGGGTCCGGACAACACACTGATGGTCTCGTATATCAGAGCAGATATCCTGTTGAGGCAGGGGCTGTGGCCCGGGGAATGGAAACTTCACCCCGAGGTGGTGGAGCTTCTTAGGGAGAACTTAGGTCAAACTCAAGTCGACCTTTCGTATCGCTTGTACAATGCATTGCCCTTTGTGGTTCTCCCTCATGCATCCAGCTCCGTTTGGACTGGATGTGATGTATTAGGTGTGGTTCACGCTACAACTGTACGCATTTCCCGATATCTTTGCTCCTGGGAGCTCTGGATACTGTGGGCTCGGCCTCTGAGGGGGCCCAGCTCATAGACTCAGGTCTCTCGACCGAGGTCTTGGAGACCATACTCCAGTCTAGTGCTCCCTCCACGAGAAGACTAAATATGCATTGATATGGAAACCGTTCTCTGACTGGTGCAGAGAACGCCTTCTGAATCTTGTTTCTGCCCTGTTGGTACAGTACTTGATTTTCTGTAATGAATGTTTCTTTGCTGGGTTATCTCTGAGGAGAGATCCTTAATTTCGTCTTCTCCGTGGTACATGAGGCTGAGGCCTGCACGTACTTGGATTTGCACCTGGTATGGTGATAGTATTTCTTCACCCCAGGTCAGGTTGTATCTCTAGGTCCCTACTGAATGTGCGGGTCATTTGTGCTGCAGGCCTTCTGTCCTCCACCATTAATACCCCAGATCAGGAAAAACTTAATCTGTTATGCCCTGTCCGGGCTTTGGATGCATATGTCCACAGAGCTGCTCAGTGGCTTATTTCAGAACAATTATTTGTCTGCTTCGGGTCACCTAAGATAGGTTGCCCTGCATCTAAACAGATGATGAGCAAGTGGGTAGTTGAGGCTATCTCACTTGCTTATGAAGCGGCCGGACAGCCTTCACCCTATGGCTGTTCAGGCCCATTCTACAGAAGTATGGCTGCCTCTAGGCTTTAATTTCGGGAGTTTCCCTTCAGGATATTTGTAATGCGGCAGGCTGGTCCTCACCACATACATTTGTCAGATTTTATGACTTAGACCTCTCCACTCCTGGGGCTAGGTTGCTTGCTTCTTAGTGTGCGCAAGACTTCACACAGAACGGGCATTTGTCTTTATGGCGTAGTGGGTATGGGGTTCCCACCGCGTCTCAACGCAGCTCGAGTTCCCTTGAAAGGGAACGTCTCAGGTTACGTATGTAACCCTGGTTCCCTGAGAGGGAACGAGACGCTGCGTTCTCCTGCCATACTTCCTGCATGCCCTGATCGACTTGCTTCAGGCTTATCAGAAGCTGTCGCGGTCTGTTTTCAGGGGTGCTTTATAGCTTCCTGGTCTATGACGTCACCCGCCTATGACGTCTAGCTCTTCCATTGGACTGATTATACACGTGCTTCACGACGCAATCACGCAGAGCGTTCCCACCGTGTCTCAACGCAGCGTCTCGTTCCCTCTCAGGGAACCAGGGTTACATACGTAACCTGAGACGGTTTTTCACCCGATCGGAACCAACCCAGTGCAGAAATGTTCACTGGAGTCTGACTATCAAGAGTTATCGAAAAAAAGTTGAAATTTTGCATTTGGTTGGCTATAACTGGGTCATTTAGAAAAGGGGCGTGACAAAATACACTCAAAAGCCTATAAATCCTAAAGGAAAACTCAGAACTTCACAGAAATTGATGAGCATATGTGTCATAACATGGTGAAGAAGCATGCAAATCATCATGGAGATCAGACCTTAGGTGGCGCTATAACTGTCAAAAAGCTTTCATTCTTATTAGGGGTTCAAGCACAAAGTGCTGAAACCCTATTGTAATTGTAAGAATTTGTAAAACTGATCCGATTGACTTGAAAATTGGTATGCAGTGTCTTGGTCCAAGGTGCCATGTATGTCTATGAGGACATTGGCGTATTTCAAAAAACATGGCCACCATCGGCCAATGAAGTTTGAGCACCTTAAGACAAGGTTAACGGAGGCCGATCGGAATGAAACTCGGTGGGCATGTTCGACTCATGGCCCTAGAGGTCTGTAAGAATTTTGAAAGAAATCAGCCACTAGTTGGCGCTAACAAGTTTTATTGCTCTGTAATCACATGGTGTTTCACACATCCACCCAATAGGCATATCATTTGATAGATCTCCTAATACTGAACAACTTTGTCTCAAGAACCATTGCTGTCAATAGAATTGTTCATTAAATATTTGCAAATATGTTAAAAACCTACTTTTGCGAACTTTTGCATTTGGATTGCTATAACAGGGTCATTTAGGAAATGGGCGTGGCAAAATACACTCAAAAGCCTATAAATCCGAAATGAAAACTCAGAACTTTATGAAAATTGGTGGGCATATGTGACATAACATAGTAAAGAACCATGCAAAATTTTATGGAGATCGGACAATAGGTGGCGCTATAACTTTAAAAAAGCTTTGAAAACCATGTATTTCCTATGGTAAATTGCCTATATTGGCTGTAAATGGTCTTTTCCATCTATTATGTCAGTGGTTACATGCTTGCTAAATAAAACTTAATGTCTTCAATGCTTATGTGCTTAAAGGCCTTAAATGCTTGAACCCCGCTAAATGCTGCTTGCAGCTTTAATTATTATTGTATTTTATCTTTTTTATTGCCATGTCTGTAGTTTTTCTGTACTGGATGAAATGTTTGTATGTTGTGTGTCAACATGTTTGGCAATAAAGCACATTCTGATTCTGATTGTTCCTCCAGTTGGTTTGTAATCCTACCTCATATTCACATACACAGACTTCTAAACTGTTGATTTGACACAGACACAATATCCCCCTGCCAAGATTACTAGCAAAATTAATGGTATGAGCAACTGACTTTTTATGGAATGCATCTAAAATAAACAACCTAATGGTAAACTACAAAAAGGCCAATCCTGACCAAGTAATACACACACAACGCAATGATTGCCATTTATTTTGAAAATGTTTGTTGGTGTGTGTTGTGCCAGGATGTTTTCGACTCGACCACATAAACTTATGGCAAATCTATTAGGAAACTTGAATATACAAATGATGTCCTTGTTGTAGAGAAATAGCAAGCAATAAATGATACCCAAACTGCACAGTAAAATAATAATAATAAGGGAGGTTACTCACTTGTCTTCAAACGGATCGATCCCTTGGCTGTACTCCTCCTCACTGCATCACATATCTGCATCAGAATCGGAAGATTCCACCAGGTCATCGCTTAGCGACTCATTTGAAAAAAATATTCAAACATGTCCTCCGATGTGTACCGCTGTTTTGACGTATTTTTTTTGGTTTTCCAAAGTGCTGTTTCATGTTTTGCGCTCTGCACTGTGAGAAAGTGCTCTCATGCAAATGCTTTGCATACGAAGAGAGCCAGCTCCGCTGGGAGGTCCTAAGGGGCACACGTGTGTACCATCAACCTTACGCGTTACCCTTATGGACTCGTCTCCAGGATTAGGGCATCCAGGTTACCAACAGACCCTCTCGCTCCTCCATGAACATTACTGGAGTACAGAATGACTCAGGATTACTCCAGCAACAGTAAAGTTGTTTTAAAAAATGTCTTAGTTCCCTGAGAAGAAAAAGAGACACTGTGTCGATGACGACATTTTGAGGAATGCCTCTGCATGACTGTCGTCTGAAGCATGTGTGCAACTAGTCCAATCTTGATTGGGGCTGCGTCACCTCATGACGGCGAACCACTGAAGCTATAAAGGGAACCCAGCACAAGGCAGCCTTAGCTTCTGATAGGCTGAGGCAAATCACTCACAGGCATGCTGGAAGTATGGCAAAGGGACGCAGCATCTCATTCCCCCTCATTCCCATATTAGCTACATTTGGTCCCTTTTCACACACCTCTTGGAGTGGGTGCCCAGCCAATAAGGCCTTGGAGGTTGCCATAGGCAAATTAACTGGTGTTCTCTGCACCATGAAGTGAAAACTCTCCACTTTAAGTTATACAGTTTCCTCGTGGAGGGAACTCTAGGGTTTAAGATGGTCTCTACAACCTCTACAATACCCTGAAGTAGGTGCACAAGGTCCTTAACAATCTGGAACACACAGATGAAGGAACCTTGAAGTGAAGGTTTGCTCTACTGAGCTTAACCTTGTTGCAAAAGTATGTTTGTCTTCTGCCTCTCTGGGCCAGACACTCAGAACAGGAATGGATTTGGATGGATCATTGTGGCCTCCCTTTGTTTCAGCCACTACTGCTGAATCTGGAAGTCATAAGGAATTTTTATGGGTGTCACAGGCCAAAACCTTAGAATTAGTCTCTAGATGGGTGAAGGGCAAAAACTGCATGTGGACCAATGAGAAAATCTGTCCTTCCTGGGCTTGGTACCAGAGTTTTTCTTCTTTCCCTTTAAGAGGTGTCTGGCTGTTTTCCTAGCATTTTTATCTGATGGCGTTGGACAGTTTGTTTGTCCACTGTTACAGAAAGAGATGGGCCGTACCATTAACTGGGCATCCCAAAAGCAGTGAAGGAGAATGTCCGTGAGGATGAGATTCGCATCTGTCAAGAAGTATCTGAAAAAGAGAGCAGCTGCGAGCTGCGATAGATGTTGCGCACTGTTTGGGGTCCAAGCGTCTGAACGAGTCAATTCCACAAGCTGTCATCTTTCACTTCATTATAAGGAGATACAGTGAAAGCAGTGTGAAAAGCTGCAAAAACAACCTGTTTCTTCGAGATCATGGCTTGTTCTTCACTGAAGATTTAATAAAGGAGGACAGAGAATCAAGGCAGAAAATGTGGCCAATGATTAAAAAGGCATGAGAGGAGGCCAAATCTGTATACTTTGTTGGTGGTTGAGGTTTTATTGATAGCATGGAAACTCTATTCCATTCTATTAACTTGTTGAATTTATCTCTTATCTCTTTTAAAGTGAAGGGGTTTTGTAATAGTATTAAAAGAAAAGCATAATTTCTATTTACTAGACAATACAGGGCTGATTTCTGTTATATACAAGAAGCTTGTTCAGGTAATGGTTATGGCAAATTCTGGAATGCTCAATGGGTGACTTCAAAATGGTTTTCTCATGGTTCAGAACATTTTGGGGTAATAACTAGTGCTGTCAATCGATAAAAAAAAAACAACTAGATTTATAACAAAAATTCTGTGATTAAAAACATTAAAGTCCCCTTGTAGTCAATAATTCTATCCCTTAAACTAAACTTTGATCACCAAAAGTTTCTTTTAAAAAACATGCCTTAAAATAGCTTAAATGTGTTTGCAATATTTGTATTTGTATTTGAATTGTATATGCAAATTAGCCTTGCCTCCACTCACTCAGCTCAGAGATCCACTTGTTGACGATCACACAGTTGACATGATTGGTTATCTTTGGTTCACTGCAGTTTTATGTAGTAAATACTCAGCAATTCTGTAGATTTATGAATTTGCACATGGTATGTCTTAAAGCATATTAAAAACACCACATAGAAATACAAACAACATTAAAAGCTGGATTTTCACTACAGGGGAACTTTAAAGTTTTTAATAAAATTTTTAAATATATTTTTACAATGTAATAATTTCACAGTTAATCTCCAAATTAATGTAGAAATAACATGAAGACAGTATATTTTAAATACTTGTTTAAAGGCATTTTTTATGAATGAAGGCCAGTATCACCGATACTAATACAGCTACTGTTTCAATAAAAATTTTTGTAAAACATTAATCATAGCCATTCAATATTACGGTGTGATTGAAAGCTATCAATTTTATTATTTATTAGGTTTAAAAAAAATAACAACTTTTAATTTAAGTGAACTTAAAAACAAACCTCATATAAACCCATAATAAATGTCTTATTTACCTGTGCCCTGTCTAACAGGTAGGAAATATACAGAAATTGAATAAAGTTATCAAACAGTCTGCAATGCATAAATTATAAATTAAATATAGTTGATTCATTATTAAAAGCTAAAAGTTCATAAGTCAAGAGCAGTGAGTAATTTTCTCTGTTACCTTTGTTCTTTGATTAACATTAATGACAGACAGCATTAGTGGCTGCAGTCACTTTAAGATCTACCGCTGCCGCACATGCAGATCTCACACGCGTCCCAGTTTCTCACAACTCTTTACGTTGATTTAAGACTTTATTTAACTCATTTTTATGACTGTATTTATGAGGACACTCGACAAAACAGACATTGAGGGAAACACATATTTGCGTAGGCACCAGGGCCAGCTGTGCGCTAGTGCATTTGTGCCGCAGGGAACCTCAATCAGGGCTTACCACAGAGCACAATGGGAGGATTCCTGGGAGACGAACAGGCCTTGCAGAATCCACTCCAAATCAGATGGACCACCTGGGGATGGAGTCTCCATTCTCCATGGTCTGAGACCTGACGCGAGAGTGCTTCGGCTGCACGATTGCTGTCGCCCGGAATGTAAAAGGCGCACAGTCACTTCAGTTGCTGCTGACTCCAGAGGGAGAGATGGAGGGGGAGTTGTGACAAGAGTGGATTCCACCCTGGTGATTTATACGCCACTGTCGCTGTGTTGTCCGTCTGGACCAACACGTGCTTGCCCTGCATTAACGGTCGAAGCCTCCTCGGGCACAGCCAACAGCTCTAGGCAGTTGATGTGCCAGTGTAGGTAAGGCCCAGTCCAGGACCCTGAAACTGCAAGTCTGTTGCCCATGATGCCCCAGCCTGTCTTGGAGGGGTCTGTTGTGACAACAACATGACTTGACACTTGTTATAAGGGAACCCCCGACCATAGAAATGCAAGGTCCGACCAAGGTCTGAATAGGCCGCGACAGATCGGCATGATCGCCACGTGATGTGTGCCGCAGTGCCATGCCCATCTCGGGACTTGAGTCTAAAGCCAATGCTGTAGTCGTCTCATATGCCCCAGGAGCCTCTGAAAATATTTCAGTGGACCCGCTGTCTTAAGTTTGAACAATTTCAAGCAGTTCAGCATTGACTGTGAGCAGTTCAGCACTGAGCACAGTTTTTGGAAAAGCGTGCTGTCATGGCGACCGAGTCCAACTCCACACAGAGAAAATAGATGCTCTGAGCAGGGGAGAGCTTACTCTTTCCCACTTGACCTGAAGTCCCAATCGGGCTTGGTGCTGAAGGACTAGGTCCCTGTGTTCGCATACCAACTCCAGAGACTGAGCTAAAATCAGCTAGTCGTTGAAGAAGTTGAATATGCGAATGCCCACTTCCCTTAACAGGGCAAGGGCAGCATCCGCAACCTTCGTGAAGACATGAGAAGAAGACAGAGACATCCTGAAAGGGAGGACCTTGTACTGATATTCTTGTCCTTCGAAGGCAAACCAAAGAAACGGTCTGTGCTTAGGAAGATTGAGACATGAAAGTACTTGTCCTTCAGGTCTATCGCCACAAACCAATCTAGATGTCTGACATGTGAGCATGGGTCTGACCATGAGTATCTTGAACGGGAGCTTGTGCAGGGCCCGATTCAGAAAAACAGTGGTGTCCTCGTCTTGTTCTGAGGTGAAAAAGGCACCTGGCAGTATAAGGTTCTTCCCTCCTGGCAACCACCTTGGGAACGTCCACGTACCCTCGCGCTGTGCCACCATCGAGGGTAGTGAGGACTCTGTGTCTCGCTTGCTGTGCCATTCCCCTCTGAGGATGGGATACGAGTGCTTATTCGGCTCCTCATGTGAGTTCCCCGGCTGGTGAACCCTCTGGGGGGAGTTCCTTCAGCATCCTCGGCAGTCAGATGCAGCGGAGGCAGGTCTTGTACTTGTGTACAAGTTGGTCAGCCCCTGTTCTAGACTATATGCCCATATGTTGTGATTACCCTCTTTAGCAGATCCCATATGTGTATTCTTCCACGGTACGGCTTCCCTGTGTCTTTCCCTCAGCAGAGTCCACTCTGCCATCTCTGTAACAGTATTGACTTCATCCCTGAACAAGGCTGGATTTACTGCAGAGATCTTCCATATGTAGCACTGCCCTAGCGGTCAGTCCATATGTGTAATCCCAAATGTTACCTCCCTATGGGCAGGATGTGGTCTCCATAGCGTTACTTTCCATTTGGAACAGGCGAGATGCAATTCGCCAGTCACCTTCTTCAGGGAACAGGGGTTAAATTAGTAAGCTAGACCTTCCCCATAGTGTTAGCAAACTGTATGCTACGTCTTTTGTTCCCTCTCTGAACCAAGGTTACATTAGTACGTTAGTAACCGAAGACGATTTCTATAAAACATTCGACTGGGTAGAGCATCAGTTCATCTTTGACAAGCTTAAGAAATTTGATTTTGTTTTTTTGTTTTCTGCAGCCATTTAATAAAAATGTCAACTGTTACATTAATTTATTAAATGGTACTTCCATTCTGTCTCTTCATTCCTATTTGTATTAGTGAGCTTCTTTCTTCTCATATCAAATCAAGTCCAATGAAAGGTATCACTATCGTTGATATAGAGATTTAAAAAAAAAAAATCAATTAGCCGATGACATTACACTCTTAATTCAAAACAAAAAAACAGATTTCTGTGGCTATTGATTTTGTGAATTTGCAAGGGGCATCTGGTGTATACTGAATTTGGCTAAATGTTAGCTTATGGCCATCAAGGAATGTTCTGAAGCATCTTATTATGGTATTCCCTTAAAAAATTAGGTTCAGTGTTTGGGAATAGTGACTAAAGATCAATACAGAAGGTGTTTAGTAAATTTCAATCATATTATTGAAAAAAAACTAAAAGGAAATTAAATCAATGGCTTATAAGATATCTTTCTTTAAGGGGCAGATTTTTAATTACAAAGGCAGAAGGTATTTCTAGACTAACTTATGCAGCAATGGCTTCTTAATAACAAATTATGTAAAGAGATTGATCAAATACTGTTTGACTTTATGTGTAAAAACAAAGGCAGAAGGCATTACATAAATTACATTGCAGAAGGCATTACATAAATAAAACAGTTATCATGAATTCATATGAAAATTGTGGCCTAAATGTTTTGGATTGTAAAACATGAATGTATTTTCACAGACAAGCCTAGTTTTAGACTAAAATGCATGGTTGAGCTGTCTTAACTGAAAGCAACTTGCACTGACATACAGGGCCGGTTCTAGACATTTGGAGGCCCTAGGCAATATTCATGTTGGAGGCCCCCCACCGCCAATAAAAAAACTCTTGGAACAAATATGATTCCTAACCTTTTAATTTATACAACATTTAATTTTAAATGTTTTTACTTACACAGTACATAAGTTTGGACACATTACTATTTTTAATGTTTTTGAAAGAAGTCTCTTATGCTCATCAAGCCTGGATTTATTTGATCAAAAATACCGAAAAATAATATATTATAAAAATTTAAAATAATGGTTTTCCTATTTTACTATACTTTAAAATATATTTCTGTGATGCAAAGCAGAATTTAGTGTCATGTGATCCTTCAGAAAACTTTATAATATTCTGATTTATTATCAAATGTTAGAAATGGTGCTTAATATTTATTTTATAACCTGTGATACTTTTTTTCAGGATTTTTTTTTTATTATTATTAAAAAGTTGTTTTAAAAAAGTCTTCACTATCACTTTTTATATATTTAACACATCCTTGCTGAATATTCCTGTTTTTTTTTTTTTTTTTTTTTTTTTTTTGTATTTCTGATCAAATAAATGCAGGCTTGTAGAGCATAATAAAAAAACTTCTTTCAAAAACATTCAAACTAGTAATTGGTCCAGACTTTTTACCAGTAGGCTACTGTATGTGCATATTAATCAAACTTCATCTAAGGTAATCTCTTTTTTGTTTAATGAAGATGTTATTGTTATTGTTATTTTGCTGTTTTATACAATTTATTCACAGTTCCAGAATACCACTTCAGTGATATATGCTTTTATCATTTTTTTCATAGCTGGTATGGGCAGGATTTTTCCCTCCCATTTAATCAATATTGACTGCAGATATTGTCATATTATTAATATAAGTAATATGATATTATGCATTGCATTGCTACCTTAAATATGCTATACACAAATCAAGTGGACGAGAAAGACACGATCGCTACTGATTAGAAAAAAAAAAATCTAAACTGATATTATTGGCAATATTATTGGCGTAAGTAGGCTGATGTCAGACAGGGTATAATCTAATCATCAGGCGAATTTAGAAGATAGACCAATGAGATCCTTTATTTGAAACATTTAAAAATGTTGTAGTGTGTTGGCTTTTTAACTTTGAATACAAACGTCTTGACTTTTACTTTTGTAGCGTTTTTAGTCAGCTCCCGACGCGATGTTATTCATTGTACGCGCAAATTCAAAGCGTCGCGTCTGGGCACGTTAATGACGCTCGCGCTCTTTTAAACTCGTAATAAAGCGGTGAATGATTTTTCCAGAAATGACGCTGATCTACAGTACAAGTTTATATTTAGAATACATTGCAATCACTCCAAAATAGATGACGACAACGCACACACCTGCATTACGAGCTGTGCTTCTTTGCGTGCCTATTTAGGCTTTTGCTTCGCAGCACCTGATGGGCTGGCGTTAATGTGACGTAATGTAACAGTCTATGGTTAAGATAAACATCGTCACTATTTTTAGTTAATTAATAAATATTGAAATAAATTGTAGGACATTTGTACATTTTTTTATTTTTGTCCCTCTGTCTGGGCCCCATCCCGCCAATCGGGCCCTAGGCACGTGCCTAGTTTGCCTTTGCGTTAATCCGGCTCTGCTGACATATCTTAAAACGTTTTAGTGTAATTTTTTTTGTTTCTCCAGCAATGTTTGTTTTCTTCTTCTATAGCCCCTTTCACACAGCGCGTTGATCCCGGGAAATTGCTGGGAAATTGCCAGAACGCCTTCTGTGTGAACGCAAACACGACCCGGGATCAATGCCAGGTTGGGGACCTAGTAACATTGCCAGGATCAGTCCCAGAACGCGCGCTATGTGAACAAAAGCCGTAATCAATGCCGTGTCGTAATGATGACGCTGAAGTGAAGTGAAAGCAGGCTAGTGAAATGGTACGTAATGCACTAGTTTATGATCGAATCAGAGAAAAAAATGCACAAGCGTGGTTTCTCCAGAGAGAAATCACAGCTCATAAGCAAACTATAGACACTGCTGAGACATTACATGTCACATCGATGTCACATGTCTTTACGGGATTTTTACGGGTTGTGTGTGAACGCACTCTCTGATTCCGGAAAATCACTGGCAGTGTGAATGAAAGAAAAAAATCAAACGAACCCGGGTCAAATCCCGGGTCGCTTTATTCGTGTATTTTCCGGAATCTCTGTGTGAAAGGGGCTTCAGTCACATTTTTAAAAAAATATACTGAAATGACTTAATTTAACTAAGGCCTAGCCCTGTCTGTAAACCAGACCTAAATAATATGTTTAAAGTTAAATGTCTTAGTCTAATTCCATTTGAACTTTTGGATTCCCTTCCCCATTCTTTTAAACCTTGGTAATGTAAATTTACCAAGTAAATTTATTGTAAATTTATTGTAAATTTTAGGCCTTTTTATCATGGTCCCTGATTTTCAAACATAACTTTTCACCTCATAACTATTACATATGGAACAATAAGGACATATAAACGCAAATCTGTTTTTTTTTTTAAACATTGGTTTGATAATGGCATCATATTGGTGGATCAGTTATGCAATTTTAATAGTTATCTTTTCACTTAAAATGGGGTTTTGGCACATTATAAGGTTCTTGTAACACCAGGGGACTATTCAAAAGTTCCCTTTCAAAAGCTACTTTCAATGCTGCACTTGATTTAAAGCGCTATGGTGAAAAAGAACAACTTCGTTTGACCGGTTGTGAACACGTGGCAAACACGCCAAAGAATTTGGCTTTAAATAACCTCTGACGATGACGTAATCGGAATGCGCATGTCAGAGGCTATAAATAGATGCGTGACAAGTGTTCTCATCAGGTTCTTTTCTCTTCAGAACCGCATTGTGTACTGTGTTTGTGCTCTACAAACTTTTCTCTCAAACTATATCGGTTTGGGAGTTAGTTTTGCTAGGCAGGAATAAAGCCTTTTCATACTCTCTTTCTCTTTCTCTCCTAATGAAAAGAAAAGAGTTGAAACAAAAGAAAAAGATTTGTAGTTATCAGTATGTAGTTATCTCAGACAATGATCCTCATGATTACTGCATACTGTGTTTGGGGGAACGTCACGCAGTAGCAGCCCACTGCCTTTGAGATCTCCTCTAGTGACAATAGATTGTACGATGAGTTACTCAAGGTAGTCACTTGCGCTGTGGACAGTCTTCAGTTAGACTGGCCACAGGAACAAGAGAACCCCAGACGATCCAAGTTAGATGACATATTTCTGTCGGGTGGACAAGGGGAGGCATCAGAGAGATGATCCCTCCCCTTCTTTCCAGATTTACATGACAAGTTATCTAAATCTTGGAACAAGCTTTCGTCGAACTATCGTTGGTGCAAAGGCACAGGTTTATACGATGATGCCCCAGGTTGAAGAGAGGCTCATGGTCTATTTCTCCCCATGGCAGCGCATCATCATTAAAAAAGCCTGCGCTTCCCTCTAGACCGTGCAGAATCACATCCACTCTGGTAGGGAAAGCTTTTCAGGCGGCGGGTCAGGCTGGTGCTGCCCTGCACACCATGGCGGTGATACAGGTGTACCAGGCTTACCTGTTTAAATAGCTGGGCACGAGAGGAGGAAACGTCAGTGAGGAGCTGCGCCATGCCACAGATCTGTTTCTCCGTGCGACTTCCTCCAGACAGCCCATGCCATTGGCCGTTCTATGGGTGCTATGGTAGCTACTGAGAGACATCTGTGGCTAAACAGATAAAAATTTTCCACATGATGCTCCCGTGTCGCCTGCCGGTTTATTAGGTGATTCAGTCCACACTGTAGTCAGTAGATTCAGGGAGGCTAAAAAACACGAGGAAGTGATCGATAAATTCCTCCCTCACCGTGCCCAGGCCACCCAGCCCCAACCAGGTCCAGCTTCTCAAAAACAAGAAGCTCAGAAAACAGAGCATGGTGAGTCGCGCTCCCCCCGTAGAGACTAGGGACCGGCGTACCACGCTCCACCACCTAAAAAGAGGCTGGACTTGAGATCTTTAACCTCAGAAAAAAAGAAGAGGTCCTGAAGCTTTTGCGCCCAGGACCGAAGAGGTGTGCCCCACCAGAACAGGGTGTTGCAGGATGCTAACGACAGACGCTTCCCTGACGGGCTGGGGAGCGGTCTTAGATGGCCATCCAGCTCAAGGGGTGTGGAGAGGCCGTCATCTCGACTGTCACATCAATTGCCTCGAATTGAAGGCTGTGTTTCTGGTCCTGAAATACTTCCTCCAGCAGTTAAGAGGCTACCAAGTTCTGGTGTGGGGGGACAGCACTGCAGTAGTCACCTTTATAAATCGCCAGGGCAGACTGTGTTCACACTGTTTGAACAAACTTGCACGGTAGGTTCTGCTTTGGGCTCAGGACAAGTTCCTGTCCCTCAGGGCGATTTACATTCCTGGAAGCACAAATGTAGGAGCAGATCTATTGTCCAGACGGGAGGTCACAGACGGGGATTGTAAGCTTCATCCCGATGTGGTCAGTCAGACCTGGGAAAGATATTACGAAGCAGAGGTGGACCTATTCGCTTCAAACAGGGCAATGTCCCCTCTACTTTTCACTGACTCCTCCAGCCCCCCTGGGTCTGGAAGCCATGGCCCAGGAAGCGTCTATATGCGCTTCCACTGATCGCCCTACTCCTGGGAGTCCTGGCGAAGGTCTGTCAACAAGGGTCATGCCTCTTGCAAATAGCACCTTGTTGGCCGACCAAAGTCTGGTTCTCAGAAATAATATATCTCCTCAACGGCTTGCCGTGGGCGATACTGAACAGGAGAGACCTTCTGTTTCAGGCGCAGGGGGCGATATTCCATCCCCAGCCAGAGCTATGGAATCTTCATGTCTGGCCCCTAAGGGGAACCGGCTGAGAGATGATGGACTTCCAGCGGATGTGATTGAGACCATTCTGAGTGTTAGGGTTCCTTCCACCAGAAGAATGTACGCCCTTAGGGGCGCGTCTTTGAAAGGGGGTGTGCTACACATCATGCAGAACCAGTCCTCTGCCAGATTGTTTCAGTGCTGGAGTTTTTGGAGGAAAAGTTGTCAGCAGGCACATGTTCTGCTAATCTCAGAGTTTTTGTGGCAGCCATTGCGGCTTGCCACGCTCTGATTGATGGGGTTTCGGTGGGGAGACACCCTTTGATCACCCGCTTCATTCATGGAGCCAGATGACTGAGGCCTCCTGTCAGAGTCAAAGTTCCTTCATGGGACTTAGCCGTGGTCCTTGAGGGGTTAGTCGACAACCCATTTGAACCACTAGAGTCAACGCTGAAAAATGGTTTTCCTTATGGTTATCTCATCACTAAAGAGGATTGGGGATTTCCAGGCTCTCTTGGTTTGGCCATCCTGCTTTAGACTTTATCCCTGGACTAGTTAAGGCAATTTTTTTTTTTGCACCCTCACCCAGACCATCTCCCAAAAGTGAAATTTTCGACCATACATCCGGTCTTCCTTGAAGCCTTCTGTCCCCCGCCGTTCACTTTGGCGGAGAAGGTGAAACTCCACTGACTGTGTCCAGTTCGTGCTCTTCAGATTAACGTCAACCACACTAGCCAGTGGCGTAAGTCAGAGGAGCTGTTCATTTGTCATGCGGGCCGTAATTGGGGGTGGAAGCCACAAAGCAGGCTACGATGCTATCGCCAAAGCCTATGAGGCACACAGTCAAGCTTCGCCTCTAGGCATTAGAAACAGAAAATACTATATAGCCCGTTTCACACAGAGATTCCAGAAAACACACGGATAATGTGTCCCAGGATCGTTTGATTTTGGTTCATTCACACTGCCAGTGATTTTCCGGAATCTGTGAGTGCATTTCACACACATCCTGTAAAGACCCCGTAAAGACACGTGACGTCAGGATGTGACGTGTAACGTACGCGTCGAAAACATGTACACTAACGCATCGCGTACCGTTCCACAAAGCTGGTGAACGATCTCAGCTTCAGCACAGATTGTAAGGAGCTCCCTGGTCTCTTTTCGTTCTTTCTTTGTTGATGATGAACACAAACTTTCTTCAAAGAGCAACAGAGTCGTGTGATGGCATGTGCATCATCACTATGTCACACCCCTTACGGCATTGGTCCTGGCTTTTGTTCACACAGGGTGCGTTCCGGGACTGATCCCGGCAATGTTACTAGGTCCCCATCCCGGCATTGATCCCGGCATCAATCCCGGGACGTGTTTGCGTTCACACAGAAGGCACTCTAGCAATTTTACGGCAATTTCCCGGGATCAACGCGCTGTGTTAAAGGGGCTTATGACAGACAGAAATACTATATCACCATGCACAATTATAAATCTCCCACTGTCATTCTCAAACAAGGTGTTCCACAGGGATCAGTTCTCGGCCCATTATTATTTATTATTTACATTTTGCCAAATTTGTCAAATCTGACAAATTATTTGCCGCCATGGTTTTCAATACCACTGTTATGCCGACGATATTCAGATATATACTGCTTGCAGACCGGACTCTATTTACCAGACTACATCACTATCATCATGTATTAATTAATTAAAGACCTGGCTAAACTGCAATTTTTGTTTAAATCTGACTAAAACAGAAATCTTAATTACTGGTCCACCATCTCTAACAAAAAATATAACTAATACTCCCACACTTGACCTTGAAGCTACATCAATTATTCCATCTGCCACTGTCAAAAACTTGGGTATCACTCTGTAAACCTGCATTTTTTCAACTCTGCCGTGTTGCCAAACTCTGTCCCTACGTCAGCCCAAAAGACGCTGAATCGCTGGTACATGCGTTTATCACCTCTCGCCTCTACTACTGTAATGTTCTTTTTTCTGGACTACCAGCCCACTCTAACTCACGTTTGCAATATATTCAAAACTCTGCCGCAAGATTGCTAACTTAGACTAAACGATCTTCTCATATCACTCCAATTCTGTTCAACCTCCACTAGCTACCCGTGTCTTCTCGTATTACTTACAAAATTCTTCTGCTTACCTTTAAGTCACTCAATGGTCTTGCTCCTTCCTATTTGTCTGACTTACTTTCTCCTTATATCCCCCCTCGACCTCTCCGATCTTTGAACTTCTCTGTGAGCCGAGATTCTGTCTTTCATCTATGGGTGGCAGGTCTTTCTCCGTTATAGCCTCTAAGCCAGGGGTGTCCAAACTCAGTCCTGGAGGGACTTTTTAGCTCTAGCCAGACTCAACACACCTGCCTGGAAGTTTCTAGCCTATAAGACCTTGATTAGCTGGTGGTCCAGGTGTGTTTAATTGGGGTTGGAGCTAAACTCTGCAGGACAGAGGCCCTCCAGGACTGAGTTTGGACATCCCTGCTCTAAGCTATGGAACTCTCTTCCCCTGGCTCTTAGGACAACAACCACGCTGCATGAATTTAAGTCTAAACTCAAAACCCATTTGTTTAAACAGTATTATCAGTCATGACATGTTTTTCTTAAACATTTTCCATAACTCTATTACAATCAAAATGTTTCCTTATGTACCATTAGTCTTATGCATCTGACCTTTGCTGCAACTGCCCACCTTCTATGCTGTCTGTAAATAGTGTTGTTTTTGGTTTTTGTTTCTGTTTGTACTCAAATTGCAATGCGATATGCAACTGCAAACACTCATTTCTTGGACTGGGCAAATGTCTATTGTCCATTTATGTATGAACTGATTGTTTGTTCTTTACTGTTATTGTGAAGCGTCCTTGAGCTTGGGAAAGGCGCTGTAAATTAGACATATTATTATTATTATTATTATTATTATTATTAATATTATTAATATTATTAGATGTCATTCTACCAAGGGGGTGGTATCCTTTAGCAAGAGGCTCCCCATTGCAGCAAGTATGTGATGCGGCAGGCTGGTCCTATCCGCATTAATTGATCAGATTATATAGTTTGGATGTTCATGTTACTCCGGGCTCTCAAGTCCTTGAGTCGGCATCCCAAGCTCATGTCTGAGGCCCTTGTGTTTGTGCGCACACACTACATAACCTTGAGGGGTCCAGACTCTTCCAGTGCGGCGGCAGCATTGGTATTCTTGTTCCCTATAGCGCTTTAAATCAAGCCCAGCATTGAGAGTAGCTTTTGAGAGGGAACATTTCGGGTTACTTGACTGTAACCCTGTTCCCTGAAAAAGCATGAATGAGATGCTGCGCATCATTGCCGCACTAAAGGTGTGTTCAGGACATTCTTCAGACAAAACAACCTGATGAGCGCACCTGTCACACATCTATTTATAGCCTCTAACGTGCGCATTCCGATTATGCATCATCGGAGGTTATTTAAAGCCAAATTCTTTGGTGTGTTTGCCACGTGTTCACAACTGGTCAAATGAAGACATTCTTCCCCACTTTAAATAATACGTTTTTTTATGTAGGTAATACTTGTTTTCCCTTAACTCACAAAACAGATCAATAAGATCATTATTTCAAATAATCATTGTGCCTTTGCCTTATATTTACTCATAATGTTATCGTTTGACAGACAATATTGTTTGGAAAATGGTTTGGCTTATACCTAAACAATAATTAATTACAAACAAAGTCAAAGAGGTATTATTTAAGATTATACATAGTATTTACCCAGCGAAACATTACTTTGATCAAATTTAAAGGAGATATTGATTTTAAGTCCACTTTTTGTGATGGTTTTTGTGATGGTTGTGATAGTTGTTTGTTTAGGCACTGCACATTCATTAGACCATTTTGGCAAAATGTTTGTGATATTGTTACAAAGAATATTGACGGTCAATTTGTGTTGTTATGGAAACATTTATTAGTTGATCTTTTGGAGAACTGTAGAGGTTTATATTTTATATAGAGGTTTATATTTCTTTTAAATCATTTATTTTAATGGCAAAATTCCATGTTAACAAATGTAAGTTTCACTGTAAAAAAACAGCAACATGTTTTATATATTTCAAGAAATAAATGGAACATTATATTGACTCAATTTTTTTTATAAAACAAAAAGCAGTTAAAACTTTAAAATGTGTAAAGTTTCAATATCTTTATTTAGATCTACAATAAGATCCCCCTTGAGTGTGCAATTGTTTGTTACATTTATGTCTGTTCTTGTATTTTCAAATATCTGTAACATGGTTTTCTGTTAATAATAAAAAAAAACATCTCACTAGTAAAGTTTTGATGGATGAAGATTGCAATCAAGGTGAAGACGATTGCGGAGACGTACAGGAGTCGTACAGTAAGCACACACGAGTCTGTTATATTGATGCGCAAACAATGGACAGATCTCTCGATGCACAGACACATTTCAGTTCATTCAAGTTGTTTACGCACACATTCAAGATAATGTTGATTTGATGTGTATGTTGCTGTGTTTAGGCATTCTGAATGGATCCGTGTACTGTAGTAGGTATATGCATGTGGTCCTGTACGGTATTGCAACTTGACTTGTCTAAAATGTAAACAAGCTCTTTGCTGTTGCACTGTACACATAAACTATACACGGTGAATTCTGGAAAAAAAAATCTGTTTTTTTTTTCCATGGGTGCTTTGGTGTGCATACATTTATGAATTTCATGGACTCCTTATTTGATATGGTTATTTGATGTTCTTTTGGAGCCTCCAAGTGTCCTTTTTTGGGAAAACACTTAAATTTACCTCGAAAAAAGCTTGCAGAAATTCGTTTTGTGAGAATCCCCTTTCAATCTGATGGTTTACTTTGCTGGATATAGCAAGTATTAAACAATATAAAGGATTGTTATTTTTGTCAAGTCATTGATAAGCTCCTTCATCACAGAGCTCAGGACAGGATTTCGTGTTGTCTCTGCTTTCCAGTCAAATGAGGATTGCTTAGCTAGCATTAAAATTAATTTTAGGAGTTGGCATGTTATTATAATCCTTGATCTGAAGTGAAGGTAAACAGATTTGGCTTGTTGTCCATAACTGAGGGCTGGAGATCAAATGCAACCCAAGACCCCCTGGATTTACTTAAATATTATTTACAATAACTAGGGCCCTGTTATTATACCTGGTATTAAGATGAGTTTTGGACGATCGGATCATAAGTGGACGACGCTAAATACAGGTGGAAACAGAGTGTGAAAAGTTTTGAGCTTGTCCTCTTTCGACCACGCATTCGAAAACGCATTCAACCGGATTGCTTTCGCAGTGGAAACGCTCATGTGGTTGACTGCATTCGAACAGCCACTAAAGACCGCCTACTGAACTTTGTATTCCTTGTGGGACGTGTTATTGGGAAGCGCGCTTGTCAGACGGCATTTAAACTTGACTGAAGCAAAGGGGCCCATAGATGCTCCAATCGAAGTAATCAGGACTGAAGTGGTCACAAACAAGACAAATTAAAACGCCAGGTTTAAACGGATATGTGTCTCCCTTGTCCACTTGTGATCCATTCAACCAAAACGCATCTTAATACCAGGTGGAAAAGCGGCCTAAATGTAAGGAAGAGTTGGGGTGGAGGTGGAACTGGGTTGCCGGAAAAATTGTTGCAAGAGTGATGCAAGCAGCGTTTTAGATACATGCTTGCTCTAGCATTGTGATTTGTTGGATTAAATGAACATGCTCCTACAGAACTTTTAGCTCCAGTACAGCTTTAAGTTCTTAAATATAACACTCAAATGTATACCTACATTGAGTATGGGCTTGTTGCATTGTGCGCAGTGAGGTGAGTACAGGGTGAAGTAGTCGGGCTCACAGTATGGTCGACCATCTTTCTCAAAGAAATTACAATTGGCAAGCTCACACTCACACTCAGAGCAAACAAAATGCTCCGGATGCCAAACCCGACCCAGAGCTGTTACCACCTACGAGATATAAGAAGAAGATGCAGTTTTAAAATTACTATTGTTATTTAAATTAGAAGTGCACATAAATACAGTAAAGCATTGACCATCCACTGTTTTGTTGTATCTCATTCACTTTTCTCCAGGCATTAAAAACAATTTCAATAAAGAGTTCTGAGCCATGAATCATACCAACCAGCTCAAAGATGAAATGCAAACATTATAAACTATTTGAAGCAAATTTATGAAAACTGGAAAAAGTAGTTATAAGAATACTAAGTAAAGTCAATTACAATAAATATTTTTCACATTCAAATATGGGAGTGGGCGGTCACTGCCGAGCTATTTTGGGCGCATTTATTTTTCCATGGTTACAGTGACTTTGCTGACTAGTGGATCTCTCTTTGAGATTGTTGGTCTAGTGTATGCAATTTAATTTACTTGCTTCAATGTAATTTAATGTAAAACATTAAACTTAACAACCAAAGATAATGACTGGTATGTCTTTAAAGTGTTTAAAAAAAATCTGTTTTTCTATGGAAAAAATAAATAAGACTTTAACTTACAGAAGTAAATACGTTGATAGTACCTCCAATAAGAAAACATTGAAACTATTGACTATGACTATTGACCACAAGTTAAACTACTGATTAATTCAGGATTTTTTTAAAGAATTTTTACCTGTCCTACAACTGGTTTCTGACAAGTGGAACAGTTTCCCTTAGAGGAGGTAGGCACTCCCTGTCTGCTCAGATCTGATTGGAGGAGACCCAACATGCTGTCCAATGAGCCTCCAGAGGATGCAGGGGGTCGAGAAGCTGTTTGCTGTGGAGATGACGCCACAGTTACTGCTGGCTGATACAAAAAAAAACTCAATTACTGACACCACTGAGAGTGGTAAAAAGTGTAAAAAGGTTGGGCAGTTCTTACATTTTTATGCAAATATCAAGTGATAAACACGGGTAACAGTCAATCGCTGTGAGGTTCACATAGTGACATCTTAAGCATTTTAAAAAAAATGCAGGTGCCAGAGTTTATACTGTACATTTGGTGCGTAAATCATATTGAATACACATTGGACGCTTTGTAGCTGTTGTATATATGTTAAATATTGCAGTTTGGATGCTTTCATTGTGATTATATTGGCTTGGTTTACAAAAGTACTGTATATCTTTACAGCATATCTTTACATGGGGCATTTAGAAACAAAGCTTGCCTCTTTGCAACTGTAATCTCTTGTATCTGTGATGATTATTTTGTTTATATGATCATATGTGTTGGAATTTTTTTCAATTAAACAGACACAACCCAAAGCAGAGACATTTGAGCATTTTCAGAGACACAGAGGAGTTTTGGCGCTCTAGGGGACATTCACTGTTATACTTGCTGCGTCTGGAAGTTTGCTTGGTTGTGCGCAGCAAAAAATATGTTATTGTGGAGTTGTGCATTTGCTTTACAATTTTTGCCATTTTTTTGTAACTTGAGCCAAAAGTGCACGCACAAATAATAACTTCAAGGCAACATTGGCTGGATCACGAGTTCACACTTTATAATCGGATAGAGTAAAGAAAGTAAGCATATTTGGTGTGCTGTCTGAGGAGAGGGCTCGCAATTTGACCTGAGCCCAGAACCATCAATGAAAGCAACAGTTCCCTTTCAGTCGGTCTCGTTCGATGCCACGTCGGAGTGATCCGACTGATAGGAATCTCGCTAGAGAGCCAATCTACTTAGAGTGTAACTAAACGAGCTAATGCATTTCAGTACAAGGTCCTGAATCTTCACGAAAGTCACGGAGGGGGCCCTTGTTCCCATGAGAGAACAGGGCGTTCGCATCTTCAACTATCTCAACGACTGGTTCATACTGGCACACTCTCGAGATCAGTTATGCGAGCACATGGACCGTGTGCTCAGTCACCTCAGCCAGTTGGGTCTTCAGGTCAATTGGGAAAAGAGCTCTCCCCCGTGCAGAGGATCTCTTTTCTCGGTATGGAGTTGGATTCGGTTGTACAGACAGCGCGCCTCACAGGGGAACCCCTTCGGTGGGTGATGAACTGAAAACTCCATGTCTGGTCCCTGGACGGGACGCGGAGGTTCTAGGTGACTTACTCCCAGAGGTACTTTACACCATCAATTCGGCACGTGTACGCCTTAAAGTGGAACCTGTTTGTTGAGTGGTGACCCCTGAAGATTTTCGATAGGGTCCGAGCGAGGGCTGTCTCCCTCCACCCTCAAAGTACATGCTGCCGCTATTTCAGCGTATCACGACCACTTAGATGGCAAATCAGGACGGTCGCATATAGGGGTGAGCTCCTCCAGGAGCAAACGGGACATCATTGCTGTGACAGTGATAGAAGGGTTAGAGGTAGAGACAGGACTCCTGCGGGAGTGGATATCACTGATGCAGCAGTTAAAGAATGATTAGACATAGAAAAGTCAAGTTAGACAGAAAGACTAATGTTTTGGGTGGATGCAGACGAGCTAAAGCTACAATAGAGAAATAGGGTCGATTAGCTGATTTCACTGGGCGACTCGAACTGTGCATTTTGCTGAAAACAGCTTGTGATACGTATAAAAATGGGTTCCACCTCTCACGCTATTGAGATAATTGTGAGATAATTATTTGGTTCTCACTTCCTATGGGGAAAAGCAGCTCAAATTATTTTACTGTATCAACAGAATGCGATACAGAATTCTGAAGCTATAAGCTGTATTTTTAAGGTAACTGAAAAATCACCATAATCAATTTAGCGATTTGATTCAGTTTGAGGAAGAAGAGACAGTAGAAAGGATAAATCAATGTCTGAGAGATTCTGAGAGAATCTGTGCTCTGATGTTGCTGGCAACTTCCAAAGTGATAGCTTTCGGTGGTATGGGTATCTGTGTTGTGCAGAACAGGAAAATTAAAATCTATTTTGGGGGAGAGAGTGGGGAAAGCAGTGTTGTGTGGCTGAGCAGAGGGAGGAGGAGAGTGGGGCCTGGCAGGGAGAGTAGGGCCTGAAGGCCTACTGCTGCGGCCCGACACTTGAAGAGGATCCAGTCTTTCACAACAGGTAGACGGTGTTTGTATGAGATGCAACTTTGGGGCCCTATGGGCTTTGCTTGTTCTATTGGCGGCCTTTGAGGGTGAAGTGGATTAAGGAGATTCTGATTGCAAGGATACATTCAATTCATAGAGCTGGGTTTTGTTCATTCTCCTTGAGAAATCTTTGTTGCACTGATCAGCGCCTGCCTCTATCTTAACACTGTTCATTTCTCAATTCCAGGGATAGTTGAATGGGCCAAGATGTACAAAGGGTGTGGAGAGCAAATTGGATGGGCTGACGACTGCGCAATGGAGTCAGACGTCATCAGACGGGAAGAGCTCAGTCTCTGACATAGCGGCAATTGGGCGGATCAATGTGCAGAAAACTGTTGAGGAACATAGTTAAGTCTATGTATAGGCCTCCTCTCATGTTGATTGGGTAGATAATTTGAATGTGCTACTCCCGGACTTTGTTAATAAAACATCTTAAATATGTGGAAAGAACTTATAGAGAATGTGAAGATCCATCACGTCGGGTTGCGTGCTGGGACGGTGGTGCCATCTTGTGAGGATCCTTCAAAGCTTCTGATACTGATACCTGCTTTTCTTTTGTTTTGTCTGCTTAAATCATTGAAATCTTGAGGGAGAAATAATGACATGGAGAAGGGGAAAGTAAAATGAGAAGGTACCTGTAACAGGGTTCAGATGTTATGTGAAGGAGACGGGAACCGGCGAACATTCAAACAACTTTTAATCCTCAAATAAAACATACAAAAACAACAGTATCCGCCAGCAGCCCCTCGCGGATGACTGCTGGCTACACAAAACACAACATAAAATCAGGCCTGTTCCTCTCTCGATCTTCAGCGTCGTCGCCCCTCCTGCTTCCGCTCCTCCGTGAGAGATGCGAGACCGATGCGTCTCACAGGTGACGTTCATTATCACTCACGTCACCAGCCTCGCGCCATTCTCTCACGTCCCTCGGCCTCATCCTGCTCGCCACAGTACCCTACCCGGATAAACTAAACGCCAATGCCAAGCAAAGATATTTGGACAAATTAAAGACTATAAACAACATAGATCCATATGACTTGGCAGTCCGAGACCCCAAAGCACTACCCCCACTTACATAACTGGACATTGTGAACTATTTTTAGCATAAACTTTGCGTGTTACAACCAGAATTTTATCAACATTGAATAACTGTCAGGTGTATGTTCTGTTTGTGGACTCCTATGTTGAGTTTCCTTTTTATTCCGTGTTTCCTCCCTGTGTTTAGTTCCTGTTTGCTTGGTTTCCTTGGTTTCTGATTACATCCTTTGTCACTATGGTCACTCAAGGGTACATTGATTATATGCACCTCTGTTTCATTCGGTTCCTTATTAACTCTGTGTGTATATATACTTCTTGTTTAGTTTAGTTCTTTGTCTGTAATTCATTTTTAACTAAAAACGTTTTATGCATTTTAGCTGTTTATTTACATGACAGCAGCGTTTGCAACGCCTGACAATAGCAATAATTCAGGGTGCGATCTGTGATAAAAGCAGAGTAGGGTATGTTTTTAAAATATCTTTAATGAAAATAAATCACAAATCACAGTATGTATTTCGTGCAGCTGTTAAAGTAGAATTTATTGAATAGTTATAAATTAATAAAGGGAAGCCCCCTACTCTTATGTAAATCTGGAACCGCTCGTTAGGAGAGACTGTTTATGATTTATGGGGATTATAAAAAAAGGAGTGGGTTTTTACAATTTTTACAATTATAGGCAGGTTGTTACACACACTGTGGACACACATTTGTGTTCAAACACCTTATAAAAGTGCTCAACGCTTGATGTTATGTCAGAACGGAACTGACAGCCTAATCACCTTAGAGTGTAAACGAGATTTGAAGAATGTAAGCGTGTGAGATTTGCATCGTGCACCCCACCCCACGAAGTGGGTATGTAAGGAAGCGCGAATGCACTTGCACATTCAAAGCTTTCGCTTCGGAGCTGAGCGTTTCGTCGATTTTTCTCTGCAAACATCTACTACGAGTGTTCTACAAACCACATGGCACTCTAAAAGAGCATTTCTCTGCATTCATTGCAGTTGGACTAAAATAGTTTCTATGCACACTGCAGGCTTACAATAGTCTTGCATGCTCTGCAGCGACAATTTCCCTGTACGCTTCAGCACTATATACTCGAATGCATTCCTGTATAACAAATTGAACGGAGGCTTTCGAAAAAGGGCCTGTCTCAATAAACACAGGACCAAGATTGTCATGACCCACCTCTCTAGGGTACAATGAAGTACGGGCTTATAGAAGCTGGCCTTCAAATCTGCTGGAGGGAGCGGCTGCATCGCGTCCTTCGCCAGTAGACTGCGAAGTGCGCACACAAGACAGGAGCACTGCTCAACACTTAGGTGTGACTAAAGTCACTAATTTTAGGAACATATTTGCTCAACACCTAGGTGTGATGAATATCACTGAGATTGGGCGGAAGCCGAGTGAAAAGGAATCGCAAGCCGAGTCTGATGGTATAGTTTGGGGCCATCTGTACCGACTGAGAAGCTTTTTTGGCTTCCACAAAACGGGCCAGGGGCCAGGGGACCACAGACGTACCTGAGGTGGGGCAGCGAGGTGGAGGACAGGGACCCAGCTCGTAAGGCCCGAAGGCGGCCCGAAGCAGGGTCTGAGTGTGGTGTACAACACTTACCTGTCTCCACGAGACGGCCAAGGATGAGTGAGAAGGCGGATGACCGGGTCCTCCAACCGCACCCAACTGCCATGCTGGCGAACAAGAGGGGGCTGAGGGGTGCAAGGCTTTACAGGGTCGCACACCGCTAGATCTGCCCTCTTAGGACTCGGGAACAGAGGAAATTGCTCTTTCTTTGAAAATGTGGGTGCCGCTGGCTCCACTTTTTTGGGAGCCAGTGGCGGAACAGACACACACAAAAACAAAGAACTCCACCCGGCTCTCCTCCGGGGGGAGGGAGTGGATCGGTGACCAACTCCAAGAGCTCTTCTCTCCATCCCTGAGTGGCTTACGCTGATGCTTGCCATCTGGCTTGGCAGCGCCCGAAGCTGGCTGGGCGCCCTGTCTGAAGCCGGCTCCACGCTGAGGCTGCTGCGGCGGTCCAGCGGGAGCGGAGGCGGCAGCAGACGGACGACCTCGGCGACGAGCAGGCGGAGGATCTGCCACCAGCGGACGGGGGGAGGCAGCAGCGGGCCGCCAGGGCAGGATGTGCCGGATGGCCTACGTCTGCTTCTGGGGGCAGAGAACTGTTGGGCAAAGTTTTCTACCGCGTCGCCGAACAACCCAACCTGTGAAACGGGGGAGTCCAGGAACCGAACCTTGTCCGCATCCCTCATGTCAGCCAGGTTGAGCCAGAGATGGCGCTCCTGGACCACTAAGGTTATAAGATTATATGTATGTGTGAACTCGTGAAATTATGTTTTATTACAAAAGTTCAAAAGGAGTACGTTCAGATAATCTATCCAGTTAGCTTGAGAGGAGGCTTATATATAAAGACAACTTACCTCTGTTCCATGACAGTTTTTCCAGCATCCCTCCTCCACCCCAAATCCTCACTCTCGATTATTCCTATCCCGGCCAGGGATGGGGGAGGGTGCTCTGGGTTCAGGCCAAATTCCAAGCTCAGAGCCCTCTCTTTGGACAGCATTCCAAATACGCATATTTTATACTATATCTGATTGTGTGTAAGTGTGAACTCGTGAAACTTTCTGGAGGATTTGTTTTGTCCCAACTGCCCAGTCATTTTATAAAATAGTACAACGGCTATCACATTGACTATAAATGCCTCTGAGGTGTGCGATCAGTCAACAGATGGTTGTGGTACAGTGCTTGGCGTATAAACAAGGCTTAGCCCAGCTTAATAAGTTAACTATCAGTAAGCCAATAGCAGTTACTAATTATTGAGTTCCTAGTTTGAAAACAATTATTAATTTTACATTTCCATCTGGTGGTGCTAGTGGTGCAAACATAACACACATCACCTTTAAATGCATAAAATTGTGTATCAAACATACTGTGCTTTGGACTCTGAAGTCTGACAGAGACGCCATTAGTTTGTCCAGCTCTAATGTAGCAGACGTAGCTGATGGTTTCGCTGAGCTAGAAACAGAAAAAAAAATCACCTTCATTGTCCAACAGTCATAAATACTTATTGATTTTATAGTCTACACCCATACGAATTTGATCTTTGTGAATTTAACTTTTCTTCTAGAATGTTACATTACTGCATACAAAGACATTTATTTTAAAAAAAGTTGTCTGCAGGGATATGCCATCAGTCAGTAATAATACCACTATCTAGTTAGTATGTAGTAGGAATGTAATCTCATATCTGTCATAAGAGATGGAGAATATAGAAAAATTTGTATACAGATCAAAATACATAGCAAATATATCAGTGCACTAACCAAGTTGAGGACGGACCAGACTTTGAAGACTTATCATCTTTTTTGGTGCTGGGGAATTGAGCCAAAATCTCATCTAAGTAAGACAAAGGGACAACAAATGCTTCAGAGTAGTTCTGCCCAGAATGGAATTCTTGGGTGCAGCTTACTGAATACCGCTCACTTAATACTGGATACTACCTACCCAGATAGCAAGGTGACATTGATACAATGTTGAGTTTTGTTCCAAACCATAATTTTGGTTGAGATTGACATTTCAATGTTGGATCAGCATTTAAATTTTGATGAAAGACGACAGCACACGTCGGTGGAAAAAGTGATTTTGAGCTAACATTTGTACATTTGATTTGTAGTTGATCACCACAAGATCATGCAGAAATGTTTCTCTGCAGAACACTTGTGGGTGTTACCCAATCAGTGCGGCCTTTTCAAACTACGATGGGTATTTTCAACCGTTTTACCTGATTTGCTCCAATCCTTTAGGGGCTTGGTTTAGGGTCAGATAAAGCAGTTGAAAAACACCCATCTTGTGTCAGTTACGTAGGTAGTAGCCTTCGTTCCCTGATGGAGGGAGAGAGACATGGTGTCGAATTCTGACACTAGGCGTGACTCTTGGGAGCCCCAATCACCTCTGACGTATTCAGAAAGGCCAATGAAATTGGCATGTGAAATTTGCTTGTCTGGCCAGGCCCTGGACATACGGACATCACACGCTCAGGTTTGTGCTGTCGAATACTGACACTAAGAGTGCCCATGGAAAACGCCACAACGCTAGATTGAGTTAAAAATCCTGGCGATGCAGATGTCGGCAACCTACTTTGTGCCGGCTAACAGGTGCACTCACGACAACGTAACCTACCCAGCATCCCTTGTAAGCTCAGAGTAATTTTTACGTATCACACAGTGATCAAAAAGAGCTTACAATGGAAATAGGTCACTTTAGCTTGATTTCCTACAGCTGCACAGAGGAAGCACTCTGCCTCCCAACTTGGAGAAATAACCACATTGGAGAGTTTAACATGTGGTAGCAAATCACATGGACTTGCCTCTCGGGAATTACCACACGTGGAAAGAAGTCACTGCAGTAGATCCAACCTGAGAGGGGGGAGCTATTACAAATGAGGTGACTGGTGGCAAAGATAAAGAACTGCCTAAGGGAAGACAAGGTTTACCGTTAGTGAAGCTGTATCATGTACAATACTTTATATGGTATTTCCGACAGGGAATCACTACATATGGAGCATCTAGCTCAGTATTTGTGGTTGAGTTTACCCGAGGGGCGACTGCATCATGAGTACTGAGTCTGGTGTCAAATTCCGACTGCTGCAGAGTGCTAATCAAATTATATATCCAGGGTTCATCGTCTTAGGGAACTCACGTAGACAGAAAAGTGCACGTTATCACCTCCGGGAGGGGAAATGTACTGTGTGCAAGCGGTACACCCAGCCAGTTGCCCGCAGGTTTACCTCTTTGGACCTATCAACACACAGGAAAAAACTGGCTCAACCCTGAGATTATAAAATCTCGCAAAGCTATTAGGTGCTGCCCAGCTCACAGCTATGCAGATGTCTGCTAAACAGCAGTTAACCCAACGGCACGTTGGTTAAAGCCCAGGGCGATGCAACACTCCTAGTTGAATGTGCACGTACTTCAAAGGGACAGGGCACACCCTGTGTCTGATATGTCAAGGCTATAGCATCCACTATCCAGTGGGCCAAAATCTGTTTGGAGACAGCCTTCCCCTTCTGCTGCCCTATGAAACAGACAAAGAGCTGCTCAGAGCTTCTGATGCTCTGCGTGCGTTCCAAATAAATGTGCAGGGCCCGTACTGGACACAGCAACGACTGGCTGGTTCTGCCTCGTCTCAAAGCAGGACTTGGAAGTTTATTACCTGATTCCTGAAAGAGTTGGTGGGAACTTTGGGCACAAAGCCCAGTTGTGGTCTCAGGATTACGTGAGAGTATGCCGGAATGAAACTCAAGGCACGTTATGCTGACAGAGAATGCCTGCAGGTCCCCAACCCTCTTGATAGAGATAAGCTCGGTCAGGAGCGCCGTATTTAAAGAGAGGGCATCAAGCTCAACTGTCTCAAGCAGTTCTCTACAGCCTTCTGTAGGCCTAGCCTGGTAGAAAAAAAAATGCTAAGTATAGACTGTTTTGTGGTGTTCCACAGGGTTCAGTGTTGGGCCCAATATTGTTTACTTTATACATGTTGCCTCTGGGTCAGATTATTCGTAATTTTAACATCTCATCACTTTTACGCAGATGACATTCAGCTTCATTTTACCTTCCGGCAAAATGAGTCATCTAAACTTACAAGGCTCCTAGATTGCATAGATGCCATAAACAACTGGATGGCTGAAAGCTTTTTGCAGCTGAACCCAGATAAGACGGGGGGGTTAATTATAGCGCCACATAGCGCTATCCCTCAGATTATGCAGAACATTGGGCATTTGTCATCTGCGGTCCGGCCTAGTCTAAGGAACCTTGGGGTGATACTTGACAAATCTCTATCTTTTGAAACTCACATCAAATCACTGACCAAGTCCTGTTTTTTCCATTTACGCAACATTATCAAATTGAGGGCTGTGGTCTCTCAGTCAGACCTGGAGATGCTCATTCATGCCTTCATTTCCTCCCGTATTGATTATTGCAACTCACTCTTCTCCTCACTCAATAAATCTGTCCTTCACCGTCTGCAATCCATTCAAAATTCTGCTGCTAGGCTACTTACTAGATCAAATAGGCGCACCCATATCACCCCTCTACTCTGTTCCCTTCACTGGCTTCCTGTAACTTACAGGATCCAATTCAAAATTCTCACCATAACCTATAGGGCTCTACATGGTCAGGCCCCTGCTTATCTTGCCAACATAATTCACCTACACATCTCCTTCCGGTCTCTCAGGTCTAACAACCAAAATCTGCTATCTACGCCACTTACTCGTCTAAAGACATGTGGGGATAGAGCCTTTGCCTCTACTCCATGGCACCCAGACTCTGAAATGCTCTGCCAACTAGCATTAGGTTTGCTGAGAATGTGGACAGTTTTAAGGGACAAGTGAAGACTCACTTGTTCAGGTTAGCTTTGGGATAATCTCTGTCTTTGGTCTATTGTTAATTTTATCTGTTGTATTTTATTTTATTCTTAGACTGTTTATTTTTCTTCTACTATGTTTTATTGTCTATTGTAAAGCACTTTATGACCCTGTCTGTGAAAAGCGCTGTATAAATAAATTTTACTTACTTACTAGACTTACTTAAGTATAGACTTGCAGCCAGACTAATTATCAGTATACTTCAAGTGTGTTAATGATTGGACTTGAAGTCTTGAAGTGTGCTATTTTGAAACAACTAATTTTGTACCAAGTATATTTTAGTTGTAATTAAATTGTAGTAAAGCATAACTTTAAATGTAAATATAGCTGCGAGCAGCGATGACGGGCCCAAGCCGGTGGCACCAGAACCCCGGTGCCTTTAGGTAACTAAAGGCACCGGGGTTCTGGTGCCGCCGGCTTTGGCCCTTTCATCGCTGCCCGCAGCTATATATATATACACATACATATACATACATTTATATATATATATATATATATATATATATATATATAAAATATATATAGATATATATACATAAATATATATATATATATATATATATATATATATATATATATATATATATATATATATATATATATATATTTTAAGGGACAAGACAGAATATTACTTGCCTGATCTGATTAGAACAATAATGTGTGTGTGTGTGTGTGTGTGTGTGTGTGTGTGTGTGTGTGTGTGTGTGTGTGTGTGTGTGTGTGTGTGTGTGTGTGTGTGTGTGTGTGTGTGTGAGGCATGATTGAACAATGGAGACATAAAAACATACTCCGTCATTTTGTTCATAGAGGACATCATTCAAACTGCAAAGTGTTTACTTATATTTGTGTACACTCGCAATAAAACACAACATTGTGCTTTTGTCAAACTATAAACTCTTGTCAAATGGTTCTTTTTTTAATTTCAGTGTTGATTCAGCAGTGATGAATTAACATCACAGTTTAACATGAATTCAATAACATTACTATTGATTATTTTTGTTTTATTTATTTATTTATATTTATTTATATTATTTCAATATTGATTCAACAGGGGTGGTGTAAAATCAATCATAGTGTAACGTTGATTCAATGACATTACCCTTGATTTTTTCTTTTCTAAAATCTTACCATTGTTTCAACATTAATTGCATGTGTAAAAGTGATATTGAACCAATATCACTTCATAACGTTGATTCAATGACATTACCATGAATTTTTGTTGAAATCTCACCATTGTTTCAACATTTATTGCAGGTGCAAAAATTTATTGAACCAACATCGCTTTGTAACGTTAATTCAATGCAATTTAGCATTGACACATCAATATCGACTCCACATTGTTTCAATGATTGCTTGCTATCTGGGTACTATTTCTGAAAACACAGGACATCCTGTACAATGATAAATAGTAATACTCTGCATTGTTATCACATGACCTTACAATATCACCTCACCTTTACTTAAGAAAGTGCCATCATATTATATTTCAAAAAAGAAAATTGTGGCAAGGGGGGTGTGGTACAGCGAAGTCTGTAACGGGAGAGACAGAGAGGAGACGAGCAGTAAGTAGGTCAAGTGCAAATGACGAACACCTGTATCTTGTTGCAGTAATTGGCGTAGAGAGACCGGATATAAGCCGCTTTGGAAAGAGAACGGGAGAGAGAAAGACTGAGGACTCGTACAAGATCGCAGAGAGAAAAAGTTTCATGAGATAACCTGCTGGAAAGAGGGACAATTGGTTGTGAATTGTTTGTGAATTACTGTCTGTGCTGTAGCGAGTCTACATTGAATGCGCTGTTGTTATTTTGAAGTTATCCTGATAAAAACGCACGAGTCCCAGTCACGCCGACCCTGTCTTCTTCCTTCCAACCTTCAACCTCCTCACACTGGTGCCGAAACCCGGGAAGGAAGAGGAACGCTGCCACCATCATGCAGTCTCCGTCGGGATCGCCATTTGCGGACGTCATCCAATCGCTCGCGAGTCTGCATCAGGAACACCATCAAGCCCTGCTGGGCATGAGGGACGGACGACCAGGCGCGTCGGTTCCGAGTTTTTCTGTGAATCCTAGAGTGTATTTATGTACATTTATGTTTTGTAAAGCTATGTAAAGCACCATATGCATATTCAGAGGTAAGAATGTTCATTATTTTTTTATATCTTAAAAAGTATCATGCCAGGAATCATGAGGCAAAAAATATTTATTTTATTTAGAATTATTTATCTAGCTTGCTGTCTGTCAATTTATTTATTCATTTATTTATTGTTTTGTATTTGAATTATTCGTACAAGTAGATGTTGTTAGATTAGTCATTTTAGAGATACCAAAGGTGGTATGGGAGACCACAGAATCAACCTTGGTATTATTTAATGTCTTTTTTAAACTGCAGTTTCATGTTGAATAATAACTGTATTTGAATATATTGTGCCAAAAATATAATATCACTGAACTATGTGCCATTGGTAAATGTTGAATTGAAGTATGAAGACAGCGAGCTGTTCCGGAGCTGGATAGACCAGGAGGTTCGGGCCATGCAAACTCCATCTGCTCCAGCCCGGCCCACTCACATGCCTCTAAATAAAATGGGACCACAGGATGATCCAGAGGCTTTTATGGATTTATTTGAGAGGTCCGCTGAGGCCTGTGGGTGGGCACCCGCGGACTGGCCAGTGCGGCTCATACCTCTGCTCTCCGGAGAGGCGCAGGTGGCTGCACAACAACTGCCAGTCCGGAACCTCCTGGTCGGCCTGATGAAGGCCTGAAACGCACCATCCTGCAGCGGGTAAACCGGCCAACCCTTTGTGATGGCGCAACAGCTCCGGAACTCCTGCCGCAGATGGCTGATGGCCGAGGGAAGCGACTTCGAGGGTGTCATCGATAAGGTGGTGCTGGAGCAGTTCGTGGCACGGCTTCCGAGGAAGACCACGCAGTGGGTCCAGTGCCACCACCCGACGTCGCTGAACCAGGCCATCCAACTGGCGGAGGACCAGATGGTGGCGAACCCCTACCAGCAGCTTCTCTCTCTCTCTCTCTCTCTCTCTCTCCCTCTTCCCCTGTGTTTTCCCCCACCCCTTCCCCCTCTAAACCTGTCCCGTTCCCTAGGTATCGAGGGGGTTTCACGCCCCGACTGGCACTCCGATGGAGTGGGGATTCAGGATGTAACCAAACCTCCATTCATCAAAGCCTGATTCAACCAGGGACATTGGATAAGAGCCGCATGGTTAAAGTACGGTGCATGCACGGGGAGGTGGTGAACTACCCATTAATGTCGGTGGCTATTCGATTTCGGGGTCAAAAGCATAATATAGAGGTTGTGGTTAGCCCGCACCTCCGACATCCACTAATTTTAGGAACAAATTGGCCAGATTTTAGTGTATTATTGGGGTATTTATGTGCGGATGTCTCTTGGAAGAAGGGGGAGCGGGGAAGGGGGGCGGTCGCTCACCTAGGAGTAGCTGAGCCGGGACCAATGGGAGTTGAGCCAGGAAAACGGAGGGCTCTTGAAATGAGAATCCTTACAGAGCGCAATGATTTCCCCCTGGAACAGTCCCAGGACGAAACGCTCAAAAATGCCTTTGAACAGGTCCGTACTATCGACAGACAGCTTCTCCAACCAGATCGATCACTCTCATACCCTTATTTTGCTATTTTAAAAGATAAGTTGTATCGAGTGATCCAAGACACAGGTGTTCGTCATTTGCACTTGACCTACTTACGCACCGCTCATCTCCTTTCTCTCTCTTTTCCTTTACAGACTTCACTGAACCACGCCCCCTTGCCACAAAAATGTTCTTATTTTGCATTTGAACCCAACTTTTGGCAGTCTGAAGTCAGTTGTGCGCAAGCAAATTTAACTGATCATGTGTATTTTCCAGATAATTTGTATACTGTGCACAGCTACTTTCTTTTTGTAAATTAAAGGTAGGACACATTAAAGGGTTAGTTCACCCTAAAATTTAAATTCTGTCAGTAATTACTCACCCTCATGTTGTTCCAACCCCATAAGACTATCGTTCATCTTCGGAACAAATTAAGATATTCTTGATGAGATCTGAGAGCTGGCTCACTCCTCCATAGGCTGCAAGGTAATTTCGTCTGCCAGCCCAGAAAAGTTAGTAAAGACATCGTTAAAATAGTCCAAGTGACTACCGTGGCTCAACCTTAAGTTTATCAAGTGACGAGAATACTTTTAGTGGTAAAAAAAAAGAAGAAAAGTAATGACTTTATTCAACTAATCATTTTCTTCTGTGTGGGCCTCTGACGTGAGTTCACAAAAGAGCGCCACGACGCATGCGCGAGAATTGAGAAGATGACGCAGATGGGTCTTGATGTAGTGTTTAAAATGGTTGTAAAGTGTGCATTTCCTGGATGTCCAACTCGTGAGAAACCAACGAGAAAACGTAAAAGTGCCTTACCAATGCCACAAAATGAATGGCTTACCTTTCACACTTTCCCATCAAATGATCGTGAGCGCCATCTTCTCAGAGGCTCAGAGGCCCACACAAAAGAAAATGAATAGTTGAATAAAGTCATTATATTTGTTTTTTTTGTACACAAAAAGTATTTTAGTCTCTTGATAAACTTAAGGTTGAGCCACTGTAGTCACTTGGACTATTGTAACGATGTCTTTACTAACTTTTCTGGGCTGGCAGACGAAATTACCTTGCAGCCTATGGAGGAGTGAGCCAGCTCTCTCAGATTTCACCAAGAATATCTTAATTTCTGTTCCGAAGATGAACGATAGTCTTATGGGGTTGGCACAACATGAGGGTGAGTAATTACTGATATAATTTTCATTTATGTGTGAACTAACCCTTTAAGGACTGGGCCAATGACTGTCATGGGCTTGCAGGGTTATATTCTGTTCTTGCACATAGTCAGTGAACAACTTTTAGTAAGAAGTTACTAAGAAATCAGCACTCACCTGCAATGTTGAACTGTGTGGCATTAAGCTCCTGTAGTAAGTGATCAAGTTCACTCAGCCCTCCCCCCAGAACCGAGGCAGAGGAGAAAGCAGGAGGAGGGTCTGCTGTGCGTGGGAAACGTGGCTTACATACGGTACTAGAAAAACACAAGTTACAAAACAATCTATTAGTAAGGGCCTACTACAACACTCACAATCACAAGGAATAGTTCTTTCAAAAATTAAAATTCTTATATATTTTTTATTTAGGCCTGGACGATGAGCTATTCTGCTAAACAAGGCTGCATTTATTTGATTAAAAAAAAACACAAAACAAAAACAGTAATATTGTGAAATTATTACAATTTAAAACAGCTGTTTTCTATATGATTATATAGTAACGTGTAATTTATTCCTGTGATCAAAGCTGAATTTTCAGCATCATACTCCAGTCTCACATGATCCTTCAGAAATCATTCTAATATGATGATTTGCTGCTCAAGAAACATTTCTGATTATTATCAATGTTGAAAACGTCTTGGGTTACGACTGTAACCCCTGTTCCCTGAGGAGGGAACGAGATACTGCGTCTTAGAAAACGACTCTTTGGGGATGCTCCCTTAGCGTGCGCCTCTGAAGTATGAATGAAACTAATCCAATCCTGATTGGTGTTGTGTCATGACGTAACATGTGACGGCATAACCGGATGCATAAAAGTGACGCCGGCACACACACACATTAGCCTAGTGATGAAGCAAGCCGCTCCTAGGCATCGAGGGGCGTGGCAAGACGACGCAGTGTCTTGTTCCCTCCTCAGGGAACAGGGGTTACATTCGTAACCCGAGACGTCCCCTATCGTAGGGAACTCAACACTGCGTCGTTGAAAACGACTCTTTGGGGAACGAATGCCCACTAGGCCACACACCGAAAAAGGCCTGCCCTAGAGTGAAACTGATCTCAGGCACTCAGCTAGGACAAGAGCACACGTGCGCCAGGCGTACTAGGGAGGTGCAGACTATAAAACCTGATAAAAGTGTGCGGGGTAGCCCAACCGGCTGCCTCACAGATCTCCTGGAGGGGCACTCCCAAGAGGAGGGCCCTAGAGGACGCCACGCCTCTAGTAGAATGAGCCCTTATGGCCAAAGGTGAAAGCAAATTGCGCACCTTGTAGGCCGAGGCAATTGCCTGAACAATCCAATTACTATTGGTTTGTTTAATGCAGGGAGCCCCTTCTTAGGTGACCCAAAACACACTAACAGTTGGTCCGACCTCCTCCAAGAAGAGGACTTCTCGAGGTAAATGCTCAAAGCTCTGACAGGGCAGAGCAAATGGAGCCTCTCTTCTTCTGCTGACACATGAGGTGGAGGATGAAATGCCTGCAGGACCATAGACCGCGCCATGATGGAAGGCACCTTAGGCACATAGCCAGGCCTAGGGTGCAAGATAGCCTTAACTCCCCCAGGGGCAAACTCCAAGCAGGCTGGCGTTACTGCCAGGGCTTGGAGATCTCCCACCCTCTTTAAAGAGGTAATAGCCAAGAGAAAAGCCATCTTGAACGTCAGGTCCTTGAGCGAAGCCGACTGAAGGGGTTTGAAGGGGGCCAGGGATAACCATTCGAGAACCACTGCCAGGTCCCAGGCAGGAACCCTGGACCTGGTTGTCGGTCTCATCCTCCATGTACCACGGAGAAAACGAATGACCAGCTGGTGCCTCCCCAGAGGCCCACCACAATGGTAGCCACGTACACTTTAAGTGTGGAAGGGGAGAGACCCGCGGAGAAACGATTTTGAAGAAACTCCAGAACTGAAGCCACCGGGCAGTTAACTGGATCTAACTCATGTTCTCTACACCAAGTGGAAAACACATTCCACTTAAGTCCATATAATCTCCTAGTGGATGGAGCCCTAGAGCTAAGTATGGTATCAACCACCCCGGCTGATAGACCAGCATTCAGGTACTGGACCCCCTCAGGGATCAGATCCACAGTTTCCACAGCTCTGGGCGAGGGTGGAAAATTGTGCCCTCCACCTGAGACAACAGATCCCTCCTCAGAGGAACCTGCCATGGCGGAGCTATCAGGAGTGATATTATGTCTGAAAACCATACTCGGGCTGGCCACATTGGGGCTACCAGAAGTAGACTGATGCCCTCCTGACGGACCCTCTCCAAGACTCCCGGGAGCAGAGCGATCGGGGGAAAAGCATACAGGCGTAGCCTCTGCCAGGCCTGTACCATGGCATCCAACCCCAGTGGGGCTGGATGTGTGAGGGAGAACCAAAGTGGACAGTGGGACGTCTCTCGAGACGCAAACAGATCCACTTCCATTGGTCCAAACCTCTCCCATATCAACTTCACCACATCCGGGTGAAGTCTCCATTCCCCGGGCCTCAGCCCCTGCCTCGACAGGATGTCTGCTCCCTGATTCTGAACCCCCGGAACGTACATTGCTCTGATAGACAATAGTTTCCCTTGGGACCATAGGATAATCTGATGCGCCAATCTGGATAGAGGGCACGATCTGAGTCCCCCTTGTCGGTTCAGATAAGCTACCACTGATGTATTGTCCGAACGTACTAGGACGTGGTAACCCTTGATGTTTGGGAGGAAACTCCTCAGAGCCCTGAACACAGCCAACATCTCCAGGCAATTTATATGCCAAGAGTGATGATGGTCCTGCCACAGACCCCTGGCAAAGCGGCCGTCCAGCTGGCCCCAGCCAGTGAGGGAGGCATCTGTCGAAATGGTCTTCCGGCGACATGATGATCCTAACACTGGCCCTTGGGACAGGAACCAAGGTTTCTTCCATATTAATAGAGAACGAAGGCATCTGCGTGTTACTCTGATCATACGGAATGGATTCCCCATCGGGGAAAACCGCTTGGCTTTCAGCCACCACTGAAGGGGCCTCGATGTGTAGAAGGCCCAGAGGAATTATGTTGGATGCCGTTGCCATGAGGCCCAGCAGTCTTTGAAATTGCTTTGCAGTGATGGCCTGGCCTAGCTTTATCCTGGACACGATACGCGCGGGAGACATTTGTGCCCGCATAGTAACTGAATTCCGTACCACACCCAGAAACGTAGATTTCTGAGCTGGTTCCAACACGCTTTTCTTTGTGTTGAGTCTCAACCCCAGGTTCTGAATGTGGCCAAGGACGACATCTCGATGCCGAACTGCCATTTCTCGAGACTGGGCCAGTATGAGCCAGTCGTCGATGTAATTCAGTATACGGATGCCTTGAAGCCTCAGTGGAGCCAGATCTGCATCCATACACTTGGTGAACGTGCGGGGAGAGAGTGCTAGGCCGAACGGAAGAACCCGATATTGGTAAGCTTCGCCCCCGAAAGCGAACCTCAGGAACCTCATGTGACATGGAAGGATGGAGACATGAAAATAGGCGTCTTTTAGATCTATCGTGACAAACCAGTCCTCGGATCTGATTTAATTCACGATAATGGGAATAGTCAGCATCTTGAACCTGAATTTCCTCAGAGAACGATTCAACTGCCTCAAATCTAAAATTGGTCTTAGCCCGCCATCCTTCTTTGGAACTATAAAGTGCCGGCTGTAAAAACCGGACTTCCTGTCTGGTAGGGGAACAATTTCTATGGCCCCTTTGACCAGTAGTGCCTGTACTTCTTGTTCCATAACCTGAGCCTGTTCTGGAACCACTGTAGTCGGTACCACCCCAGCAAACTTGGGGGGTCGGTAACCGAACTGCAGTCTGTACCCATTTTTTATTATATTCAGGACCCACATCCTGTAGATATATTTGGAAGACGTTGCCATTCTTCTACAAAATCTACTAAGGGAACCAGCCTCTCGAGACTGGCCTAGGGTGTTTTTCGAGCACTGTTCTCGACCTCCTGAAATGGAGGACCGGCAGGAAGAAGTCGAGAAGGATTTTGTGACCATAGTTGGTGCTCTTTTGCAAGCTTTTGGGGCGAACCACGCCACGGTGTGCGTTCGCTGGAAATCGATGCAACCCGAAGCGTCCAAGACGGCGGGACAACATCTTTTTCCAGAGGGCCCCGCTGTGAGAACAACCTCGATTGCTCCACAGCGGGAGGGGCAGCCCTCAGAGGTCCTACCACTTCGGTTAGGACCTCTTTCCTGAAGCCCTCTTCGCCTGAATGACGGCCCTCAGGTCGCCCTTCTGGTTGGAGGACTTTGAGTGAGAACGTTTCTTCTGTTGCCAAGCTCCCATAGGAGGGGCTCTAGAAGCAACGCTCTCTTTCTGCTCTTGGCGAGGGGAGGAGCTGGTTGACGGCTGAGGCTGGCCACTTGGACCAGCCCTCCTAGATCCAGATTTAGAGTGGCGAGGGAGATACTGTTGGAACGCTGCTGACTGTTTTTTCGTCTCCTGAAACCTGTCGACGACAGTATTAACTGCGTCGCCGAACAGGCCAGAAGGCGATAGCGGAGCGTCCAACAGAAAAGATTTGTCTCTATCCTTTATACCAGACAAATTCAGCCACAGATGTCTCTCCGTGGCCACCATAGCTGACATAGAATGGCCGATAGCGCTGTAGCGACTGACCGGATCCTGTTTTCCTTTCACTACTGAACAAATATGAACACATATATGTTTAATTCACAAAACCTTGAATCATGTGAAATGGTGCCCCAATGTCTGCCAGCAGGTCATTGATTAACTCCATTTATGACGCATTGCACAATTAAGAAACAGAACCCTGTTGTTCTTGAAACCCTCACGTGGTACACACCACGGATGGACAGATGCTGACCACAGGATTCCCCACGTGATTCCCCAAGAAGGGGGAATCAACAGCCCGCGCCAACCACGGGATGAACTTATACACACACGCCATACAGACCCGCACACAAACGTCCTTTGTGTGCAACTTAGGATAGAAATATCCTTAATGTATATAACACAGAATTGTATCTAACCTTCCTGTATGCATGCATATCTAATTAGTTTTGTCTTATTCTATAGATTAAATTTGAGACTGTTCTGTAACTTTGAATCTTAAGTGTATTTCTAAAGAAAGAATACCTAACAGGATCAAATTCTGTGCCTCTCCCTCTTGCTAGGTCATAAAACTTTATGACCCCCAAAAGGCATTCCAAGGGAACCATAGCTCCCACTTGAATTCTGATAAAGAAAGAGGAATAGACTCTGCAATCTTATATTTTCTATAAGTATAACCACTTAAGAAATGTATAAACATGAATTTGATCTTTCCTAGGTCATGGTAGCCGGTATTATGACTTTATAGTCGTGTGAGTGAACATTAAATGTGTGTAATTCTGCATATGAATGTAACTTTATGTTTCTTCTACTCTTTCTAGCCATTCCTGGTACCTGTTTGACCGTCTTGTTTTGACTAAACAAGTCATACATAGGATATTACAGTAAAATGTATTGTTCTGTGTGTACAATCTTTCTGGGTAGAAATGACAAAATTTCATACCCTCACAAATTATCCTGACAGGACAAAGAAAAACTTTTCCCGCTCGAGATACTCTAAGATGATTGGTTCACGTACGCGAAGCAGGCGTGAACCCCTCCTCTCCATAAAAGACTGACACAGAAGTTTCTGGGAGAGCTTTTTCCCTGTGAGAGGTTTCCGTGCCATGGCTCCTTAGGGAGCTTTACGCCGTGTTTCTCCTTTTTCTTTAATCTTTCTTTATTTTCATCTTCGGACTTTCCTACGTTCACTTTCAGCGAAATGAACGTAATCGGCAACTTCGACTTTAAAGAGACTCTTTGAACCAACCAGCAACTGCACCTCAAAGGACATTCAAACTAACGCGCTCCCTCGCTCTGAAAGACCACGTGAACGCGTGACACGAGGACAGAGACACACACACACGCTTTGGTTCTCAGCCACACAAAGAATCATGCAAGTATCGTAATTCCTATCGATCTAAATGCTTTAAGATCTGTTTACCCCATTCAGGGGATTTGATCTTTGTGGCTCTCATGGTTCACCTTGTCTGTGTTTTGTGCCGTACTGCAATCTCTCATCCTGACCGTTAGTTTCACTTTCTCATCCTCTCTCTCTCTCTCTCTCTCTCTCTCTCTCTCTCTCTCTCTCTATGTATATGTATATGTATATGTATATATATATATATATATCGTTTTCTCTCCCTCTCTCATCCTATTTTAATTCGTGTTTGTAATGTTTTTCGTTTGTTTGTTTCGAGTGTACATACATGTATCCCGTGTGAATTGTAGTTTGATGCATTATAAGTCCAATTATTAAAACCATTATATTCTTGATTGTTCGTCTGAAATGCTAATTTTTACAAAGTCAATGAAGTGTTTGATCTAGCTACAAAGCTTTACAATTCGTTACTATTTCAGTAACCTAAATTTTATAATAACAAGAAGGTGAATTTTCATGGCCAGAAAATAGCTTTTTGGAATTATAAGGAAGGGATAACCTTGTTGAGAAGTTGATAAGTTAATCTTATGGCCGTTTGCTGGACAAACAGATTGTTCGATAGCTAAATTAATTCCATTAAAGGTTATCTCACATAATCGATCTGGAAGTGGACCATTGATATATGAATGATGAATTATAATTCGTTGTGATTGATCATTCATATGTATAATCGATCTATTTTCAACTTCGATAATTTAACTGTAATATGCAGTATATTAATCATATTCATGATTAATTATTAAAATTCCCTATATATCATTTGAGCTAATGTTAATGCATTCAATGTCAACTCATTGTCGCTACAGCGCGTGCCGTCTCTTTAGTGGCCCGGAGAGACAAATCTGTGGCTCTTCTCAACTCAACGCAATGTCAGCAGTAGTTGGTCCCTCGCCCTCATCTAGATCTTTTAGGAGATCGGCCTGGTACGCCTGCAAAATCGGCATTGAGTGCAGGCACGCACCAGCCCGACCGGCCGCTATATAAGCCGCTATATAAGTGCCGGGGCTTTAAGTGAAGATGCCGCTTCAGGAGAAAGATAGCTCGCTAAAGCTTCCTCCATCTGCGGCATTTTGCCATAACCCACCTCTCTCGCACCCACCACATTACTATAATCACATACTGTAGGTGATGAGATACGAGACGAGTGGGGTTTTTCCCAGGATCTAGCGCTCTCTTTATGTAGATCCGGAAAAACAGCAAGCCCCGGCGCTGAGGTTGCGAACGGCGCTGAGGTTGCGAACGGTGCTGCAGGAATCTCTCGTCTAGCTTGCTTTGACGAGGATCATCCTGCTTATTTTGTGGCCAGCTGATGTTGAGTCTGGCCACAGCATGCGTCACAACCTCCATCAGCTCCTCATAAGCGGGAACATGAGCCAGCGAGTGTGACTCATGTTCCTCGCTCCCGATGCTGAGCACATCCACTTCCTCGGAAGCGGATAACTCGAGCATTGGGCACTCGTCACGGGCAGAAGAAGCTGCAGCGTGGGCTTCTGCGCCGTGAGCGGGTGTTATAGAATCTGCGGATTATGAACGAGAAAGTGCCTCGGCAGTCTCGTTCTCATCCGCAACATCTTTCTGCGATCCCCACGATCTAAGCTGCCGCGCAGCCTCAACGGACGCGGGACCCGAGCCGCGAGGATCGTGAGATTGGCCATCATCATTAAAGACAGCCAAGCGGGAACGCAGCACTCGTAGAGGGAGTGCTTCACAGTGATCACAGGCGGCCCCCTCGAGAGCTGCCTGTGCGTGCTGCGTTCCCAAACAATATACACACAACTGATGCGTGTCCCCACCTATGATGAATCTAGGGCAGGGGTGCACACACTTGGTATATTGCTCACACACCATGATAATATAATACTGAGATCAGACAGACAACACCAAATAAGACAGTACAACAAAAGAGAGCGTTTGCTGAAGAGCGAAAGCTAATGTGTGTGTGTGCCGGCGTCACTTTTATGCATCCGGTTATGCCGTCACATGTTACGTCATGACGCAACACCAATCAGGATTGGATTAGTTTCATTCATACTTCAGAGGCGCACGCTAAGGGAGCATCCCCAAAGAGTCGTTTTCAACGACGCAGTGTTGAGTTCCCTAAGATAGGGAACAGTTATTTACATTTTTTTTTCAGGAATCTTTGATGAATAGAAAGTTCAAAAGAACAGAATTCAGACAAAGAATTTATCTGAAATAGAAAGCTTTTGTAACATTAAACACTACCATTCAAAAGTTTGGTATCAGTAAGACATTTTTCTTGGGGGGGGTAAGTTACAGTAAGTTACAGTAAAGATTTATAATTTTACAAAAGATTATAGTTTAAATAAATGCTGTTCTTTTGAACTTTCTATTCGTCAAAGAATCCTGAAAAATATTTATACACATGTAAGGATCCACTGGAAGCAAGTTGTAGTTAGAACCCAAGAGCAGTTTAACTATAAACAAAAGCAAACATAAAACAAAAGCATGGCGTGGCATGAACTCAAAACAAAAACATAGCGTGGCATGAACTCAAAACAAAAACATAGCGTGGCATGAACTTAAAGACAGGGACATTAACAGAGCTTACCAAACAGTGGTTACAGATAACAAAACTAGACAAGTTCACATGGCAAACATGAGGGCTTAAATATACAGACTAATGACAAGACAAGGGACACCTGTGAACAATGAACAGACGATTAACCAATGACAAGACACATGGCAGGATCACATGACAAACAGGGAATCACATGACAGACATGGAACATGACATGAACAAACCAAAACGTGACAGAGACAAGACCAAAATCGTGACAAAAAAGAGCGCACGCGGCACGTCTTTTTAAAGACGGCTCGCCCCGTGCATTTAAAAAAAAAATAAAAAAAACGAATGGTTGCGGCAGCTTGGTATCGGACTCTGATGGGCACGAGCGTTGTCTGGTATGTTTGGGCTTGATCATACTAGAGCAGCGCTCGTGGATGACTCATGTTCTCTCTGTGGGAACATGATCATCGCGTCATATAGGTCGAGACTCTGTGAACTCGCAAGAGTGAGAGTCCCCTCATCCACCCCCCGATCTTCGGCTGGTGGCCAGGGTGACCTGAGGGTGTTGGTCTGGAACAAGGCGCCGACTCCGTGTCCGTGACCCCAGCCTCCCCTCAACGACGGTGCCCGCTAGTGAATAGGTGATTCCCACGAGTCTACCCTCTGGTGGCCCGTGTGTTTCATTTAAAGCTACAGAGGATGATACTATGTTTGTAGCAGCTTCACAAGGTGGGTTTGATTCTCTGCGAAGTGACGACTCGTCACAGCTGCCACCCTCTGGTGTGCATACGGCTGTGCCTGAGTCTGATCCAGAGATGACGGCCATGCTTTCCTGGGACGATTGGTTTTTGGGTAAGGCCGCCGACCCTCGTCCACGGCAAACCCCAATACCTTCCCTCCCGGACGTGCATGATGAGATCTCGAAGTCCCAGAAGACCCCCTGGTTTTCTCGGGACCGCTCGCTGATCTCATCCGCCTTTCCCCCCTCGATGGGGCCGCTGTCACGGGTACACTGGGGTTCCCCCGGCTGAACGCTCTGTTGCAACGCTATGTGTCCTCAGAGTGCTTCTTCTCGGCGCAATCCTAAGCACCCGCCCGTGGTCTATGGTTTTCGTCTACATTTGTGGCGAGATCCTATAGCACCACGGGACTGGCAGCCGCCTCTCTGCAGGCCATGGCCATTCTGCTGGTCCTCGACCCAGATGCTCATGGACTTGCACGAGGGCGGGACTGACCCAGGGCTCTTCACTGAGTCGCGCGCCGCCACTGACCTTGCTCTCCGAGCGACGAAAGTGGCCGTACGCTCCCTGGGTCAGGTGATGCCTACCATTCTGTGGCTGAACCTGTCTGATGTGCTGAATGTCGCACGGCCCCGTCTGTCCGACGTTCCCATATCCCAGGTCGGCCTCTTGGGCGGTGCGGTTGAGAACTTTGCCCAACAGCTCTCAACCGCCCATGTGCAGACTGACGTGATTCTGTCCCGATGGCCCGCCGTCCGCTCAGATCCCTCGGTCTGCCCACTGCCGAAGGCGCCCCCCCGCGGCTCCCACCCCGCCCGTTTAAAGAGACGGGCCGGCTCTGGAAGCCGCGGGCGGACGCCACAGCCCTCTCCAGCCCCGCCCCCCGCTACGTGCCGGGTTAAGCGGCGCTCCTGAGACGGGCTCCACAGAGATGGGACTCAGTTCTTCCAGGAGTTGGTAGCAGGACCACTCCTTTCCCCGGTGGAGGGCCGGGGAAAAATTCTTATTCTCCTAAGAACTGACTCTCCCGTCTCTGGGAAGACAGAGTTCTCGGACGACACAGAGCGCCGCCCACAAGCCGTGCTCTCCTCGTCCCCCTCTGTCCCAGAGGTGCTTGACACGGCGTGCCGTCTGTCCCCCTCTGTCGCCAGACCCCTGCCAGAGCAGGCCCCCGCGGGACGACCAGCATGGTCCTCCCCTGGCCCCCTCTGTCAGGGCGCGGTTGCTAACTGTGCCCCCACACCGGGCCGCTATGCCGTCCACGTCTGGGCCAGTTACTCCGCTTCGCTGCCCCTCCGGGGGGACGCCTGTCGTCCGCTTGATCCCGCTGGTTCAGTTCCTGGGAGCCTGGTTAGAGCTTCCCCGTCTGTCCCGCTGGATCGCGCGCACCATCAGGCTCGGCTATACGATTCAGTTCGCACGGTCTCCTCCCCGCTTCCGGGGAGTCCGCTCCATTGTTGTCGGTGGCAATGCCCCCATCATGAGAGCTGAGATTCTCACCCTGCTGGCGAAGGGTGCGATCGAGACTGTCCCTCCAGCCGAGATGAGGTCCGGCTTCTACAGCCCCTACTTCATTGTCCCCAAGAAAACCGGTGGGTTACGGCCAATCCTGGACTTGCGCGTGCTGAACCGCTCCCTTCACAGGCTGCCGTTCAAGATGCTCTCCGCCAAACGCGTTCTCGAATGCGTGCGGCCCCAGGATTGGTTTGCAGCGATCGACCTGAAGGACGCCTACTTTCATGTCTCCATTCTTCCTCGACACAGACCGTTCCTACGGTTTGCTTTCGAGGGGCAGGCATACCAGTACGCGGTTCTCCCTTTCGGGCTAGCCCTGTCTCCTCGCACCTTCACGAAGGTCGTCGAGGCTGCCCTTGTTCCCCTTCGGGAACACGGGGTTCGCATCCTGAGTTATATCGACGACTGGCTGATCCTAGCTCACTCTCGAGATCAGGTTTGCGAACACAGGGACCTAGTGCTCCGGCACCTAGCTCGTCTGGGCCTTCGGGTCAACTGGGAGAAGAGCAAACTTTGCCCCGTGCAGAGGATCTCTTTTCTTGGTATGGACATCGACTCGGTCGCCATGTCCGCGCAGCTTACGAGCGAGCGCGCACAGTCACTGCTGACTTGCCTGAGACATCTCAGGAGCAAGAATGCGGTTCCACTGAAACATTTTCAGAGGCTCCTGGGGCATATGGCATCGGCAGCCGCGGTCACGCCGCTCGGATTGCTTCATATGAGACCGCTTCAGCTTTGGCTTCGCGACCGAGTCCCGAGGTGGGCATGGCATCAAAGCACGCTCCGGGTACCAGTTACTCCGACCTGCCGTCAGTTCCTCACCCCGTGGTCGAACCTCAGTTTTCTCAGGGCGGGTGTCCCCCTGGAACGAGCTTCCCGGCATGTTGTGGTCTCCACGGATGCCTCCACCACGGGCTGGGGCGCCATGTGCAATGGACATGCTGCTGCGGGCTCCTGGACAGGACCCCAGCGGCTATGGCATGTCAATTGCCGCGAGTTGTTGGCAGTACGCCTTGCCCTGCACCGCTTCCGGGCGTTGCTCAGGGGTCAACACGTACTAGTCCGCTCAGACAATACCGCTACTGTAGCGTACATCAACCATCAAGGTGGTCTACGCTCCCGCCGTATGTCACAACTCGCCCGCCACCTCCTTCTATGGAGTCAGAAGCATCTGAGGTCGCTTCGAGCCATTTTCATTCCCGGAGCCCTGAACTGTGCAGCCGACGAGCTCTCACGGCTTCAGCCCCTCCCTGGAGAATGGCGACTCCATCCCCAGTCGGTTCAGCTGATTTGGGACCAGTTCGGGGACGCACAGATAGATCTGTTTGCCTCTCACGACTCGACCCATTGCGCCCTGTATTTTTCCCTGACCGAGGGCACGCTCGGCACGGATGCACTGGCGCACAGCTGGCCGCCGGGCCGCAAATATGCGTTTCCCCCAGTGAGCCTTCTTGCGCAGACCTTGTGCAAGGTCAGGGAGGACGGGGAGCAGGTCATTTTGGTCGCGCCGTATTGGCCCGGCCGGACCTGGTTCCCCGAACTTGCACTCCTCGCGACAGCACCTCCCTGGCCCATTCCTCTGAGGAAGGACCTTCTTTCTCAGGGACGGGGCACCCTGAGATGCTCGATCAGCATTGTGCTTTCCTTCCTTCAGCAGGGGTTGGAGCGAAGGCTGTCTCCCTCCACCCTTAAGGTCTATGTTGCCGCCATTGCCGCACACCATGACCTAGTCAAAGGTAAGTCGGTAGGGAAGCACGACCTGGTCATCAGGTTCCTGAGAGGAGCGAGGAGACTAAATCCTCCTCGCCCTCCTCTCGTTCCCTCTTGGGACCTCTCAGTGGTTCTAACTGCCCTGAAGAGTGCTCCCTTTGAGCCCCTGCAGTCAGTCGAGCTTAAGTTCCTGTCAATGAAGACAGCGCTCCTGGTTGCACTGGCCTCCATCAAGAGGGTAGGGGACCTGCACGCTTTCTCCGTCGACGAAGCGTGCCTGGAATTCGGACCGGCTTTCTCTCACGTGATCCTGAGACCCCGGCCCGGATATGTGCCCAAGGTTCCTACCACTCCCTTTCGGGACCAGGTGGTGAACCTGCAAGCACTGCCCCCGGAGGAGGCAGACCCAGCCTTGGCACTGCTCTGTCCAGTACACGCTCTTCGCGCCTATGTAGACAGGAAGCGGTGTTTCAGGACCTCAGACCAGCTCTTTGTCTGTTATGGTGGGAAGCTGAAGGGAAAGGCTCTCTCCAAGCAAAGGTTGTCTCACTGGATAGTGGACGCCATTGCCTTGGCTTACCAGCAGCAAGGTCGACCGTGCCCCCTTGGTGTGACGGCCCACTCCACCCGGAGTGTGGCATCCTCTTGGGCTCTAGCGCATGGCGCCTCGCTAACAGACATCTGCAGAGCTGCAGGCTGGGCGACACCTAACACATTCGCCAGATTCTATAATCTCCGAGTGGAGCCAGTGTCCTCTCATGTACTCGCTTCAACTAGCTAGTACCGGACCCGCTCAGGTGTCTTCGCTTGCTCGCCATTCCACTCCACGGACTGGATACGTGCGATATTCTCCTCAGGTGAGCTTCCCCGAAAGCCCTGAGTTCCTCCAGCACTCCTGACGTCGGCGCCAGTGTCTATTGCCTGCGCGTCGGCTAGGTGCCTCCCGTGTGCATGGTCCCTCCCCTGAGCGACCCCCACATGTGTATTTCCACTGTAAGCCTCTCTGAGCATGTGTCTTTCCCTTGGCAAGCCACCTTGCCACCCCTGGGGTTGAAATATTCCACCTGCGGCTGGACACCCCAGTGTTCTCCATATGTTTCCTTCGGGTCATATGTGTATTCTCTAAGTCCCCCCCCTCTGGGTTGGCATTAATTGCATACTTCCCCTAGCTTGGGATATGCGTCCCAGTGTACCTTGGTATTCCTGTGTTAAATGGAGTCCTTCGTCCAGTCTATGACCGGGATCTCGATTTACGCAGGGCACTGGAAGACAGCTGAGAAGGTGGCGTGATTAGACTGGTAACCCCATTCGTCGTCATCCGACGTAACTCGGAGTGACAACGAAAGGGTACGTCTCGGTTACGTATGTAACCCTCGTTCCCTGAGTAGGGAACGGAGACGTTACGTCTGCCTGCCACTTTCCGCTGTACCGCGGGGATCGCCTGAGCTCAGTCTTGGCTCCTCAGCGAAGAAACATAAACTGCTGTTGCGGACTTCCTCCTTTTATACCCACGAGGTGGGGCGGAGTTACGTCATGCAAATTCCGCAGACCCATGGCATTTCTTTGCCATTGGCTCGTTTTGTAATACTCGAAGTTGATAGGCTTTCTAAGCGAAACCCCATTCGTCGTCATCCGACGTAACGTCTCCGTTCCCTACTCCAGCTACGGCCTCGGCCCCGCCCCTGCCTCTCAATAAAATGGGGCCCCAGGATGATCCGGAGGCATTCCAGGACCTTTTTGAGAGGTCGGCCGAGGCCCGGGGATGGCCCCGAGTGGACTGGCCCATGCGGCTCATCCCTCTACTGTCAGGAGGGTCGCAGATAGCCGCCCACCAACTGCCAGTCCAGAATCTCCTGGTCTATGAAGATCTGAGGCGCACCATTCTTCAGCGGGTCGGCCGGACCCCGGAACAACATCGCCAGCGGTTCAGGTCCCTGAGCCTGGACGAGTCCGGCGGCCCTTCGTCATGGCGCAGCAGCTCCGGGACTCCTGCCGCAGATGGCTGATGGCCGACGGAGGCGACGTCGAGGATGTTATCAGCAAGGTGGTACTGGAACAGTTCATCGCCAACCTGCCCAAAAAGACCGCGCAGTGGGTCCAGTGCCACCGCCCGACGTCGCTGGACCAGGCCATCCACCAGGATCACATGGTGGCGTGCCCCTCCCATCTGTCTCTCTCTCCCCCTCTCTCTCTCTCTCTCGTCTCCTTCTCTCCCCAAACCTGTCCCCCTTCCCAGGTCTCGTGGGGGGCTGATGCCCCGGCTGGCGCTGAGGTGGAGAACGGGGCCTCCGGCGGAGCCTGTCCCGGCATCCAGGGGCCCACCCAGGGGGCCCGCAGCGGTCGACCACTCCGCCCCGCTTCCTGCAGCCTTGCGCTCTCCACGCCAATCCCTTGACCCGCTTCCCGCCACTGGGGCGGCGGGGAGGCCTGGGCCGGCCTGTTGGCGCTGCGGGGACCCAGGACACTTTATAGACCGGTGTCCGGTGATGGAGGTGGGGACACTGATCCGGGTCCCCGACGCGCCACAGGCTGCCCCCGATCAAGCTGGCCTGTACCAGATACCAGTGAGTATCAAGGGGGGTACTTATCAGGCTTTGGTGGATTCAGGCTGCAACCAAACCTCCATTCATCAAAGCCTGATTCAACCTGGGGCATTGGATAACAGCCGCATGGTTAAGGTGCGGTGTGTGCACGGGGTGGTGGTGAGTTATCCTATAATGCCTGTGGTAATTCAATTTAGGGGACAAAAGCATAGCGTAGAGGTAGCAGTTAACCCGCACCTCCGGCATCCGCTAATTCTGGGGACGAATTGGCCTGCTTTTGGGAAATTATTGGGGTCTTTATGTCCGGATGCCTCTTGGAAAAAGAAAAACAAGGGAAAGACAGCGGTTGTTCAGGTGGGAGATGCTGAGCCGGGACCTCTGGCTTCTGTTGCAGGGGAACGGAGTGCTCTGGAGAGAACTATCCTCACCGAGCGCAATGATTTTCCCCTGGAGCAGTCCCAGGACGAGACGTTAAAACGTGCATTTGATCAGGTCCGTTCTATCGACGGCCAGGTACTCCACCCAGACCAACCGCTCTCTTATTCCTACTTTGCTATTTTGAAAGATAAGTTGTATCGGGTGACCCAAGACACCCAGTCAAAAGAAGATACAACACAGTTGTTAGTTCCTAAGAGCTGCCGGGAAATGCTTTTTCAGGTGGCTCACTGTAATCCAATGGCCGGGCATTTAGGTCAAACGGCGACACTAAACCGGCTCATGGCCCGATTCTTTTGGCCGGGCATTCACGAGAACGTGCGCAGGTGGTGCACGTCTTGTCGTGAATGTCAGTTGGTGAACCCACCGGCCAATCCAAAAGCACCATTGTGCCCCCTTCCATTAATGCAGGTCCCCTTCGAACGAATTGGTATGGACCTCATCGGGCCATTAGAATGGTCAGCACGTGGGCACCTCTTTGCGTTAGTCCTGGTGGATTACGCAACGCGGTACCCTGAAGCAGTCCCGCTCCGTAACATTTCTGCCAAAAGTGTTGCAAGCGCGCTCTTCTCATTAATCTTTAGGAATCCCTAAAGAGATTCTCACCGATCAGGGCACGGCGTTTATGTCACGAACTATTCGCGAACTTTATGAATTATTGGCCGTTAAATCGATTCGCACTAGCATCTACCACCCACAGACAGACGGGCTAATGGAATGGTTTAATCGCACTTTGAAGTCCATGATTCGGAAGTTTGTTCACGAAGATGCCAAAAATTGGGATAAGTGGCTAGAACCCCTCTTGTTCGCTGTACACGAGGTTCCCCAAGCCTCCACGGGGTTTTCCCCCTTCGAGTTTCTCTATGGGCGTTAGCCCCGCGGGGTGTTAGACGTCCTTACAGAAACTTGGGAGGACGGACCGTCCGCTAGTAAGAACGAAATTCAGTATGTCTTGGACCTGAGAACAAAACTCCACACTTTGGGGCGGCTATCAATGGAGAATATGTTACAGGCCCAGGACAGACAGAGTCAGCTGTACAACAGGGGGGCTAGACTTCGTCAATTTGCACCGGGAGATAAAGTGCTTGTATTACTCCCTACTTCCAGCTCTAAATTACTCGCAAAGTGGCAAGGACCTTTTGAGGTCACACGGCGAGTTAGCGATCTCAATTATGAAGTAGTTCGAACAGATAGGGGCGGAGCACATCAAATTTATCACCTCAACCTCCTTAAAAAGTGGGTTGAGGCAGAGTCAGTGATGCTGGCGACGGTAGTGAGCGGAGAGGAGGATCTCGGGCCAGAAGCGAACACAAAACCACAATCTCTCGCGCTGGCTCTTGGTGGAGATCACCTCTCACCCTCCCAGCTCACTGACATGAAAAATTTACAAGCTGAATTTGCTGATGTGTTCTCGCCCCTGCCTGGTCGAACGGACCTCATTAAGCACCACATTGAGACGGAACCGGGGGTGGTGGTGCGCTGCCACCCGTATTGTTTACCTGAACACAAAAAAAAGGTAGTTCAGAGCGAAGTAGAGGCTATGCTGGATATGGGGGTAATAGAAGAGTCCAGCAGTGACTGGGCGAGCCCGATAGTTTTAGTTCCTAAAACCGACGGCTCAGTCCGGTTCTGTGTGGACTATAGAAAGGTGAACGCGGTGTCTAAATTTGATGCTTATCCAATACCGAGGGTTGACGAATTGCTTGATCGGCTGGGTTCTGCTCGTTTTTATTCGACACTGGACTTAACAAAGGGTTATTGGCAGATCCCCTTGTCTCCTATGTCCAAAGAAAAGTCAGCTTTCACAACGCCGTTCGGATTACACCAATTTGTCACCCTTCCTTTCGGCTTGTTCGGGGCTCCTTCGACTTTTCAGCGTCTGATGGACAAAATTCTCCGGCCGCATGCTGCATATGCCGCTGCCTACTTGGATGATATTATCATCTATAGTAACGATTGGCAGCGTCATATGCAGCATTTGCGTGCTGTCCTGAAGACGCTGAGAAGGGCTGGGCTCATGGCCAACCCGAAGAAGTGTGCGATTGGGCGTGTGGAAGTAAGGTATCTGGGCTTCCACTTGGGTCACGGACAGGTGCGTCCCCAAATTGATAAGACGGCAGCGGTTGCGACCTGTCCGAGACCTAAGACCAAAAAGGAGGTTAGACAGTTCCTGGGGCTAGTGGGTTATTACAGAAGGTTTGTGCCTAATTATTCGGACCTCGCTAGCCTGCTGACTGATCTAACTAAAAAGGAGTAGTGGACGGAGCAGTGTCAGCAGGCTTTCACCCAGATAAAGGCTGCTCTGTGTGGCGGGCCGCTTTTACATGCTCCTGACTTCTCTCTCCCTTTCATCCTACAGACGGACGCATCGGACAGGGGGCTGGGCGCGGTCCTGTCCCAGGAGGTGGAGGGTAGAGAGCGGCCGGTGCTGTACATCAGTCGAAAGCTCTCTAAGAGAGAGACGATGTACAGCACCATTAAGAAAGAGTGTTTAGCCATCAGGTGGGCTGTTCTCACCCTCCGCTACTACCTCCTGGGGCGGGAGTTCACCATCTGTTCGGACCACGCTCCCCTGCAGTGGCTCCACCGCATGAAGGATACCAACGCGCGGATCACCCGTTGGTATCTTGCTTTACAGCCTTTTAAATTCCAGGTGGTCCACAGGCCGGGTGCACAGATGGCTGTGGCCGACTTCCTCTCCAGGAGGGGGGGGGGGGGGGGGGCTACAGGCCGGACGGCTCCCCGGCCTGAGTCGGGCGGTTGGGGTATGTGGCGAGGGGGGCGTGGTCTCTCGAAGTCTGTAGCGAGAGACGAGTCTCTTACTCCTGTGCGGTGAGTAAGTAGGTCAAGTGCAGATGATGAACACCTGTGTCTGATTGCAGTGATTGGCGTGGAGACCGCATATAAGCTGCCAGGAATGAGAGAGCGGAGAGAGAGAGTGGATTGGGACTCGCATGCGACCCGCAGCAGATACCAGCAGAGTTTACACACGGAGTGGAAAGAGTTTTTGACTGAATGGACTATTGGACTACCCCAGTTATTTATGGAATGGGAAGAGTGGTCGTTTGACTGAACCTTGAGTGCTGGAGACATACAGCGAGAGCTGGTACAGCGGGCAGAGTGTTTCTTATATATGTGCTGTAGTGGTATACTACGGTGAAGGCGCACGAGCGCACCTTTTTGTTCTTTTATTTTTCTGAATAAAGTGCGAGTCCCAAGTTCGCCGACCCTGTCTTCTTCATCCTTCACCCACACACACTAAGATTGACTACAGTTACGTCTTAGTAACCAGGATGCATCAGAGGCTCAGAAGACAACAGTGAAAGGTCTGTTCCTGTTGGAGGCTTGACCTTGAACTGAGGCTGTGGTGAGTGTTTTATAGAGCTTGCTGATGAAGCTGTTGATTGTGAACAGGTACAGGTGATAATACTCAGGGGAGAGTAACTGCAGGTGCGCCAAAGAGGATTCTGGGGAATGTAGTGCAGAGATAGACGGTGAACGTGACATAACCCCCCCCTCCCGCTAGGCGCGACCAGCGCCGTACAAATGTACCAACAATTGGGGTGGGTAGGCTCTGCCTGGACTCCAGGACGGTCCAGGCAGAGCAGGCTAGTCAGCAGCCATGGCGGAGACGACCCTTTGGGCGGCCATGGCGGAGATGTTTTTTCAAGTGGCCATGGTGGCACTGGGAACCTCGTCTGAGAGACCTCCGCGGCCCCCCTAGCAGGTATACTGTGCCCCCCCCCCCCCCCCCCAAATTTTAATGGGGAAATTGACAGGAAAGGGGGTGTCTGGCAGCAAAGAGGGTCTTGGGCTGGGCAGGACCAGCGGTGAAGAGGGCTTTGAGCTAAGCGGGACCAGCGGCGAAGGAAACTCTGGGCTAGACAGGACTGGCGCAGGATCAGTGGGCTCTGGCGCAGGATCAGTGGGCTCTGGCGCAGGATCAACGGGCTCTGGCGCAGGATCAACGGGCTCTGGCACAGGATCAACGGGCTCTGGCGCAGGATCAACGGGCTCTGGCGCAGGATCAACGGGCTCTGGCGCGTGCTCGAAGACTGGCTCTGGCTCGAAGACTGGCTCTGCCTCGAAGACTGGCATGCAGGCGTGACGTGAAGATCTGGGCTAGGCCGGACCAGCGGCGACGGAAGCTCAGGGCTGGACGGGACCAGCGGCGAAGGAAGCTCAGGGCTGGACAGGACCAGCGGCGAAGGAAGCTCAGGGCTGGACGGGACCAGCGGCGAAGGAAGCTCAGGGCTGGACGGGACCAGCGGCGAAGGAAGCACTGGGCTGGACGGGACCAGCGGCGAAGGAAGCTCTGGGGTGGGTTCATGGGCTGTAGCTGATGTGTGTGCTGCTCACACACACAAAACAGCCATGGACACCACAATGAGCGCTGTGTCTTCCAGAGCAGACTCAAGTGCAGCATGAACAGTCTCTGGCAGGGCGGACAACACATGCTCAGACTCTGGCGGGCAGGCGACTGGTTCAGGCTTTGGCGAGCAGGCGACGGGCTCAGGCTCTTGCTCGACAGGGCAGGACAGGAGATCGGGTTGGACTTGAAGATCGGGCTGGATGTCTCCCACGGTGAGTGAGGAACCTCACACCCACAGCGTACGTTCAATGACTTTGATGAGAGGTAGGTTGATATCATCTAACAGCAGTTTCTGGGCGAGTGGATCGTCTAACCCGCTCCAGAACTGCTGCTGAAGGAAGTCCTCATCCCAGCTCCCATCCCGGTAAAGGTGAAGGAGTAACCAGGATGCATCAGAGGCTCAGAAGACAACAGTGAAAGGTCTGTTCCTGTTGGAGGCTTGACCTTGAACTGAGGCTGTGGTGAGTATTTTATAGAGCTTGCTGATGAGGCTGTTGATTGTGAACAGGTGCAGGTGATAATACTCAGGGGAGAGTAACTGCAGGTGCGCCAAAGAGGATTCTGGGGAATGTAGTGCAGAGATAGACGGTGAACGTGACAATTACTCAGAAGTCTAGATTCAAATATAATTATTTTGAAGTGATGGTGCTTTCTGTAACGTTATCTAGCGTAAGTGATGAATCCCATTTGACATTTGTGCTGGCTACTGTATACAGGCCACCAGGGCACCATACAGACTTTATCAAAGAATTTGCTGATTTTCTATCAGAGTTAGTACTGGCTCCAGATAAAGTCCTAATTGTTGGTAAATAAAGTCCAACATGTGTCAGGACCTACTCATTGTCGTAATCATACTCTAGATCTAATAATATCACATGGAATCAATGTTGATGCTGTTGAAATTCTGCAGCAGAGCGATGACATCTCAGATCATTATCTAGTCTCGTGTATACCTCATTTATCCAAGGTTGCAAAGCCGACTCTGTGTTATAAATATAGTAGAACTACCACTTCTGCCACTAAAGATTGCTTTATAAATAATCTTCCTGATCAGTTTCATCTCGTCAGCATCCCAGATAGCTTAGAAGAACTTGCAACAGAAATGATTGACTCTCTCTTTTCCAGCACTTTAGACACAGTTGCTCCATTGCGCTTAAAGAAGATTTCCAAACAGCACAGCAGCACAGTTTCCAAACAGCACAGCAGTAATTACTTTTTGAACTTTTTTACTTACATGATTGATAATATCAGAGAGAAAATTATAACTATGCAACCGTCTAGTACAGTATCACATCAGACAGTGCAGGGTAGTCTGACTGACGAAAATTTTAATTCATTCATTGCTATAGGAGAGGAAGAGTTTGTCTAAACTCGTTAAATCATCTAAATCAACAACATGTATGTTAGACTCTACACCTACTAAGCTATTGAAAAAGATGCTTTCAGATGTCATAGATCCTTTTCTTAATATCATTAATTCATCTTTGTCACTAGGATATGTAACTTTTAAGCTGGCTATTATTAAACCTCTTATTAAAAAAACGCAACTTGATCCTAGAGAATTAGTCAATTACAGGCCGATCTCGAATCTTCCTTTTCTGTCAAAATGAATAGAAAAAGCAGTATCCTCACAACTATGTTCCTTTTTAGAAAGAAATGGTATCTGCGAGAATTTTCAGTCAGGATTTAGACCATATCATAGTACTGAGACTGCTCTCATTAGAGTTACAAATTATTTGCTCTTATCATCCGATCGTGGTGGTATCTCTCTATTAGTGTCACTGAATCTTAGAGCTGCATTTGATACCATCAACCACAACATTCTTTTAAATAGACTCGAAAATTATGTTGGCATTAGTGGAATTGCACTAGCATGGTTTAAATCATACTTATCTGACCGTTATCAGTTTGTAGCAGTAAATGAATAGATGTCTTATTGGTCAAAAGTTCGGTATGGTGTACTACAAGGCTCAGTACTAGGACTGTTGCTGTTTACTCTGTACATGCTACCCTTAGGAGATATTATTAGAAAGCATGGCATTAGTTTTCACTGTTATGCTGATGATACTCAGCTCTATATTTCTTCAAGCCCTGACGAAACTTACCAATTCACAAAATTATTGGAATGCATAGCTGATATAAAAATTTGGATGACTAGTAATTTCCTACTACTTAATTCTGAAAAAACAGAGTTTCTAATTATTGGGCAAAAAACCTCTGCACATATTAACCCAGAATACTGTCTAACAATTGATGGCTGCTCTGTCAAGTCTTCGTTGTCAGTTAGGAACCTGGGTGTGCTCTTTGATACCAGTCTTTCATTTGAAAGCCACGTTTATAGCATCTGTAAAACCACATTCTTTAAAATCTTAAAAATATATCTAAATTACGACATATGCTTTCATTGAAAAATGCGGAACAGTTAACTCATGCGTTCATGACCTCAAGGCTAGATTATTGTAATGCTCTACTGGGTGGTTGCCATGCATGCTTAATAAACAAAGTCCAGTTGGTCCAAAACGCAGCAGCTAGAGTTCTCACTAGAACCAGAAAGTATGACCGTATTAGCCCCATTCTGTCAACACTGTGTGATGGATTTTTAATAGATAAGATAGAAAACTATCTTTTAAACTAACCATGATTCTAACAATTCTAACACCCTGAAACACAATGTACTAAGACGTCCTGTTCTTTGGCTAAATGTATGTTTCCCTTTTGGTGAAAACTCATGACTTTGGTTGTGTGAGTGTAAAAATAACAAATATGGGAAATTAAACTAGACAGATGTCTAAACTTGAAACCTTGTGGTTACCTAGTAACAAGAGGGGTTGTCTATGAAGAACCAATCAAATTGTGGGGAAATGATGTAATGTTTCATGTTATTTTTGCCATACCCCTATTTTATACAAACTGTTGTATTCATGTTCGCTGGTGGGATTCTCTCTGAAATTTTTCTGAGATCCTCCGGCTGTGATATATTCTTCTTGGGGGATTCTTTGAGAAATGCTTGAGATCCTTCGGCCGTGATTAAAGCATTTAGAGGACATTTGCTGAAGTCTGTCAAGTTAGGGTTAGTTGTCATGATCCTGTCTCCTTCTCTGTCTCCCTCTGCTGGACACACACACACACACACACACACATCTCTCTCACTCTCTGTACTGACAGCTGTCTTCACTTTTCATTAGGCTCATTCCTCCCCACCTGTTCCTCATCTCCTCTCATTATCTTGGCTTCTTCTAACCCTCTCTTTCCCTGTCTTGTTGTCAAATTGTTTAATGTCACAGTTACTCGTTGACCAGTATTTTTCCTGTCATGTCCTGTCTTGTCTATTCTACGGAATTACTACTACGGCTGGTATTACTCTGTGCTCGTCATTGTATATTCACAGAACCTTACCTGCTTACGGCTGGAGCTAGTTGCCTGCTCTGTGTTCGCCGCCTGCATCCAGCACCAACTGTTTCTCCGTGATTCACAATAGTCGCTGCTTCATCAACCTTCTGTTCATCCCAACCGCAGAGGAGATTTACGTTCACGTTATACTGCCAGTCTGCTGGTTTCTTCTGTTGCTGATTAAATTGAACTTTCTGTTTGGATTGGAGCCGCGGATCAATAATCCTCCAGTCTATTCAGGTGAGCCAACCCAATGTTGCTCTTTTCTTACCCAGTGCGAGGTGGTATTCTCCCTTCAGCCCGTGACGTATGCTAAGGAGCGGGTTAAGGTCGCTTACGTTATCTCCCTTCTCGCTGGCCGGGCTCGGGAATGGGGAGCGGCTAACTGGGAGGTGGAGACGGATTGCATCTACAGCTTTTCGCTTTTTAAGGATGAGATGATCCGAGTCTTTGATCGATCTACCTACGGTGAGGAGGCTTCTCGACTGCTTTCTACTCTCCGGCAGGAGAGGCGCTCCGTGCTTGATTTCTCTATTGAATTCCGGACCCTCGCTGCCACCTGCGGCTGGAATCAACCTGCGTTGGTCGCTCGCTTTATGGAGGGTCTCAATCCAGAGTTGAAGGACGAGATCCTCATTTGGGAGGTTCCTACTCGGCTCGATGATCTCATCGACCTGGCTATTCGGATCGAGAAACGGTTCGATCTACGGCGCAGAGCTCGCCGCTTGGAGGTCGCCGCTTGGAGGTCGCTCTCTTCTCCACGCCCCCTGTCAGTTCCGTTCCTGTAACCGCTAGCACGGATCCCGAGCCGATGCAGCTTGGAGGACTTCGGATCTCTCCTAAGGAGCACGAAAGAAGGATTTCTAATCGCCTCTGTATGTACTGCACAGCCGGCAATCATTTCGTCTCTTCGTGCCCGGTAAAAGCCAGCGCTCGTCAGTAGGTGGAGGGTTACTGGCAAGCGCCATCACCAAGGTTACCCCCTCAAGCTCTTGCCCCACTCTACCGGTGCATCTTCATTGGTCTAATTTATCTGTCACCTGCTCCGCCTTGATCGACTCTAGGGCAGAGGGGAATTTTGTTGATGAGGAGTGGGCACTTCAGCAAGGTATTCCTCTCAAATACTTAAGAGGTTCCGCCCCCCTTTTTGCCCTAGATGGTAGTTCCCTACCTAGAGTACAGAGAGAGACTGTTCCATTGACTCTTACCGTTTCTGGTAATCACAGAGAGACCATTTCTTTTTTCATTTTTCGTTCTCCTTATACTCCTATAGTTTTAGGCCATCCCTGGCTTAAGCTCCATAATCCTCACATTGATTGGTCCCTGGGATCTATTTTGTCTTGGAAGTTGTCTTGTCATATTGATTGTTTAGTGTCTGCTGTTCCCCCTATTTCTTCTGTTTCTGTTTTTCAGGAGGAGCCGGGGGATTTGTCTGGGGTACCGGAGGAATATCACGATCTGCGTGGGGTATTAAAGTCGTTCCCGAGCCACTTCTCTGCCTCCCCACCGCCCGTATGATTGCGGTATTGATCTTCTCCCGGGGACCACACCCCCACGGGGAAGACTCTACTCTCTTTCGGCTCCTGAACGGGAGGCGTTAGAAAATTATCTGTCTGAATCTCTTAACGCCGGCACCATAGTTAGTTCCTGCCGGCGCGTGGTTTTTCTTTGTTGAGAAAAAGGACGGGTCTCTACGTCCCTGCATAGATTATCGGGGGCTGAATGACATCACTGTCAAGAATCGCTATCCCTTGCCACTGATGTCATCAGCCTTCGAGATCTTGCAGGGAGCAAAGATTTTTTCCAAGCTCGATCTCCGTAATGCTTATCATCTCGTACGAATTAGAGAGGGGGACGAGTGGAAGACTGCCTTTAACACACCCCTCGGGCACTTCGAATATAAGGTTCTTCCGTTTGGATTGGTCAACGCCCCCGCCGTCTTTCAGGCTCTTGTCAACTACGTCCTTCGGGATATGCTCAATATTTTAATTTTTGTCTATATCGACGACATATTAATTTTCTCACCCTCTCTCCAGGTCCATGTACAACACGTTCGCCGCGTTCTCCAACGCTTACTTGAGAATCAACTCTTCGTCAAGGCGGAGAAAGGCACCTTTCATGCGTCCTCTGTAACGTTCCTGGGCTCGGTCATCTCTGCAGAGGAAATCAGTATGGATACCACCAAGGTCCAGGCTGTTGCCGACTGGCCTGTCCCTGATTCTCGTGTCTCGTTACAACGCTTTCTTGGCTTTGCTAATTTTTATCGCCGTTTTATACGCAATTTTAAGTAGCCGCGTCGCTTACCGCGTTAACCGACACATCTCTCTCTCTCACTCTCTGTACTGACAGCTGTCTTCACTTTTCATTAGGCTCCTTCCTCCCCACCTGTTCCTCATCTCCTCTCATTATCTTGGCTTCTTCTAACCCTCTCTTTCCCTGTCTTGTTGTCAGATTGTTTAATGTCACAGTTAATCGTTGACCAGTATTTTTCCTGTCCTGTCCTGTCTTGTCTATTCTACGGAATTACTACTACGGCTGGTATTACTCTGTGCTCGTCATTGTATATTCACAGAACCTTACCTGCTTACGGCTGGAGCTACTTGCCTGCTCTGTGTTCGCCGCCTGCATCCAGCACCAACTGTTTCTCCGTGATTCACGAGAGTCGCTGCTTCATCAACCTTCTGTTCATCCCAACCACAGAGGAGATTTACGTTCACGTTATACTGCCAGTCTGCTGGTGTCTTCTGTTGCTGATTATATTGAATTTTCTGTTTGGATTACCTGTGGTCAGACTTTTGATTCTATGAAAGAACTGTAATTGTCACTCTCGCTTTTGAGTCCTCTCTAACGCCCTTACATTAGTAGGCTCAGCCGACGTCGATGTGTAGACGCACTGGAGTATAGGATTAGAACACTCAGCCGATGTCGATGTGTAGACGTGCTAGGGTATAGGATCAGGTACGTAGGATAAAATCTACCAACACTCCATTGGCTCCCTATTAAACATTGTATAAATTTTAAAATATTGCTGACTACTTACAAAGCACTAAATGGTTTAGCTCCCCAGTACTTGAGCGAGCTCTTAACGCATTATAGTCCTTCACGTCTACTGCGATCTCAGAATTCTGGCCAGTTGATAATACTTAGAATATCAAAATCGACTGCTGGCGGTAGATCCTTTTCCTATTTAGCACCTAAACTTTGGAACAATCTTCCTAACATTGTCCGGGAAGCAGACACACTCTGTCAGTTTAAGGTGAGACACGGCAGGCGTTTTTTTTCACTGGTCAATTTTGAGATTTTGGAATATTTGTCTTCAATAACATGTCTTCTTTCAGACTTGTGGTGAAAAAAAGTCCGAAACACACATTTAGGTCTTTATTTTACTACACTTTGTCTGTTTGTGTCTGTAGATTTCTCATAAATTCATCAAAAGTTGTCGTTATAAATCATCCCTCTGCTCCGCGATCGCGATCTGCACCGTCATCACACACACCGTTAGAAAGCTCTCTCTCTCCTGAACAATACTGCCAGATCCAAATATGGTCATTTCCTTTTTATCAGCAACCAATCGCGAAAGTAAAAGGGGGGATTTTACTCTAAATGCACAATCTCATTGTCTGATGCTAAATCTTTAAAGCCCGTTTTCTCAAAATGACTTTTCTCTCATAGTCCAAGTCCGAAATCTCCACTTCAGTAGCACCTATATACACCACACTTTCCAGTCTTGTACCTAGTTATATTATGAAGACATTTACAGAGGGATTTGTAAATATATTATTCCTAGCCTGATTTATATAACATTTTATTCCAAAAAACATGTCGAAAATCATTTTTTAAGGCTATTGGCAGTATATTCTGATTTACAGGATAACAAAAGTAGATATCCATATATCCCTCTTTTTTCCCATCTAATATGTGAACACAATGAAAAAATAATTTTGAACCTGGCTTTATCCAATACTCAGATTTCGTTTTTTAAAATGTATGCAAATTAGCGCATATTTAATTAGATGCATATTTAAACATTAAATTACAGAAAACTTGTAATACATTTTTTTCTCATCTTAATGTAGGTAATCAACTGGCAAAGTTTCATGGTGATATCTGCTAGTAAAAATTACCCTATTCACCTGTAGTGTCTCGCCTTAAATCTAGACTAAAAAAGCATCTATTTTACCTGGCATTCATATAGAATATTATACATTTCTATTATTCAAATCAGTTAAAAGATTATTAGGCTGCATAAATTAGGTCAGCCGGAACCGGGAACACTTCCTATAACACCTGATGTACTCGCTACATCATAAGAAGAATGGCATCTAGGCTAATGTTAGTCTTTCTGGTGGGAAACCATGGCATGACCAAACCAAATCTACTATCAGAGAAGAATATTGGTCGGCTTATATCTGTAGTAGTGGTCATGACCTATTTTTGGTGTTAACACAGTAACACCAACTGTTGTTGGACCGATTGGACAGGCCTTACAGTATTAACCTTCAAACATTAAAGAACAACTTTGGTTTGATTTAGTTAGATTTAGTGTGAAAACTTACCCAGCTATAGAAGATACTATCAAAGCCTTTAAGGCTTTCGGTAAGCTGCTGCCGCTAAAACAAAAGTGAACTGACCTACAGTAGGATCTGGGGAAGTTTTCACACTAAATCTTACTAAATCAAACTAAAGTTGTATAATGAACCGAAACTCGTCCACAGTCTGCACCAACATAACAATGACGAGGACATTCAAATAACTGAAAGAAACCCAGGACTTAAATACACACCAAACAAACAGACACACCTGAACAGAACTAATTCAATCACTTAGTAACCATAGAAACAAACAGGAGGGGAACGAGGAAGATAGAATCCGTATTGAACAGATTAGAAGAACAACAAAGAAACTCAAACATGAACAGAGAAACAGATAAAAAAACAAACTGAAAACCTGACATTACCCTCCCCCTCCCGGAGGGCGCGTCCTCACACCGTAACACATCCCAGGGGTGGGAGGAGGCTGACGAAGAGGTGGCTTCGCAAAACTGGAAGCCTCCAGGGCGGCGGCAGCAGTAGGGACCATGGCGGAGCCGGCAGTTCAGGGGGCCAGGAAGGCGCCGACAGTTCAGGGATGGCCTCCTTGGCTGTGTATGAGAGAGTAGGCAGCTCTGGGACGGCCTCTGTAGCCGTGGATGGGTAGCCCCGGCCCAAAAAAATTATTTCCTTGGAGGGAATTACGGCTGTGAGCTGGGGCTGGAGCCATCACTGGACTCTGGTCAGGGGCTGGAGCCATCACTGGACTCTGGTCAGGGGCTGGAGCCATCACTGGACTCTGGTCAGGGGCTGGAGCCATCACTGGACATTGGTCAGGGGCTGGAGCCATCACTGGACATTGGTCAGGGGCTGGAGCCATCACTGGACTCTGGTCGGGGGCTGGAGCCATCACTGGACTCTGGTCAGGGGCTGGAGCCATCACTGGACTCTGGTCAAGGGCTGGAGCCATCACTGGACTCTGGTCAGGGCCTGGAGCCAACAGTGGACTCTGGTCAGGGGCTGGAGCCATCACTGGACTCTGGTCAGGGGCTGGAGCCATCACTGGACTCTGGTCAGGGGCTGGAGCCATTACTGGACTCTGGAAGGGGGCTGGAGCCATTGTGTGTGCAACCCACACACACACAACATAGCAGAGGCCACAATGGTCAGCGTTGCGCACTCTGGAGACTCAGGCGTGAAAGTTTCCTGCTGACATGTTGCAAGCTTTATTTAACATAACCGACATAACAAATGAAATACTCTGAGTCAGATACGCAAATGATTGTTTTGTCATCACACAGGGGCATGGCCTGATTTATTAATAAAGTCATGTAAGAGTGCCGCGGTTTACTTGCGTTGTCATGGTTACTGGTTTGCATGTAAACGTGAAAAACTGCTTATTTCAATAAGCTGATATTTGTGAGTTATCAGCTTACTGGTGTGCATGTAAACATATACCTCAGATTTCTTGTTACATGTAGTTGTACTTGTAGTACAGTCAATCACAAAGCACTTTCCCGTTTTAGATGTGTTTTGTGTGTTTTTCGTGGCATTCACGCTGAAAACCAATGCTTTTTTTTGCAACTCAGTGGGCATGACCACAGTCATTCTGACGTCACACGCATACCCTCTATTAACAGATTAGAAGAACAACAAAAAAAACTCAAACATGAACAGGACAGAGAAACAGATCAAAAAACAAACTGAAAACATGACAACTGTTGTTTTATAAAAAAAATGTATTTTGATGTATTTTGGCACTCCTGGAATCCAGTGTTGGCACTGGTAAATTTTTATTCAGCAATGTTTACACTTTACAGAATTTTTTTTTATATCAGATTGCAGAGGCTTAATTTCATTTTACTGCACACTTATGTTTTCTGGAGGTGTACAGGAATTTTTTTTTTCTATGACATTGCAGTGGTTTGTTCCCTTTCGAGGGAACTCAACACTGCGTCGAGAACTCGACACTTTGGGGACGCTCCCTTAGCGTGTGCCTCTGAAGTAAGAATGAAGCTATTCGAATCCTGATTGGCGTTGCGTCCTGACGTAACATGTGACGGCATAACCGGAAGTATAAAGGTGACGCTGAAACACACACATACCAAGCTATCGCTCTTCAGCAAGCGCTCTATGTTGAAACTGTCTGTCCTATTTATTGTTGTCTGTCCTTGAAAGTATGGCGAGTGAACAATTTACAAGATGTGTGCACCCCGTCCTAGATTTATTACGGGTAGAGACACGCATCCGTTATGTGTAAATTGTTTGGGAGTGCAGCACGCACAGGCGGCTCTCGAGGGAGCCGCTTGTGAGCCCTGTGAACACTGTGAAGCGCTCCCACTAAGAGTGCTGCGCTCCTGCTTGGCTATTTTTTCTAAAGATGGCCAAGCTCGCGATCCTTGTGGTTCAGGTCCTGCGTCTGTTGAGGCGGCGCGGAGGCTTAGATCGTGGGGATCGCAGAAGGATCTAGCAGATGAGAACGAGACTGCCGAGGCACTTTCTCGTTCGTCATCTGCGGATTCTATAACGCTCGCTCATGGTGCAGAAGCCCGCGCTGCGGCTTCTTCTGCCCGTGACGAGTGCCCGGTGCTTGAGCTGTCTGCTTCCGAGGAAGTGGATGTGCTCAGCATCGGGAGCGCGGAACATGAGTCACACTCGCCAGCTCATGTTCCCGCTTATGAGGAACTGGTGGAAGTTGTAACGCGTGCTGTGGCCAGACTCAACATCAGCTGGCCACAAGATAAGCAGGAGGAATCTCGTCAGAGTAAATTAGACGAGAGATTCCTGCAGCACCGTTTACAACCTCAGCGCCGGGGCTTGCCTTTTTTCCCAGATCTCCATAAAGAGATAGTTAGATCCTGGGAAAAGCCCCACTCGTCTCGCATCTCACATAATACATCGTGTGATTATAGTAATGTTGTGGGAGCGAGAGAGGCGGGGTATGGCTGGATGCCGCGTGTGGAGGAAGCTTTAGCGAGCTATCTTTCTCCCGAAGCGGCATCCTCGCTTAAAGCCCCGGCGCTGCTCAGCAAACCATGTAGGGACACCTCTGCATTGGTGAGCAGGGCATATATGGCGGCTGGTCGGGCTGGTGCGTCCCTGCACTCGATGGCTATTTTGCAGGCGTACCAAGCCGATATTCTCAAAGATCTAGATGAGGGGGAGGGACCAACACCTGCTGATATTGCTGAGCTAAGAAGAGCCGCAGATTTATCTCTCCGTGCCACTAAGGAGACGGCCCGTGCTATTGGCCGTTCCATGTCAGCTTTGGTGGCCACGGAGAGGCATTTGTGGTTAAATTTGTCGGGCATTGTTCCTTTTTGTTAGATGCTCCGATATCGCCTTCTGGCCTGTTCGGCGACGCAGTATCTACTGTCGTCGACAGGTTTCAGGAGGCAAAAAAACAGTCGGCAGCTTTTCAGCAGTACCTCCCCCGCCGTTCTAGATCTGGGAGGGCTGGACCAAGTGGCCAGCCTCAGCCGTCAGCCAGCTCCTCTCATCGCCTGGAGCAAAAGGAGAGCGTTTCATCTCGAGCCCCTCATACGGGAGCTTGGCAACTTGAGGGCCGTCATTCAGGCTAAGCGGGCTTCAGGAAAGAGGTCCTAGCCAGAGTAATAGGACCTCTAAGGGCTGTCCCCCCCGCTGTGAGGTAACCAAGGTTGTTTTCCCAGCGGAGCCCTTCGGAAAAAGATGTTGTCCCGCCGTCACGGACGCTTCGGGTCGCATCAATTTCCAGCGAACGCACACCGTGGTGCTCGCCCCAAGAGCTTGCAAAAGAGCACCACCTATGGTCGAAAAATCATTCTCGTCCGCTTCCTGCCAGTTCGCTGCTTCAGAAGGTCGAGAACAGTGCTCGAGAAACACCCGAGGCCAGCCTCGAGAGGCTGGTTCCCTTAGTAAATTTTTTGGAGTGGTGGCGCCTTCTTCCAAATATTTCTATATGGGTCCTGAATATAATAGAAAAAGGGTACAGACTGCAGTTCGGTCACCAACCTAACGGGTTTGCAGGGGTGTTACCAACTACAGTGGTTCCAGAACAGGCTCGGGTTATGGAACAGGAAGTACAGGCTCTACTGGTCAAAGGGGCCATAGAATGTGTTCCCCTACCAGACAGAGAGTCAGGGTTTTACAGCCGATACTTTATAGTTCCAAAGAAGGATGGCGGGCTCAGGCCGATTTTGGACTTGAGGTACTTGAATCAGTCTCTGAGGAGGTTCAGGTTCAAGATGCTGACGATTCCCATCATTGTGAACTAAATCAGGTCCGAGGACTGGTTTGTCACAATAGACCTAAAAGACGCCTATATTCATGTCTCCATCCTTCCATGTCACAGGAGGTACCTAAGGTTTGCTTTCGGGGGCGAAGCATATCAATATCGGGTTCTTCCGTTCGGCCTAGCACTCTCTCCCCGCACGTTCACGAAGTGTATGGATGCAGCTCTGGCTCCTCTCAGACTCCAGGGCATTCGTATACTGAATTATATCGACGACTGGCTTATATTGGCTCAGTCTCGGGAAATGGCAGTTCAGCATCGAGATGTCGTCCTTGGCCACATTCAGAATTTGGGGTTGAGACTCAACACGAAAAAGAGCGTGTTGGAACCAGCTCAGGAAACAACGTTTCTGGGTGTGGTATGGAATTCGATTACGATGCGGGCACACATGTCTCCCGCACGTGTCCAGTCCATCTTAAATATGGTTTCAGGAGTAAAGCTAGGTCAGGCCATCACTGTGAAGCAATTTCAAAGAATGCTGGGCCTCATGGCAGCGGCATCCAACATTTTACCTTTGGGCCTTCTACATATGAGGCCCCTTCAGTGGTGGCTAAAAGCCAAGGGGTTTTCTCCCAAGGGGAATCCGTTTCGTATGATCAGAGTAACGCGCAGATGCCTTCGTTCTCTGCAAATATGGAAGAAACCTTGGTTCCTGTCCCAAGGGCCAGTGTTGGGAGCGTCATGTCGCCGGAAAGCCGTTTCGACAGACGCCTCCCTCACTGGCTGGGGCGCAGTCATGGACGGCCGCTTTGCCAGGGGTCTGTGGCAGGACCATCATCATTCTTGGCACATAAACTGTCTAGAGATGATGGCTGTGTTCAGGGCTTTGAGGAGCTTCCTTCCAGACATCAGAGGTTACCATGTCTTAGTACGATCAGACAATACATCAGTGGTAGCTTATCTGAACCGACAAGGGGGACTCAGATCGCGCCATCTGTGCAGACTGGCGCATCAGATTATTCTTTGGTCCCAGGGGAAAATACTGTCTATCAGAGCAATGTATATTCTGGGGGTTCAGAATCAGGGAGCAGACATCCTGTCGAGGCAGGGGCTGAGGCCCGGGGAATGGAGACTTCATCCAGATGTGGTGAAGTTGATATGGGAGAGGTTTGGACCAATGGAAGTGGATCTATTTGCGTCTCGAGAGACGTCCCACTGCCCACTTTGGTTCTCCCTCACACATCCAGCCCCACTGGGGTTGGATGCTATGGTACAGGCCCTGGCCGAGGCTTCGCCTGTACGCATTTCCCCCGATCGCTCTGCTTCCGGGAGTCCTGGAGAGGGTCCGTCAAGAGGGCATCAGTCTACTTCTGGTTGCCCCAATGTGGCCGACCCGAGTGTGGTTTTCAGACATGATATCACTCCTGATAGCTCCGCCATGGCAGATTCCTCTGATGAGGGATCTGTTGTCTCAGGCGGAGGGCACAATCTTCCACCCTCACCCGGAGCTGTGGAAACTGTGGGTCTGGCCTCTGAGGGGGTTCAGTACCTAAATGCTGGTCTATCAGCTGGGGTGGTTGAAACCATACTTAGCTCTAGGGCTCCGTCTACTAGGAGATTATATGGCCTCAAGTGGAATGTGTTTATCACTTGGTGTAGAGAACAGGAGTTAGATCCAGTAAACTCCCCGGTGGCTTCAGTTCTGGAGTTTTTGCAAGATCGTTTCTCTGCGGGTCTCTCCCCTTCCACGCTTAAAGTGTACGTGGCTGCTATTGCGGCTTTCCATGCACCATTAAGTGATGGGCCTCTGGGGAGGCACCAGTTGATCATACGTTTTCTCCGTGGTACTTGGAGGATGAGACCGACAACCAGGTCCAGGGTTCCTGCCTGGGACCTGGCGGTGGTTCTCGAAGGGTTATCCCTGGCCCCCTTCGAACCTCTGCAGTCGACTTCGCCTAGGGATCTTACGCTAAAAATTGTATTTCTCTTAGCTATTACCTCTCTTAAGAGGGTGGGAGATCTCCAAGCCCTGGCAGTGACACCAGCTTGCTTGGAGTTTGCCCCTGGCAGAGTTAAAGCCTTTTTGCACCCGAGTCCGGGCTACGTGCCTAAGGTTTCTACGAATACGGCTCGGTCCACGGTCCTTCAGGCATTCCATCCTCCACCTCATGTGTCGGCAGAAGAAGAGAAGCTTCATTTGCTCTGCCCCGTCAGAGCTTTGAGCGTGTACCTCGAGAGGTCCTCTTCTTGGAGGAGGTCAGACCAATTATTGGTGTGTTTTGGGTCACCTAAGAAGGGGCTCCCGGCATCCAAGCAAACTATTAGTAATTGGATTGTTCAGGCTATTACCTCGGCTTACAAGGTGCGCGACTTGCCTTCACCTTTAGCTGTTAGGGCTCATTCGACTAGAGGCGTGGCTTCCTCTAGGGCCCTCCTTTCGGGAGTGCCCCTACAGGAGATCTGTGAGGCAGCCGGCTGGGCTACCCCGCACACTTTTATTAGGTTTTACAGTTTACACCTCCCTAGTACACCTGGCGCAACACGTGCTTTCGTCCTAGTTGAGTGCCTGAATCAGTTTCACTCCGGGACAGGCCTTTTCGGTGCGTGGCCTAGTGGGCATTCGTTCCCCAAAGTGTCGAGTTCTCGACGCAGTGTTGAGTTCCCTCGAAAGGGAACGTCTCGGGTTATGACTATAACCCTTGTTCCCTGGGAATGAGACACTGCGTCGCTCTGCCACGCCCCTCGAGGCCTTAGAGCGTCTTGCTTCATCGCGAGGCTGGTATGTGTGTGTTTCAGCGTCACCTTTATACTTCCGGTTATGCCGTCACATGTTACGTCAGGACGCAACGCCAATCAGGATTGGAATAGTTTCATTCTTACTTCAGAGGCGCACACTAAGGGAGCGTCCCCAAAGTGTCGAGTTCTCGACGCAGTGTCTCGTTCCCTTCTCAGGGAACAAGGGTTATAGTCATAACCCGAGACGTTTTTCATTTAATATCAAGTGTATACAATTATTAAACACATTATAGACATGCTTATAAATCAAGAATAAAGCAATTATAGCTGTATTTATAAACTGCTTACTAATGTCTATTAATGTAGGGCCAATGCTTTATAAATGATGAATTAACTATTTACCAATGCTTAACTAATGATTCATACCATGCAGTTATTATAAAATGTTACCGAAAAGGGAACTTATGTTGAGAATAGAATGTATGTGCATAGGGCAGATCAAGTGTCAGATCATGTAAACTCACTTCGGTCTTTATTTGAACCATGTACCATGTGTGAAAATCAATGTATTATTCAGGACATTACATTCTTGGGAGCTAAAATACCTGTAAAGTTTTTCTGGGTTACAGTTCTGAGAGCCATTCGACTTCATCGCAGCAGAAACAGTCTATGAAACAGATGAATAAAAATCGTTTGAATCTATATATTGCTTAGAAACATTACACCAGATGTATATTTGTTTTTAAAAATGGTTCTTATGGCATACTTGTTGCGGGGTGTATGCTGGAGGGAGTGGCCGGTTCTGGGCAGGATCCTGAGCACTGGATGGGGGATCAGAGTTCACTGGAGGGTCAGAGGTCAGTAGGACAGGATAGTGACCCAGAGGAAAGGCTGAATTTTCCAGATCAGCAAGCAGGGCATCTACAAAGACAAAAAGTTATAGAAAAACATCATGTAAAAGTAGTAAGGCAAGACTCTGAGGGGCTCTTCTTTCTTTTTTAATTATTGGCCTTTTTTTAAATTATAATAATAGTGGAAAACTTGACAGGTGAAGGAAAATAACTGGGACATGATCCAGGCCTCGAGGACTCAAGCACAGCTCTATATGTCAGTTTTATATCCACAACTTTCAACTATCGAATGATGACACTAGGGGTCAGACTTGGGAGCCCCAATCACCTCTGAGAATTCAGAAAAGGCCACTGAGAATTGGTAATTGGAATTTGCATGCCACTCCCTTTTATACAGGTATGAATGAGCGGCGTGCAAACACTCCAGTCAGATTTGTTTTTCGGACTCAAGCAAAGTGTCTCCAATACACAAGCTCATTCCAATCTTCACCTCTAAAAGAGCTGTTCTAACTGGAAAAATTTACAGTGGTCTTTCTACTAAAAGAGAGAGCACAGAAAAGTGATGAGAGTTTCCCCTGGGCGCTTCAGCTAAAGGAACAGTTTCCCTAAAAGAGCTTGCACAAACGATGAGCGTCTTTTTAAAGATGCCTTGCCGTTTGTGTATTTCTGGGTGCAGTTTATATAGTCCTTCACGTCTATTGCGATCACAAAATTCTGGCCAGTTGATAATACCTACAAAATCTAAATCGACTGCTGGCGGTAGATCCTTTTACTATTTAGCACCAAAACTTGGGAACAATCTTCCTAACATTGTCCGGGAAGCAAACACAGTCTGTCAGTTCAAATCTAGACTAAAAACACATCTCTTTAACCTAGCATAACAAATAACACATTATCAACTTCTATAATTCAAATCATTGTTAAATGTTAGGCTGCTTAAACTAGATCAGCCGAAACCGGGAACACTTCCCATAACACCAGATGTACTCATTACTACATAAGAAGAATGGCGTCTACGCTTATATAGTCTCTCTGTTTATCCCAAGGTTCACCGCAGTCCGCCGGATCCAGGCCGTATCCAGATCAGATGAAGGACCTGCGCCTGGACACGAATACAACTCATCCCTGAAGTGTCAACTAGCCTAGTCTCTCCACTGTGAAGGCCTCCTTCCCTTTACCTATGTACTGATAAAACATTATCAAAATGATTCCAGTTCGCATGGATCTGCGGAAACGACTAAAAATTCTGTATTAAGCAGGCCAGACAAGTAATTTGCCAATGTCAATTTGTAAAAAAGACTACGCGCATGTGCACATATATTAAAACGTGCATACCTATAGACTATACATGTAATATGCATATGCATGCTGTCACTGTTTTCACATATTTAGGTTTTTGAAGTTTACACAGAGATGGTAACGTTTTTAAAAAAATGTTCAAAGCTTGCAACTTGGAACCTATTTCAAAGTTTTCATTCTCGAGCCACCAAACACCGTTGTCGTGCAAATGCACAGTCAGAACGCATTAAAAGTTTTCTGTTAGAACGGTGTCGTGTTAGCGGCCCCTAAGTTAATAACTGATGATCGTTGCAACGGAAGTGAATCAATCAAAACTAACTTTAGCTAGACAATAACTTTGTTCTAGAGCTGCTGTAAAGCCAAAACAATCTGTTACTTTAATTTCCTATTATCACTGTAAAGCTGCTTTGAAACAATCTATATTGTTAAAGCACTATATAAATGAAAGTGACTTGACAATAGTACACTGTAAAATCCAATAGCGTTCCTGACTCACATATATTAGTTAACTTTACTCAGTTATATAAAATACATACTTCTTACTAGGTTTTGTTGAGTTACAGTCAATTGCTGGGTGAAAATAACAAGTTACTCAATACTTTGAGTGACGCTTGAAACAAGCAAGTAGCAACAAAGGATGCAATGACGTTACTAAACCAGTGAGAGGCAGCAGTGCATTAAAGCGTGCCTAATGTGCAGAAAAAAACAAAGAAGAAGAAGCGGCACTTGTGAGAGCATGCGCGATAGATTCTGTGTGTATTTCAGGCCAGCGCCAATTTTGAAGATGTGGAAAGACGTTGACTGACTGCCTACATTTTTATCTGGAGCTTCGCTACGTTTTTGGAATAATAATATGAGATAATAATAAGGTGAGTAATCAAACATGCGACTTTTGTGTGAATGTTTTTTTTTACTGTCTGTCGCTAATCTTTACTGATCTCCTTAATGTGTACCAAATAATTGTGATATTCGGAGCTTGAAGAATATGGCATAACAGTTCCTGGAATGCCTGAAAAGCTATTTATTGTTCCCAAATGTAAAACTGATGCATTTTCCTCTGTTGGCATTGGTTTATAAATTAAGGTTACAAATCTTGTGAAATGGCCACATTTACAGTTAAAAGTAACGTTAACCTGCAGTTTATGCAGAGATGAAGGTTGTGATGATTTGTGACAGTATTTATGAATTCACAATAGCATTATACTTTTATTTTTAAATTGAGTACATTAAGAATGTAATGCAAGCACTGTAAAAGTGATTTTCTTTACTCAAACTCAACTGCTTTATTACTGCTGATAAAATTAGCCATCTTTTAACAAGATGAGAAACCTAGTAATGTTAAGTAATGTTACCCTAGTGGAACCTCTGATTGCATCAAAGATGGACCAGACCTTCTCAATGCGAAGATGTGAGATTGTGGATGCAGATGGAACAGTGGCCAGCTCTTTTTACAGAGAGACAAGTAAGAACTTATTCATATCCCTTTTTCCACCATGAGAAACCACATTCTGTTTAGGTTTGGCTTTAGAATTGGCCTGTAGGCCTGGCCATGCATTGAAAAATTTCCACACTGTCCCATGCCTTTTTGTGTGCCTGTGTTGTAGGTGTTTGCAGAGTTTGAGAGGTCTTCAAGAAGCATTGGAGAGAAATTTGATGATCTTATGCAGCAAATTAATACAGGGGTGAGTTTACTGCAGCCTTCATTTTTTTATTATTATTCTGAGTTGATTATGGTTTTGCTTACAATCTATTTAGCTGTTGTCTAAAGTGTTGTGGGGTTTTGTTGATAAACCCTTTAACTGTGGACTGTTATCTTAATAGTCACTTCTCCACTTAAAGACATAATGGTAATGACACTTTTTTTTCATCTTCAGATCAAAAAATTATGATACTTTTAATAAAATCCGAGTCCTTTCTGTTCCTCAATAGGCAGCAATGAAAGAAATCATTAAAGTAGCTCATGTGACTCCAGTGGTTGAACCTCATTTCATGAAGCAACATGAGCGCTTTTTGTAATAATATTTATATAAAATAATATAAAAATAATATTTTGTATTTACTAAATCTTATCGATTTGTTCAAAGGATAACAACTGGCTGCTCATGCATGAGCAATACACACATGTATGCAGGGCAGATAACTGACAATTAATCATGCCTTTTCACTTTTCCCTGTTGTAATATTTTTATTGTTTGGTTTCATTCAGGTTTGTGATGTTGATGAAGCCTGGGCACAAGTATCTGTTGGGGTGCTGACTGTCATTGACGAAGAAGAACCTCTCTCTCTACCTTTGCCCAGTGTCTACTGCCATCATTATTGAGAGAGGTATTGTAATAATCTGCAGAACCTGCCTCATGCAATTTGCATCTATTTAGGTCTGTCTTATGCTTTAAATTTGGATTACACAAAAGACATGAAAAACACTGATGCTTGGTTTGGGACAGAACAAACTCCCACCAAAACTGCAATCTCTGAAAAATCTCTTGTTGAGTAATGAAATGTGCAAGATTAATAATGTTTGGCATTAGATTACATTCGTTTATGACCGTGGAATTAGATTAGTTGATAGAAAATAAAAGGGAAACTAAGCCACTTGTTTAAAATTGTCAGCCCATTAGTTCATGAGCAAGTTAAAGGGTTAGTTCTCCAAAAAATGATAATTCTGTCAGTAATTACTCTCCCTCATGCCGTTCCAAACCCAGACCTGCCAACCTGTACGCATTTTGCGTAGGGGATACGCGTTTTGACCTCAAAGTACGCTGGTACGATTTGTCACTCTAAACTACGCAAAAACCTGGTGACGCGCCTCTATGCACGCGCAGTCCTCAAATCAAGCAAGAGCAAAAGAAGAAGAGTTCGACCAATCATAGCGCTGAGTTCATTCCCCAAATAGCAAGGGAGGAAGATTGAGAGATGCGTAAGACCTATCATTAAAAAGAGAATGAAAATCGACAGCAATAAAGTAATCCCGCTCGATCCCTCTTCCGCCGTCTGACTGAGTTCGTCAGCGAGGACAGTACAGTAGTCACAGTACTTCTGACTCCTGAAGGTAAACGGGCTGGGGTGGATGTGGAAAGTTGAAATATTGTATTGAGTTAACTAAATCTGGATTCGATGATCACATGAGTGATCGCATTTATTATCTTAAAATACTCCGTAATTCATCATGGTCACTCAGATAAGAGGAAAACATCATTCATCGATGCAAATTATAAAATGCTTAAGTAATGCTTAACAGTAAATCTGAATAAAATTTAAATCGCTATGGCTTAGTGATTATGACAGTTCTGTGATTTGTGGATTACTGATAAAACGCGAGTCTGGAGATACAGGCGTTTATTTATTCATTCTCAGTGTTGAGAAACGTAGCCTGCATGTGTTACGTTATTGCGTTAATAATAACTAAAGTAATGTTACATATTTATTTTGTATGAAAACTATAGCGCGTTAGTTACTTATGGATTAAAAAGTACGTTGTATCAGTGCTGCGCGAGCTCTCTCACAAACACTGACGCGCGCACGCAGAGAGAGAAGATGAGTGTAAAATGAAAATTGACGGGCTAAGTTTAAATTTTGTTCTTGGTTGTGTTTTTTTTCTGACAAAATGTCAGAAACCATTTTGTTTGATCCATCCGTGTTTTTTAAATTCGTTAAATGACGGACGTTTTACTGTCAACACAGCCCTCGGTATATGTCGGATTCGTCTAACTTATTGTCTACTTGATATTCTCTTTAGAATAAGTGGTTCGTTTTGCTATTATTGGACTCCTGTCTATTCATTGTCAACTATTTTCTATAAATATGTTTGTATTGGCTTACGTTTATTCAGCTAATGCGTGTCCTGTTTAAAATGTACAAATGCAAAGACACCACGTCTCAAATAAAAGCCTTTTTTTCCTGTGAGATTTAGTATCATATTTGGATATTGGAATAATAAATTATGTAGCCTATCTTACATGTACAACGCTCCGATGTTAGTGATTTTTTTATTTACTGTTTTCTAGGGGTTTCTTAATTTTAGACTATTGACCAGCACACATTATATACAATGCAATATTAATAATGAATTTTTTTTTTGAAAGCGGTAGAATGACAGTTGAATGTCACTTGTTTTTTTAACTCCAATCTATTTAAACAACACGGGAACACGTTAAAACTCGGGCGAAAGCGGTAGGTAGGTAGAGAGGACCCGGCCTTTGGACCCGGAAACAGTATTATCGGAGAGTGGTTACTTCACGACTTAACAACCGGATAACATAAAATAAAACAAATACAAAACGAAAGTAAAACTGCACCTCGAGGACGACTGCTGGCCACACAAAACACAACATAAAATCCAGACCTGGCCTCTCTCGATCTCTACTGTAATCGCTCCTCCTTTATGCCTCTGCTCCTCCGTGAGAGATACGAGGCCGTTGCGTCTCACAGGTGTCGCTCATCAGTAATCACGCCAGCGGCCTAGCGCCGCTCTCTCACGGCCCTCGGCCTCGTCCTGCTCGCCACAAACTACATTCAACAATCTCTTCTCTTCCACGTCATTCTCCTACACTGTTGATGTAGTGTAAACAGCACAGTGCTTCTAGGTTCTATGTCAGAGTGAAGGCTTATTATTGGCCAGCATCACACATGACCAGCGTCGGCCAATAATAAGCCTACGTTCTGATGTAGAACCCAGAAGCGCTGCGCTGTTTACACTACATCAACAGCGTAGGAGAATGACGTTGAAGAGAAGAGATTGTTGAATAATATCGTTATTTGGCGGGGTTTTTACACACAAATACTATTCTCGTCTCATAACATTAAGGTTGAACTACTGTAGTCACATGGACTATTTTAACGGTGTCTTTACTACCTTTCTGGGCCTTAAAAGTCGCAATGACGTTAGTCTTTGGAGGGACAGAAAGCTCTCATATTTCATCAAAAAGATCTTCATTTGTGTTGCGAAGATTAACAAAGGTCTTACGGGTTTGGAACGGCATGAGGGTGAGTAATTGCTGACAGAAATTTCATTTTTGGGTGAACTAAACCTTTAAGATGCTGTCAGCGTATTCATTTCTAATGTACATGTGTGTCAGAGACATTGCTTTTTCATTGTTTAGGCTAATGAATGTAGCCACTTTTTTTGCACTTCTATATACCAAGTTTGGTCTCCGAAGTGTTATTGATTAAAGTGAGTAATTGTTATTTATTGAATTGTTAAAGCTGTTTGTTGAGGATGTGTTGGAGTCAGGGTATGGTCTCAAATTTATTTATTTTTATTCAGATTTTATATAATTTTTTTTATATTGTTGTACTGTAAAAGGTTTTTGGGAAACACTTAACAATAAGGTTAATTAGTTAACATGAACTAAGAATTAACAATACTTCTACAGCATTTATTAATCTTAGTTAATATTAATTTCAACATTTACTAAAACATTATTAAAATCAAAGGTTGTATTGGTTAGCATTAGTTAATGCACTGTGAACTAACATGAACAAACAATGAACAGCTGTATTTTTATTAACTAACATTAACAAAGATTAATTAATACAATAGCAAATGTGTTGCTCATTGTTAGTTCATGTTAGTTAATACACTACTAATGTTAACTAATGAACCTTATTATAAAGTGTTTCCGTTTTTGTTTTACATTTGTTTTAAACCTAAAGTGATTTACATAAATTGTATACCCCAATGCAAACTTGTGTGGACCACCCCTGTGTCAGTTTCTAAGAAAACAATACAATAAATTTACCTTTGAACTGTATCATTGCCTTACATTTATTTGTCCAGTTGTAAATGTTATCTTTGTAAAATTGTGAAACTATTCTCAATGATTTATAATAGATGTGTACACGTGTAAGTGGACACTACTAGACATGCACTTGTTAGTACTACATATTTTTCCTATTTCACTTTACTCAGTTTTTAGAGTGCAATCGGTTTGCATGCTTTTTTCAAGTAAGGTGTACTAATTGGATTTTACATCAGAGTTAACACAACTAGCATAAATGAGTACATCTAAAGTAAAAGATCAATTATAGTATACAAATTATTTTAAGTTACTGGAACTCTCTTGTAAGTGTACACTACTAGACATGCACTTGTTAGTACTACATATTATTCCTATTTCACTTTACTCAGTTTTTTGAGTGCAATCGGTTTGCATGCTTTTTTCAAGTAAGGTGTACTAATTGGATTTTACAGTGTATGAACTACCCCGCTGAATTTCGGTGGACGATACTCAAACTCAAATCTGTACCCTTTCTCCACGGTGCGCAGGACCCACTGAGATATATTTCGAAGATATATTCCACTCGACGAAGCTCTTTAATATCTTCGAGCAGGACCTCCCCACTGTCGTCCATATCTTTTAAAAGGTTGGTCTGGAATGCCTGCATAATCCCCTTTGTATGCAGGCATGCACCAGCCTGACCCGCCGCTATATAAGCCTGAAGGTGAAAGATATGATGCCAACGTCTCTTCCACCCGCGGTATCACCACATTTTGAGCCCAAAATCAAAGAATAAATGTGAAATGTGAAAACGGCTTGTTCCACGATCTCGAAACCTCTGTGTGGAGATCGGTGAAAAACGTAAGGCTCCTGCTTGAAGGCTGTGACCAAGCCTGAAACATTCATCGAGCTTACTTTTCTTTAAAGTCTCCTGTTTCTCTGTTGGCCACTCGATATTTAATTTGGCCACAGCTCTGGTCACAATCTCGAGTAGCTCCTCAAAGGCAGGAGAATGAGGTGGTATAATTCGAGCCAGATAATTCGAACATCGGGTCCTCATCCTGGTCCTCATCAAACGGCCAGGCAGGAGCGGAGCGTCCTGAGAGGCAGCAAATCCTCGAGGCAAACCCTTGAGCGCTGCCTGTGCATGCTCCACTCCCAAACACATCACACAGAGCGAGTGTGTGTCACCCTCGCTCATATAACGCGGGCAAGGGGACGCACACTGCCTGAAAACTTTCTTTTGGCTCGCCATACTGATATATAGATATATAGTGACAAACAAAACCAAATAAGACACACAGGGTATATAGACTAGAAGCTGACGCTGTTATGAGCCGGTGTCTATTTATAGCTTCCACTACCCCGTCACATGTGACATCATGACCCAACACCAATCAAGATTGGACTAGTTCCATACTATATGAATAAATAAATGAATAAATAAATAATCAAATAAATATGCAAATAAATGTAAAAATAAAAAAAAAAATGACTATTTATACTTTTATTTCCTTATTTATGTATAATTATATTTTTTTTCCACATTTATTTATTTATGCATTTATTTATTTTCAATTTTATTTATTTTCACATTTATTTATGTATATATGTATTTATGTTTACATTTATTTATTTATACATTTATTGCTCTGTATGCTAATGAGGGGGGCGTGTTTTACCTAAGACATAGCAATCGATCTCAGAGTGGCAGTGCTGAAGCATTGAGGCCACAGTGACACCTTGTGGTGTGACCAAACAATACGCAAGAGGTTTGTGGACGTGACTTTACAGGTCACGCAGGAAATAAATGACTTAGGGGCAATATGGCCAAAATCTTATAACACGGTTTATGTCCTTTAATATGCCCTAACTGTATGTAGCTATATAGGTTTACCATACATAGGCCTACACTTTATTCCGGACATGGCCGTAAAACATCAGCAGGTCAGGATTTCTAAAATGTCTGGGCACACATGAACAGAATCCGCAGATAACAGACACTTTGACACGGAAGCGCGTCAAATTATCCACTATTAACCACATTTTATGACCTGCATTGTAGATCTGTACACAGAAGCTAATTGCATTTTGAATGTAGCCTATCTTCCAAAAACAATGTTGACAGCAACAAACTTTTCCATAAAGAGGTAAATAAGGTAAATAAAGAGAAAATAAATAAAAGAATTAAAAATATTATGATTTAAATAATTGAAAGAACAACATTATATTATTACAACATTACAATTATAATATTTTAATTCATTTATTTATTTTCTCTTCCTTGCCTTTCATGGTTGTAAATATGATTTGAGACTTCATTGCTGTTATTTATTGTAATTTGCAACTACGTCTGTCTTTTGAGAATTGTAAAAATTTAAAATTTTGTCAATAGCCTATTGTTTGTTCAATGCCTATTTTGTATGTAAATTATTTCTCAAAAAAAAAACTTTCTTCCGCCACCTCACAAACAACAAAATTAATAAATAAATGCCCCAATTACAAATGGTGTAAAAAAAGCCTATGTATGTGATAATTGTATTATAATTTTATTATATAACATAATATGATATACTAGCACACAGGAAGAGTGTTGAAAAATACTTTTTTTTTCTTTCTTTTTTGCTGTTTCTTCAGAAAAAGAAAAAAAGTTCCAAACTCCGCAGAACCGCTGCGCCTCTAAGCAACACGTGGTCAACTGTCTAGTAGCCTATTTGAACAAATCAGTAGCCTATTTGAACAAATCAATAGCCTATTTGAACGAATTCTTACAGATCATTAACTAAAAAAAGTTGGTTTAGGGTTTAGTTACCCTTTAATGATTGAACTCACTCGTTAAGACGGTGGCTTGGCACCACCTACTGGCTGTTTTAGTTTCATACTTAAAAGTATAATTTCATCGATTCTATCATTTCACATTTCAATATTCAAAATATTATATTAAAAAATGAATCTAATAACATTATTTACGCAACTGTAATTGCAGTGTAAATGCATCCATGGCTCCTCTGCATTAACAGTCTGTGTAAATAATATCTAATGCCATTCAGAGTCAGCGTCTGCACGTCACAGCAGTGCGAAGATGGATTTTGTTGAAACTGATTTTACTGGTGACAGCCATATATAGTAGTGCCTTATTAACTGAATTGATCAGTTAAACTTAAGAACTTATAGGCTACATGATGATGCATATAGCCTATAATAAGGTTTTAAAAAAATAAACCTATATAGCTACATACAGTAAGGGCATATTAAAGGACATAAACCATGATATAAGATTTTAGCCATATTGCCCATCTCTAAGTCATTTATTTCCTGCGTGATCTGTAAAGTCACGTCCACAAACCTCTTGCGTATTGTTTGGTCACACCACAAGGTGTCACTGTGGCCTCAATGCTTCAGCACTGCCACTCTGAGATTGATTGCTATGTCTTAGGTAAAACACGCCCCCCTCATTAGCATACAGAGCAATAAATGTATAAATAAATAAATGCATAAATAAATAAATGGATAAATAAATGTAGACATAAATACATATATACATAAATAAATGTGAAAATAAATAAAATTGAAAATAAATAAATGCATAAATAAATAAATGTGGGAAAAAATATAATTATACATAAATAAGGAAATAAAAGTATAAATAGTCATTTATTTATTTATTTTTACATTTATTCGCATATTTATTTGTTTATTTATTCATTTATTTATTCATTTTTAATTTCTGCAGGTTTGGTCCTCCATACCATACAGGCTTTAAACACAATCATGCTGAAGGCGTTCACCAAAGTGTCGTCTTTCAACGCAGCGCGAGTTCCCTCTAAAGGAAACTGAACTGGTCTGACTGTGCCAATAGAAAAAAATTGAGTCCTTATATATTGAAGGGCAAAGTTAAATGTGGCATTTATTACAATGGGTTTATGTAAAGATTGTTTTAAGTTCACTTAAATCAAAAAAAGGTTTTTAAAGCCTAATAAATGTTAAAATTGATAGCTTAATTATACTGTAATGCTGAATGGCTATACTAAATGGCTAAAATTGAGAAAAATATATTTCATAGAGACTGGCTTTTTTCATAAAAAGATGCCATTAAACAAATATTTAAAATATATGCTACTATATTTATGATCTTTCTACATACATTTGGAGATTAAATGTGAAATTATTACAATACAAAAATATATTAAAAAAACGTAAATTGTAGGTGTGATTAATCGCGATTAATTACAGAAAATGTTTTAATTAACTAGTTACTTTTTTAATCGATTGATATACACTACCAGTCAAAAGTTTTGGATCTGTAAGATTTTTACTGTTTTTAAAAAAAGTCTCTTCTGCTCACCAGTCTGGATTTATTTGATTAAAAATTAACAAAAATAAAAACAGTAATACTGTTAAATATTATGACAATTTAGAATAACTGTTTTCTATTTTAATATATTTTAAAGTGTAATTTATTCCTGTAATCAAAGCTGAATTTTCAGCATCATTACTCCAGTTTTCAGTGTCACATGATCCTTCAGAAATCAGTATAATATGATAATTTGATGATCAAGAAACATTTATGATTATTATCAATGTTGAAAACAGTTTGTTTTCAGGATTCTTTGATGAATAGAAAGTTAATAAACAGCATTTATTTTAAATATAATCTTTTGTAACATTATAAATGTCTTTATTGTAAAATTTTTAATTGTCAAATAAACTTTTAATCAGTTTAATTAATCCTGGATGAGTAAAAGTATTTATTTCTTTCCCCAAAAAATTAAATAAAAATTCTTACTGACCCCAAACTTTTGAACGGTAGTGTTTAATTATACAAAAGCTTTCTATTTAAGATAAATGCTGTTCTTTTGATGTTTCTATTCATCAAAGAATCCTGAAATAAAAATGTAAATAACTGTTTTCAACATTGATAATAATCATAAATGTTTCTTGAGCATCAAATCATCATATTAGAATGATTTCTGAAGGATCATGTGACACTGAAGTCTGGAGTAATGATGCTGAAAATTCAGCTTTGATCACAGGAATAAATTACACCACTATATTTTCACATAGAAAACAGCTGTTTTAAATTGTGATAATATTTCACAATATTACTGTTAAAATAAAGGCAGCCTTGGTGAGCAGAAGAGACTTCTTTTAAAAACATTAAAAATCTTACCGATCCAAATTTTGACTGGTAGATTGATATATATATTATATCAAATTATATATATTGTTTGAGAAGTTATTTGTATCATTTTCCTTCAAAATAAATGCCAACTTGATAGTTTGCTGTATAATACAACCAATTTCAGTGTTGAAAATTTGTCTATGGTGCATATAAGCAAGAAAGGAGGTTTTGTTGTTGTGTCTAACTTAAATTCTAAAAACTGTCAAAGCAAACAAAAGGAAAAAACTATGTACAGATAATTTATCTACAACAGGATGTTATGAGCAAATTACTTTGGCTGTATTTACAGCACAAACATTTAAATACATTTTAAAACTAAAACAATCATTTGTCTTTATAAAATGTCATGATATGCATAACAAGTCAGACTAAAATCTAAACACTCTGGAAATGGAAGGGGAAGTCAAGAGCAGTGGGTCATCCATGTATTTCACTCATACAGAAAAGTCATATATAGCCTGCTTGGAAGTTGTTGTATCATGCTTGTTGTATGGTGATTTAAAGTGTTGAAATAACAAAACATGCTAATAAAATTTCTGTAAATGTGCATACACATCAATAGGAGGACAAACAGACAGTCAGAAAACTACGTACCAAACAAAACAACATGGGGACTGAGAGAGTAGTTAGATGTATCAAACACTCCTGAAGAGAGGCAGACAGAAAGACTATGAGACCATAGACACACATCAGCTAGCAGAGCAAAAACTACAACCAAAAGCCTGTTTGTACATTACAGAGCCAGAAAAACAAAGATGAATCCAGTGAGAGGAAATGCATGTGTGCTTGTACACCATATGAAATGTTAATGTGGGATGCTTTAATGGAATCAATTAATTAATTAATTCTTAATCTAAGCAATAAAGACTGCTAATTATTCAAATGAAATCAACACCAAATACTAAGGTAGGCCTATATGTAAATTATACACAAGATAACTTTTCTAAATTCTGCTATAACACTACTGTGGATTTAATGTAATCAATGAATTCTTTGTTGTTTTCTAAACACACTTTATATTAATATGCATTCAGTACTCTCGTCACTGACCCTACAGCCATAACTATATAGAATATAGTGCTATATTAATTATAAATAAAAATAACTGAAGCATTTTTTGCACTTTCAGTGACATTTAATTTCTTACCCTAGTCAAAGGCCCCACATTGGTATTACTGTACATATCGACAAGGACATGAAGATTAATGTATTTTTCCAAAACACTTTTTTTGTGGGTCTTTTAGGTGTGTTTGAATAAAAACAATACTAGATCACCCTGGATGAACTTAGTTGATGTAGAAGTTATTTTATCTTCCAGTTCAACAAACCATTCTGTATAATCTAGATGGTTTGTGCACTGTGCTCATATATGGAGCTAAAATTCTTCTCTCTGGAAATTCTAACCATATTTAGAGAAGCATGTTCATTTGGCTAATAGCCCACTCAACAATCATGCAGAATACTCTGGCAAATAACTTTCAAAAGCTCTGCACAAGAATAGAAGGGGAATTTAACCCACAAAGACAAATCAGTCAATAATGTTATATTTGAGATTTAAGATTTAAGGTAAGTTAAGTTAAGATTTGAATTAAGTTAGATTTAAAGTTGCAGTCCGTAGTTTTTCCTCTTTGTTCGAAAATCTGCAATTGCAGTTATTCACATAATGATCAGCTTTACGTCGGTTGTGCCTCGGCACCACACAGCACGGATGAATCCGATGTTTTGAGGAGAATGTGCGACTGTCAGTCGGTGTGGATACTGTCATTCGCAATCACAGATTATACTTTTTGGAAGTATGACCAACATAAGAATTTTCACCGGAAAATGTCATCTGAATAAGTAACATCCACTTTTGATCTGACCAACTAAGGGGAAAAAAGCATTGCAGTAAATAACCCTGATTAAATCTAACGATCGCTTATCATATCACGTCAAACCGTGCAAATTATACTTTGTTCTCAAATTGTTAATGTTAACAACATTGCGTGACTACATTTAATGCCCTTCCGATATTTATCCTTGTTTTCACATGGGCCGGTTGCAGTCTCTTTTTTTCCTTTAGCCGATCCGAAGTCCGAAGTCTTTTGCATTTTACAGCGGGTGAGTCTCCAGTTGTCACTGGTGATTGTAGTTTGAACTGTAAAACTGGAAAAACTGGAAGAACTGGAAGAGAGGGCTATTCTCTGAGAAAACAAAGGAAATTACCATTTGGACCCCCTCTTGTCCACCATTCGAGACGCAAGTCTCACTTCAGAATCATTCTAATCTATATCTCTTTCCCTCGACTCCCACTCTCCCTCCCTCGTGGTGAGATCTCCCAAACTCACACAAGAATCAATAGGGTTTTAATGTGAACAATTATAGTTTATACATGTTTGGTATCATTTTAAATGTCTCAGTGCGACTGGTACAAATGTCTCGTTCCCAAAGAAGTAAACCAAAAGGTAATAAAGTTCTTAAGAGTTTAGAAATATCTTGCACACAGAAGGGTGTGTCTTACAGACAAATAGTCCGAAGGTGTTAACTCAATGCAAATTTCCAAGCATATGGTTGCCCCCAGTAAAGTGAATTTTCACTGTGAACTCATGTTTACATTTGAAATGAGGTCTGTCTATATAATGAAATGCAACGAGAGCTCAGGGCCTTTTCTGTATCTCAGATCAGCCCGAGACTCTCAGCCTCATGTCCTAATGTCGGGTTTGCATCTTTTCTCTTTATTCCAGAGCATTTGATCTTATTGTATTGATTACATTTGAACTGATTATGAAATTGGCATGATACATTTACCTGACATAATAAATTATTACATTTGATTATTCTAATTGACTTTGACATTATTTTCATTCAAGAGTTTAAAAAGAATAGTAAAACATTCGCTCACACTTAATGATGCACAGATATCATTAAAACCTTTTCATTTATGGAGTCAGATGAAATAACGAGAAAATATATCTGAGAAAATGTATTGAATTTAACCAAAAATACTTTGTCGCGAGAAAAGACAGTAACACGCAGAGACCTTCCGTGCTGGTCAGATGCCGGACTTTGGGCCGATCGAGTGCGAGCTTACAGAACTTTTCTGGATCCGCCATCAAATTGATAAGTTTAATTATATCATTATATAGTGCTGTGAGAAAAGGCTATAAATCTCCAGCTCCAACATCCTCACACTCGTAGCCTACTAGCCGAGACTCTTCTTTATGTGGACAGATGTGACGTAATGACGCAAAGACATGCTTGAATTTCCCACGGAAATCCACCAGTACCAATGGAATTAAAAACATTACAAGCTTACCGTTTTGAATCGAGCTAAGGCAAGCAGAGAGTTTTGAACACTGGCTAGTTATGTAGGCTACTTACGCAAAAAAATATTTTGGATAATTTTTAACCCAAAAAAGTTATGGAATACAGATTTAAGTTAAGTTCAAATGTAAGTTAAGTTTAAGTTAAGCTTCTATTTTATGTTTTTGAAAGGAGTCTCTTATGCTAACCAAGGCTCCATTTATTTAATTAAAAAAGGTAAAAACTGTAATATTGTGAAATATTATTACAATTTAAAAATAGTGTTCTTAATACTGTTCTTTCTAACTTTCTATTCATCAAGAATCCTCAAAAACTGTATCACTGTTTTTATAAAAAATATTATCAACATTGATAATAATATGAAATGTTTCTTGAGCTGCAAATCAGCATATTAGAATCAGAAGACTGAAGTAATGATGCTGAAAATTCAGCTTTGATCACAGGAATAAATTACTTTTTAAATATATTAAAATAGAAAACAGTTAAATAATAATAATAATTCACAATATTACTGTATTTTTGATCAAATAAATGCATCTTTGGTGAGCATATGAGAATTATTTAAAAAAAAAACATTTAAAAATCTAACAGATCCATGTACTATACTATAGTTGAATTATTTAAATATTTATGTACCATGATACTTAATAGTAGGCTACTTTTAATACATCAGACTACTTGTTACATTTTTGTCTAGTGCATGTTTACATCTAAATTTGCACAGGTGAGGATTTCTATAAAAAATGTTACTAAAACAAACTAAAAACTAAAACGAGACAAATAAATGTCCTCATCTTCAGGAAGAATTATCCAAATAAAAGCAATGTGGAGGCGGGGGAAAGGGCGGGTGTTTCTTCATGGGATCCAAGTTTTTTTTTTTATAGTCCTCAAACGTTACCAGATGTGGGATGTACTGTGACTGATACAGCTCCAAGATGCTTACTCTCAGGACGAATTATACATATGTTACCCTTGAAAACTGCCGAGAAGAACTGATGTATTAATGTGAACATACCTTTTATAGAATTATGTCGGACAGATGTAGATGTACGTGTCTGTTTTCGGACTGCAGCTCAAAAGTATGAATACGTGTCCATCTACCTCATCTTTATCTGGAGCTCATCAGTGAGCTTTTAGAAACCGCTACGAAAAAGAAACGACGCCCCGTTCCAAGCACTCCACCCTGTCCCTATCCTGCATTTCCATTTAGGCTACTATAATGGTTTACTGTAGTGATGTATTCAAATGAAATTTAGGAAACGTAGGCTTATCATAAAATAATTAGACATTACATACCTAAATCGTCCATCAGTGTAAAAAAAAAAAAAAAAAAAAAAAAAAGGAAGAAAAAAAAGTGTAAAATTGATATGACTTCCCGATGATAGTATCTGAGAAATATGTCTGGTAATCTTTTTCCTGCTCTTCCCGAAGTTTCCAGGCTGGGAGTTGTCCTCGGACTGTGCGTTTTTATTATTCCAGAGGACGTAACGGGTCAGAGGGGCGGATCTAGTTACATTTCCAGCCCATATTTGGAATTGAAAATTGTGCAAAGTGCCATAGTACTGAACGCGTTTTTTAAAATCAGTTGGTTTTGGCCCAGCTTGTTTCTTCTTTATTACACAAATAATTTACTTTAAAGCAGGGGTGTCAAACTCATTTTCACTGAGGGCCACTTCAGAATTATGGCTGCCCTCAAAGGGCCGGTTGTAACTGTAAGACTGTAAAATGTTACTACTCCTTAACATATTGTTAAATAACTGTCGTTTTATTTGATTATTACTTATTTAAGTTACGAATATTGTATATGCATTTGCAGGGGCGTTTCTAGGTTTTAAAAACATCAGGGGCTGAGCCCGGAACATCAGGGGCTGGGTAATAAGATAACATGATTTGATACAGAGAATAATGTATATTGTAGGCCTATACACGGGGCAGATTTGGTCAAAAATTCAGCCTTGGCAGCACTGTAGCCACACCAGCCCACATTACCACTCAGACACGCACATTCAAATGTGAGGTAGTTAGGGGGGTTGGGGGGGCATGATCCCCCGAGAAAATTTGGATTTCTCGGACCTACATATGTGCATTTTAAGGTGTTTGAAGGCCAAAAAAATTAATAACAATAGCTTTAAAAGTATATCAGTGGGCAGTAGCATAAATTATTTGTCGAGCAGATAACAGATTCTTAAACATGAGAATGAAGATGAATGTTGCAATGAATGATCCACACTACAAAATGGAAATGCAGAATGTTTCTGCTTATTGTTGACAATACGCAATCACATATTCCAAACAGGAAGGACCTTAAATGAGAAATCTTTCAAGGATTATTTTGCATAATGTTACATTTCAATCAAACACCAGTGGACTCTTTTTGTGTCCAGAGGCAAATGAGCATTTTACATCAGCATTAAAAAGTTGGTTTCAGCAACTTGTTTCTTTCCTGAGTTAATCAATGTTTTTGGCACTAAACAGTTCAATTAAAGTTTTGTTCAAAACTTTATATATATAGTGAACAAAAAATTGTTCACTCTTAAAGACAGTCACTTGTCTACTGGCTTGTCTTGTCTACACCTATGATGCAAGTCGCGCAAACACAGACAAGCGGAGTGATACAAACGGTGAAAAGGCTGATACTGGTACCTATATTAAAACAATATTAAATATCAATATATTAATATCAATACATTATTCTTCATTCAGTTAGATGCAGAAGAATCAGATTGTCAAAATTAGGTATAGTCCTACAAAGCTATTTTTATCAGAGCATGTGAGCAGATAGAAGGGAGAGGACCAGTGAACGAGAGGATAGCGTCATTTTACCAGTGTTGCCCAGCACGGCTACACACCATGTTACAGCACAGTAGTGCTATTGCAAATAGGAACAAGTCCAGAGAAATTTCATGTCGGCACGTTTTTTAGCGGATTTAGGAGAGAGGAACAAAGAAGTCGAGAGGAAAATTGCCATCTAAAACAACAGGGCAAATGGTACAGAAGAAACAGATTGCAGTGTACCACATGTTGCCACTCTTCTCAGCAAAGTGATGGATTATCATTGGGATTTCTTAAATGTAAGCACACACACACTCTCTCTCTCACACACACACATCAAATTGACGGTGGGGGGCAATGGTATATTTAAATCTGCATATTGTAATACAAGGGCGCAGATGGCACTAGGGACGGGGGGGACATGACCCCCCCAGATTCATAGTGACCCGATCCGTCCCCCGCCCTCACTATCCCTACGAAAGGCGACAAAAATCGGTAAAACAGAGGATTAACCAGTGTTTACGCTATGTACATTAGCCAAAGTAGTGTCCCGGCCCGCCGCTGCTTCAGAATCGGGTCGGGGCAGACGCAGGCTGAGACACAATAATAATCTACACCGGTCCGGTCTTCGTTTGTACCCACGTTCTCACTACACGATGTTCTGTTGTCAATAAACACACGATGCCATCATGCCACCGACGTTCACACTCTCTCTCTCTCTGTGTGTGTGCTACGACTCCTGAGTGACGTCGCCGGGGTCCTATGAGGAGCTGGTAGCTGCCTCAATTGTGCCTGTAGGAGCGGACCGGTAACCATAGTGATCATGACTGAGCTGAGTCGGTGATTTTCTGAACTGAAAAAAATCGACTGTATAAATGCCACATAAAGGCAATGAAGAGACAAAAAACAATCACCTCGTTTTTTTTTTAAAACCAAACAATGTAAGTATCCTATACCTGTTGACTTTCCCAGATGTGGCAGATTAGATTTGTTAAGGGGAATAATAGCTAGTCTGACAATAATGGCAAGAAGGCTTTTGCACTTAGTAAACACAGCAAAATGTGGAGTCCATAACTATGCATTTAGATGGACAGTGGACAGAGACAAATAATGAATGAACACAAAAAGAATGGTTGGATAAATCAAACAATTTATCGTCGTCAGGAAATAATGTTTTATCTTATCATTTAACCCATTGTACTGTATAAATTGACTGAGGTATGTTCACTGACGTGTAAGCCACTATAAAAATAATTATAATAAGTAAATTTGTGTGGTGCAAGGTTTATGCAAACAACAAATAAAGGCCTACATAAACTTTTGACATCCTCTTATAGCAAGAAATCATGTTTATTTATTGTACGGACTGGAGCAACGGAGGATATAGATTCTTAAATTATGGGCTATGAAAAACATTTCTTAATATGTCATACATCATTTGAAAGATATTTCTAATCTATAAATTGCAACAAACTTGTAATTAACACTTACATTTAAAATTTTGAGTTATTCTTAGACATTTTTGAAATAGTTTTAGCCATTAATTCTCAGGAATATGTTGTATTTCACATTGTTGTGAAATTCTATAGAGGTATAGAGGGTTAACTGAAATTATAAGATTTATACGTTGTCCTCCTGGCCTGCAGGCAATTTCTCAAGTAGGCCTTTGTTCGTTGTTGTTTATCCATGATTTCAAATAATAATCCCCCAATGGCTTTTTAGTGCAAATCATTAGCCCAAATTACGCAGAGTAACTGAGCACTAGTTAAAGCCCAAATTACGCAAAATAACGAATTGAGTTTAAATCATTTGCTGACAGCTTGGTCCCCCCCAGTTAAAAAATCCTATCTGCGCCACTGTTGTAATATCTGCAGGGCACCCCTAGTCCAGTCTTATTAAATGTATGCATCATCTTTCATTTTTAATTTGTAAATTTGATCAATAAATTCAATTATTTACAATAATAAGACACTATCCCAGATAGCAAAAAATATCCGCACGGCTTCTTTTTGCCGCCGGCCCTAAGCTGTCGGCTATAGGTGCGTCTCGCTGGCGGGGATGAAACGTTTGCCGCCGAATTCGTCACTCCCATTTTTTGCGAGATGCCGCCGGCGAATAGCTGGCGGGCCAACTGCTTCATTTTCTCTGGCGGTTGCCTCCGTCTAATGGACCGCGGCCGGCTGACGGCAAGCCGCTTTGAAATACAAAGATTTCTACTCTCAAAATCGACCAGCCATGGCTATTTTTTTTTATTTTTTTTTTGCTCCAAAGCCATTAGGGTTTAGGCTATAACAGATTCTTGACTCTTGATTCCATGACAATGTTTAGGAAATGACATTTAAATTACTTTGAAACTCTAAAGATTATACAGTAAAATATATTTAATTATTTTATGCAGGTACAAATTGTTTACATTTCTTTGATTGATGCACATTTGAGACATGCACCAATAAACCAAAAATAATTTGGCAATAAAACTTACTTGGCAATAAATATCTTTCTGATTAGGTTTTAAAATAGATATTTAATTAATGGTATGAACAATTTAGCAGATTATTTTTTAAAGGCAATAAAAAAAAATCTAAACACATTATAAATGTTAAAAATGTATTACTAAAACACATTACAAAGACTGTGAACTGTGAAGTACTGAATTGTGGAGTTAGACCGTACAGTTTTGCACCATTGCTGTGTTCAGGATTTTTTGGGCGGGGCTAAAACGGTGGCTCGATGACACACTGGAGCCACTGAGGCTGGCCCCTCTCTTAACAATATGACTCGAGCACATTGCTCATCAGTTTGCCGCAGTTAGATTAGAACACTTAAATAGCAAGGTGTTACAAACTCCTGTACGGTAGGTGGCGGTATGTACCTAAAAGTTGGTTACAACTTACAATCCGCCATTAATCAAGAGAAGAAGAAGATTGCCGAAGTTACTACAGCCTACAGTTTGCTAACTAGCAAAGTCGTCGACTACCATTGTTTAAGTAAGTATATGTTTCCTTTTTGTGTAACGCAATGTTATGTTTACATTGTTTTTAGTTTATCTTTTTAAAATATCTAAGTTAGTAAACTTTGTTCTTGCAGTATGCTGCTAGTCCAGTAGCTAACGTTAGCAAGTGTTAGCTAACACATGCTGTTTTGCCTTTGTTACAGTACACACTCCCAGCCAACATTTGTATGTGGGGCCCATATGGGTATGAAATGGGCTGAAAAATGGGCCCCATGTAGGATTGTCCGCGGGTTACATAATGGCCCCATGTTAATTGCCCAGATGGATTTCATATAGGTTTGGACTTGGTACTAGGTGGGACCCAAGTGGGCAACATGCACAAGACCCATCTCGCTCCCAGTTTTAACCCAGTTGACATTTGTATGTGGGGCCCATGTGGGTTTGAAATGGGCTGAAAAATGGGCTCTGTATGGGATTGTCCGCGGGTTACATAATGGCCCAATGTTAATTGCCCAGGTGGATTTCATATAGGATTGGACTTGGTACTAGGTGGGACCCAAGTGGGCAACATGCACAAGACCCATCTCGCTCCCAGTTTTAACCCAGTTGACATTTGTATGTGGGGCCCATGTGGGTTTGAAATGGGCCGAAAAATGGGCTCTGTATGGGATTGTCCGCGGGTTACATAATGGCCCAATGTTAATTGCCCAGGTGGATTTCATATAGGATTGGACTTGGTACTAGGTGGGACCCAAGTGGGCAACATGCACAAGACCCATCTCGCTCCCAGTTTTAATCCAGTTGACATTTGTATGTGGGGCCAATGTGGGTTTGAAATGGGCTGAAAAATGGGCTCTGTATGGGATTGTCCGCGGGTTACATAATGGCCCCATGTTAATTGCCCATGTGGATTTCATATAGGTTTGGACTTGGTACTAGGCGGGACCCAAGTGGGCAACATGCACAAGACCCATTTCGGTCCCAGCTGCTAATATTTGTATGTGGGGCCAATGTGGGTTTGAAATGGGCTCTGTATGGGATTGTCCACGGGTTCCATAATGGCCCCATGCCAACTGCCCACATGGATTTCATATAGGATGGCACTTATAAACAGGTGGGCCCCAACTGGGCTACATGCACAAGACCCATCTTGGTCCCAGCTTTAGTTTTTTTGGGGTACTACAAGGTTACTACATGGGCTGAAATACGGGCAGTAAGTAGGTTTGTCCACTGGTTCCATGTTGGCCCCAGCAACTTACTCATTTAGGTTCTATGCAGGATTTCACAGGGCTTTAAGTGGGGCCCAACTAAGAATCACATGCATTTGGCCCAACTAGGGATCATCTGGGTTCCATCTAAATGAGTAGCAACACCACACAAACAAGTTTTAAAGCATTAGAGCACACAGTGAGATTTAAATCTTTTCAAATTTCAATTTTATTGAAATTACCCATCATATTATGCTATATTCTGAAATTCCAGAGACAATATTTAAAGAAGCAGATTTATGTCAGATTAAAGAGTATCTTTTTAAAAGTTACATACCTAATTGGTAAATTACATATTTTGACCCAGTCTTTACTGAAATATTTGAACAGGAAATAAATTGGAGCAGCAACTATACATTTATCAGTACAGCTTACACTGCAGACAGTCATTTGTGCATTCTAGACACTGTCCTCCTCCATCTCTTGTCCTGGACTTTTTTGAGAGTTCCCTCTCAGTTTCTTGCCAGTTGATCTGTGCAGTCTTCTTAAGAGCCTCTGCAAAACAAATTTGTATTTTTAGAGATTATGATTTTAAAGAAATCATGTTACTTACACATGTCACAATACCTTATGAAAGAATAACAACTTTTACTCAGGATAAAAAACAAAAACAGCAAAAAACTTCAATTGGAATTGTAATGGTATTGGAATGTCACGGAAGGGCATTTGGGAAATCAATAGAGAATTACTGTTTATTTCTTCAGACTATTCCGATTTCATTTTGTATTAATAAAACCAGTTTATAAAGTATGAATATGCGATGTGTTTGAAAGCATCAATTCATTCAATGATACAAGTTAACCATTAAAACAATTTATAAACAAAAATAATACTAAATACATTATTTGTCTCAAGACTTTGTCATTTTAATATTAGGTAGTTTCCCACAATCAGATTCTTAGTCCATGATAGAATGGGCCGACAAATGTGCATAATAAAGTATTTAAATTATTTTTGATTGCTAATTTTTAACAATAATTGCTAATTTAATGAGTAAAATACTTGTTTCATTACTGGATGAATCAGCGTTTTTTAACGAATCTCTAGAATGAATAATTAAAAAATGACAAATAAATTTGTTTACCAGTCTCTTGTCATCTCCACCTGTTTGTGTAACAATGTGAAATCTTTATCTTTAAGTGTCAAGTTTTTTTGGAAGTTGATATACTCTATTTTGATTGCTACTGTAGACAGTGTTTATATCTGATCTATTTATCTCAGTACTTCTGTGATCATTTGAATTACGAGCTGATGTTGTTGTAATATTATATAAGAATATAATAAATTACTGTTGTGTCAATCTAAAATTATCTTCCCACTCATCATTCTGTGAAGTGGTGCAGGACAACTTTGTCCAACTTTGTTTCGGACTCTCATCCTTGTTTTGGGCATCTGGCATCATTTTTTTACTGCTTGATTAATATAAGCAGCACGGCAAAGCTTTGTGTGCTCCTTGTTTCCTAGTAAGGACCTGAAATAGGTAAATACAGGTCCTTCTCAATAAATTAGCATATTGTGATAAAGTTCATTATTTTCCATAATGTAATGACAAAAATTAAACTTTCATATATTTTAGATTCATTGCTAGGGTTGGGTATCGTTTGAATTTTAACGATTCCGATTCCAATTCCGATTCCTTGTTTCGATTCCGGTTCCTAACGATTCTCGATTCCGATTCTTTAAGAGGCAGGGTCAAAAAAGTTTAGGATATTTTAAATGAGCTAGCTAACCAACAGTCTTTCTGAAGGAAATAGTCTAACCTTCGCCATCAATTTTAATTCTATGAACTTTTTACTTTTTATGAACTTTACTATGAATTTCTCACAGGGCTGTTTTCAACTACTATATAAATATCAAATCTATGAACTTGAATATAAATATTATAAATTATGAATAGATTTTCACAGGGGTACACTTTCCTCAAGAGAGCTTTATTTTAGAAAACCTCATGAAAACACATTTACACATGTGTTTATGACGCTGCAGGTACTTAAACATGTTACCGTGCTCCTACTGATGGGCTAGCAGAATAGCAAATAAACAATAAGAAACAACTTGTAAAACCTTCGTCATCTGGCGAGGAGAGAGCAACCAGCGAAATAACCGGTGCTCTGAACGGCGTCGAGAGCACTTCTGGAACATATCCATGCCTTGGTTTGATGCTGCGTTCACAGATGCGAATAGAGCGTCTGGCGCGAGTGATTTCAATGTTAAGTCAATGCAAAGACGTGTTATGCGCGTAAAAAATTCCTGCGGCGCGAATAGGGACAGGCACGCTTTTCAGTTTATAATGTCTATGTTTATATAGACGCGAATACTCCTTGTTTACGCGCGTCAATTTCGCTCTTCATGCGCGAATGGATTCAAAGTGTTCAAGCGTATAACTAGGCGCGAATTTGACGCGGTATTCGCATCTGATGTGAACGCAGCATTAGGATGACTCTCAAATTGCTTCGCTCGGTTATGCCAACACTTCTGGTAGACGCTTCTTCGTTGGTGTTCAGCGGTTTCTTCTTCCGGTCGGCGGACTGTAAATCGAAACTAGGAATCGAAATTTAAACTTTGAACGATTCCGGGAAAATCGCAAAGCTAGTCCCGGTTCCAATCGATACTCGATACCCAAGCCTATTCATTGCACACCAACTGAAATATTTCAGGTCTTTTATTGTTTTAATACTGATGATTTTGGCATACAGCTCATGAAAACCCTAAATTCCTGTCTCAAAAAATTAGCATATCATGAAAAGGTTCTCTAAACGAGCTATTAACCTAATCATCTGAATCAACTAATTAACTCTAAACACCTGCAAAAGATTCCTGAGGCTTTTAAAAACTCCCAGCTTGTTTCATTACTCAAAACCGCAATCATGGGTAAGACTGACGACCTGACTGCTGTCCAGAAGGCCATCATTGACACCCTCAAACAAGAGGGTAAGACACAGAAAGAAATTTCTGAACAAATAGGCTGTTCCCAGAGTGCTGTATCAAGGCACCTCAGTGGGAAGTCTGTGGGAAGGAAAAAGTGTGGCAAAAAACGCTGCACAACGAGAAGAGGTGACCAGACCCTGAGGAATATTGTGGAGAAGGACCGATTCCAGACCTTGGGGGACCTGCGGAAGCAGTGGACTGAGTCTGGAGTAGAAACATCCAGAGCCACCGTGCACAGGCGTGTGCAGGAAATGGGCTACAGGTGCCGCATTCCCCAGGTCAAGCCACTTTTGAACCAGAAACAGCGGCAGAAGCGCCTGACCTGGGCTACAGATAAGCAGCACTGGACTGTTGCTCAGTGGTTTATGCAAATTTTGCATGTCATTCGGAATTCAAGGTGCCAGAGTCTGGAGGACGACTGGGGAGAAGGAAATGCCAAAATGCCTGAAGTCCAGTGTCAAGTACCCACAGTCAGTGATGGTCTGGGGTGCCATGTCAGCTGCTGGTGTTGGTCCACTGTGTTTTATCAAGGGCAGGGTCAATGCAGCTAGCTATCAGGAGATTTTGGAGCACTTCATGCTTCCATCTGCTGATAAGCTTTATGGAGATGAAGATTTCATTTTTCAGCACGACCTGGCACCTGCTCACAGTGCCAAAACCACTGGTAAATGGTTTACTGACCATGGTATTACTGTGCTCAATTGGCCTGCCAACTCTCCTGACCTGAACCCCATAGAGAATCTGTGGGATATTGTGAAGAGAAAGTTGAGAGACGCAAGACCCAACACTCTGGATGAGCTTAAGGCCGCTATCGAAGCATCCTGGGCCTCCATAACACCTTAGCAGTGCCACAGGCTGATTGCCTCCATGCCACGCCGTAGAAGCAGTCATTTCTGCAAAAGCAGACCTGCCAACCTTGACATTATTTTTTGAGTACTATGAGGGGGGGGGCGGTTGGGGGTTTGAATTTGAAAAATTCATTTCAAAAAATGAATTTTTTTTTATTCATTATTAATATTGCATTGTATATAATGTGTGCTGGTCAATAGTCTAAAATTAAGAAACCCCTAGATAGGCTACATAATTTATTATTCCAATATCCAAATATGATACTAAATCTCACAGGAAAAAAAGGCTTTTATTTGAGACGTGGTGTCTTTGCATTTGTACATTTTAAACAGGACACGCATTAGCTGAATAAACGTTAGCCAATACAAACATATTTATAGAAAATAGTTGACAATGAATAGACAGGAGTCCAATAATAGCAAAACGAACCACTTATTCTAAAGAGAATATCAAGTTGACAATAAGTTAGACGAATCCGACATATACTGAGGGCTGTGTTGACAGTAAAACGTCCGTCATTTAACGAATTTAAAAAACACGGATGGATCAAACAAAATGGTTTCTGACATTTTTTCAGAAAAAAACACAACCAAGAACAAAATTTAAACTTAGCCCGTCCATTTTCATTTTACAATCATCTTCTCTCTCTGCGTGCGCGCGTCAGTGTTTGTGAGAGAGCTCGCGCAGCACTGATACAACGTACTTTTTAATCCATAAGTAACTAACGCGCTAGTTTTCATACAAAATAAATATGTAACATTGGTTTAGTTATTATTAACGCAATAACGTAACACATGCAGGCTACGTTTCTCAACACTGAGAATGAATAAATAAACGCCTGTTTCTCCAGACTCGCGTTTTATCAGTAATCCACAAATCACAGAACTGTCATAATCACTAAGCCATAGCGATTTAAATTTTATTCAGATTTACTGTTAAGCATTACTTAAGCATTTTATAATTTGCATGGATGAATGATGTTTTCCTCTTATCTGAGTGACCATGATGAATTACGGAGTATTTTAAGATAATACATGCGATTGCGATCACTCATGTGATCATCGAATCCAGATTTAGTTAACTCAATACAATATTTCAACTTTCCACATCCACCCCAGCCCGTTTACCTTCAGGAGTCAGAAGTACTGTGACTACTGTACTGTCCTCGTTGACGAACTCAGTCAGACGCCGGAACAGGGATCGAGCGGGATTACTTTATTGCTGTCGATTTTCATTCTCTTTTTAATGATAGGTCTTACGCATCTGTCAATCTTCCTCCCTTGCTATTTGGGGAATGAACTCAGCGCTATGATTGGTCGAACTCTTCTTCTTTTGCTCTTGCTTGATTTGAGGACTGCGCGTGCACAGAGGCGCGTCACCAGGTTTTTGCGTAGTTTAGAGTGACAAATCGTACCAGCGTACTTTGAGGTCAAAACGCGTATCCCCTACGCAAAATGCGTACATGTTGGCAGGTCTGCAAAAGGATTCCCGACCAAGTATTGAGTGCATAACTGAACATAATTATTTGAAGAATTAAAAAAAAATTATGACTTTTTTTTTTTAAAAAACACTTATTTTATTGGTCGGATGAAATATGCTAATTTTTTGAGACAGGAATTTTGGGTTTTCATGAGCTGTATGCCAAAATCATCAGTATTAAAACAATAAAAGACCTGAAATATTTCAGTTGGTGTGCAATGAATCTAAAATACATGAAAGTTTAATTTTTATCATTACATTATGGAAAATAATGAACTTTATCACAGTATGCTAATTTATTGAGAAGGACCTGTATAAGTCTGCTTTTTAAAACAACGGGGGATGGTTAGTTTGTGACAACAGCAGGAAATTATTTCCTTCTAATCAAAACAAAAAATGTCCATGTAAATGTGGCTACTGACAGCGCCAACGCAGATATACATGTTCACTAGGGGTGTAACGATACATGTATTCGTATTGAACCGTTCGGTACGAGGCTTTCGGTTCGGTATTCGGTACGCATTCGAACGAACCGAACGATTCGTTGGACCATTTTTCCTGCTGACCAAAATCCTCCATCACAACGTTGCGCAACATCAAATGGCAAACGTAATGAAAGCGGAACGAAACTGCGCTACTCATTATTTTGTGCTTCACGGATCGTTTATCAGTTCGGACCATCAACATCAGTGCAGCGCGAGCTATGAGCGCAAGCCGATCATGATCAAGCGACACTTTTACACAGCGCTGGGAGATCCGGTAAACAAAGCATTTTAATTCGCCACTGAAGTAATAACATGACTGCGAGATCTAGTGAGAAGCATTAAAATTTCTCTGTTATAAACGGATCAAACAGCGCTGACGTGGAAACCAAGAAAAAACATTGTTCCATGAATGAATTAGTTATAGGTTTTAAGTCCACAGATCAGCAACATGGATTTAACGTTACTGTAGTAACACTCACTGTAACCATAGAAGTTTGGCAGAAATAGTAAAATGCTTTCAAGTACATCACACATCTTTTTCCAGCACTTCAAAACTCAAACATGATCATATTTAAATGTTAGTTTTAATGTGATGACCAAAACATTATTTGTTCATCCTTCAAAGATTACCCCCATTTATAAAACTAAAAGTTTCAAGATGTAGGAAAACTCACTTATTTAAAAATAATTTTTCTTTTAATAAATAGGACATTTCTGTGGCATTTTTCTTTTTTCTGTATTGTATCGAACCGAACCGAACCGTGACACCACTGTATCGTATCGAACCGAACCGTGAATTTTGTGAACCGTTACACCCCTAATGTTCACTGTGATCTTACTTGACAAAGGTTTAAGACAAATTGTCGTCATTTAGGAAAATATTGTGTGGGTATTTGAATCAAGATCAAAATCTTTCAACAATGTGGCTCTGTATATTTCTGATATGTAGAGAAACATTAAACTTAATTCAGAATTCTAACTACACATGGTGTTAAAGGAGTAGTTCACTTTAAAATGAAAATTAACCCATGATTTACTCACCCTCAGGCCATCCTAAGTGTATATGACTTTCTTTCAGACGAATACAATCAGAGTTATATTAATAAACAACTTGACACTTCTGAGCTTCATAAAAGCAGTGGATTGCAACCATCAGTTTGAAGCTCAAAAAAGTGCATCCATCCATTATATAAGAACTCCACACAGCTCCGGGGGGTTAATAACGGCCTTCTGAAGCAAAGCCATATGTTTGTGTAAGAAAAATATTAATATTTAAAACTTTATAAAGTAAAACAACTAGCTTCCGGGCAAACGAACATACGGATTCCACTTAAGGGTAAAGCGCAACTTATGTGAGTAATGCAACGCACTGCTGATATTTATGCTACACCATGATGCACTACGCTACTTCTGACGTCACAAGTTGCGCTTTATAAGCAAGTAGACTGAGTATGTTTGTTTGGCCGGAAGCTAGTTATTTTACTTTATAAAGTTTTAAATATGGATATTTTTCCTACACAAACTCATGGCTTTGCTTCAGAAGGTCTTTATTAACCCCCCGGAGCCGTGTGGAGTTTGTTTACGATGGAAGGTTGCAATCCACTGCCATTATGAAGCTTGGAAGCGTCAGGGTGTTTATTAATATAACTCTGATTGTATTCGTCTGAAAGAAGAATGGCATACACTTAGGATGGCTTGAGGGTGAGTAAATCATGGGCTAATTTTCATTTTAAAGTGAACTACTCTAAGTAAATTATGGAAAATCTAATGTTTAAAATTGTATTAAATTAAGTAAAATCAAAACACCTCACACATAACAAAAGGTCAATGGATCCATACCAGAAGTGACAGTGCAGTGTAGCAGATAAAGAACAATCCTCCACCGAATTGCCAGTAATCATCTGGATCCTTGGTCAATCTGGGGTGGGGTGGGCTAATAAATCCTTAAAAAGAAAGATTAAATTTTTACCATTCCTTTAAACAATATTAAACAAAACGCATTTAAATTTGACCAACATTTGCCATTATAAAACATTCAGACAACATGAACAAATGGTCCCCAATAGCTCCCTGGGTGCCGCAGCAAAAACGGCTGCACACTGCTCTCGATGTGTGTTCACAGAAGCCAAGTTTCCATCCACTTGTCAATCAAATTATCTGAAAGTTTGGTAAAAAAAAAACTCATGCGAATAAAAACCTGTGTGTAATGACGTCACATGCTGTTTTGCAATCAAATTGGTATATCGAGTTGATTTGAGACATTTTAAGGTGTTTTCTCACCGAATTCCACAACATTCAAGCAAGCAATTACGAACAAAGTTTTGCTAGGCAAAATGGATTGCGCCATAATAACGTTTCCATCAGTGTTTATCGCATAAGCCGTATATCCATCAAGATAAAATCCCATGAGACCAAACGCATTTCATTTGAGTCGATATTCATGAAATTCAATCCAATTTTACTGTTTCCATAACGCTTTTTCATTCGATATCACTTAATGCGGATAAAAACGTGTGGATGGAAACATAGCTAGTGTGTGTTCAATACTCACTGCTGTATGTGTGTGTGTGTGTGTGTGTGTGCACTTGAATGGGTTAAATGAAAAGCACAAATTCCGAGTATGGGGACCCCATACTTGGCTACATTTCACGTCATATCACACAATTGTAGCTTTAAAAAAAGCAAATTGGTACACCAAAATCAAACAAAAACCATCTAATAATTTTACCTGTAGCCACATTTATCCTGTTATGACACGCCTGAGGGTCTTTCCCTTGATGTTCTTCAGTGAACTAAATAAGGGACTGGTGATGGTGACATGTTCTCCTTTCGTTGTCACTTTATAGGAAGAAAGACAAAAGGATAAAAAGTTACTCAGATTTGTCAGTAGTAGAGGAAATGACTTTTGATGATGATAATAATACCTTTAACTACATAATATATTAATCCCAATGTAAGATTTAGAAGCAATGGTTAAAAATGACTAACATCTTACTGAAGTTGATAATCGTGGTGGATTTGTCTCGGTTGGGTGCCTGTTCTCGACAAAAAATCTTCTTCCAGTGCTTGATATATATATATATATATATATATATATATATATATATATATATATATATATATATATATATACTGGTATCTACAAAAACATAAGAGATATAGACCAATAATATTTCTCAACTCTTCTGTAGATTCCAGTGTTTCAGAGTGTAAATGACTGTTTTTTCCAATCACTTTACTTATTTGGATGCTCCTTCCCTAGTAAAAAATAAAATAAATAACAAACCTATGCAAAAATATATTTAAAACACATTTATTTTATACTTATTATACTTCAAATACACTTACATGTTTATTGACACATCACCCAAGACTTACATTTAATTTATAATTAAACTTTATTTGGAGCATTTCTTTAGTACACAATGCACATTTTTTTATATTAAGACAAAAGTTTTTTTTTAATAGGCTTATCACTATTAATAAAGTGTACCTAAAGTATACTTGCAATAGTTTCTTTCACTTTAGTAATCAAATACACTTAACCTCAGCATTACTTCCAGATAACTTGTTATTGACTTTAAGTAACATTATATAATTTAGGATACCAAAGTACAATCGCAGGGTATTTATATTAATTACATAATTATGTAAATATCTTTGTAGTAAACAGCATAAAATAAAGGATTCAAATAGATTTTAGTATTTTTTTCTCACTAGGGTTTTTAATGTGTTTGAGTTTTAAACTAGCTTACAACATTGACATCAGAGGCTAACTTACAATATTAAATATGTGCTTATACGCTAATCGCGATTAGCATCTTACTATAATCAAAGGTGTGCTTTGATGAAGCTTATCTTTACAGTCAATGGTAACGTTACACACACAGCTGCAGGTTGTAGTACGTCCGTTATCCGTTTATAAAACTCTCGTGTGTAACGTTACACAGAACATTTCTGGGATGTTAATGAACTCCATTAACAAAATTTGTTCATCTGCATTATTAACGTTAGGCTATTCTACTTTGAACTATATTTACACTCTCATCCACTTATTTTAATATATTACCTAAACGTTTAAATATATATTAATTGATCTCTGTTTTTCTAAAATGATGGTGGATAATATGATGAAAACGAAACATAACTTTACAGAGCCTGAAAAATGTTTCTCTTACCTGATATGCCAATATGTTTGCAGGACCTCACACATCCAGTCCGATTTTCCTGTGATCATATTTCAGCTTCTGTTCTCCTCCGTTTACATGTCACAACGCAAATTGGTTAAAAAATAGGATTTTAACAGGCATAAGGAAAGGCAATCTCGCCGAGCAGTAGCACACACGTCGTCTCGCAATTAACTCAAACTGACGTATTTTTTCAAACATGACCAGTAAAAAGGCGCGCACAATTGTCATTGGCCAGTTACGTAGATGACAGACAGATTAACCAATCATGATCAAAGAGGGTGAAACAACCAATTCCAATTGTTTCAGGGTGGTAATGGAAAATAAGACTTTTCTTCTCTTCTTTCTAATTTTTTTTTTTAAAGAAATGTGTGTTTAGTTGTATGTAGACTGTATTATTTGATTAGTTGGTCAAATAGTGTTTACTTTAGATGACAGTGTGTGAATAAAAATGCAATCCTGCATTAAGCTTTAGGCACACACACATTTTTAAATCCAAACAAAATCACACAGAGCAAAAAAGTTTCTGCTGCACTTCTCTCTTGAGATTGGAATTATATCCATTATTATTATTATTGTTAATAATATGATTATATTTTCACATAAATTTAGATTTTTGAAGTGGTGTTTTGATCAAAATATCATGCAATGCTAAAATAATAACAAAATAGTAATTAGAAAAAAATAATAATTCAAAGGTTATGTATTTCTTGAAGACATGACTTTGATTCAACATACAGATTTTGTAAAAAAAAAAAAAAAAAAAACTTTTCAACTGTTTAGCATTAAACGTTATATTAAATGTTACATTGTGTCAACGTTAAAAAACAACTGACATTATTTCAACCATATTTTAACTTTGAGGGTCAGTCATGTGCCAACTACGACTGAAAAGAAAAGTCTGTACTGTTGACCTCAAAAGAAAACTGAACACAAAACAGAATATGCTAAATGAATGAAACTGGACTTTATTCTGTACTCCTGTATATGCTGCATATGGTTTCTGAATCTACATTAAATTTCCCCTTCAAATCATTAATGTCCTTTCTTTCTTTACTTGTGCTATTTCATCATCTGAACTGATGTGCCCCTTTTAATAATCAAACCCTTTTAATAATCAAACCCTAACCCCAATATTCAAAATCTATAGAATTACATTGTCACTCACTAACCAACTGACCAGAAAACTCTGGAGTATCTCCATTGAATAAGGGCATATGGCTGTTGCTAGGGGTTTGATTTCTTCTACCCATCTCTAAGCCATTATAATTCCATAACATTTTCAAACATTTTATTTTAGGATTGCTTTTACCTGATTATTTATTTTACCTGCTTATTTTTGTGTTTAAAGTGTGTAGCTTTTCTTTTCTGTTGTTATGTTTATCTGTAAAGCGCTTTGAGAAAGCAACTTTTAAAGGCGCTATACAAAATAAATGTATTATTATTATTATTATTATTTTGATAGATAATTAGCTTCTGTAACCCGTTCTTCATATTGAACAGTGACCATTTCCTGGATATTTTGAACCATTTGTATAGATTTTAGACTAGGGTTAAAACTAATGTCTGCTGAACACCAACACTCCAGGACTGGATTTGAAGAGCCATGGCCTATACTGTACCCACATACACTATATTGTCAAAAGTATGGGACACCCGTCCAAAACATTGAATTCTGGTGTTTCAATCACTTCCATGGCCACAGTTGTATAAAATCAAGCATCTATGCATGCAGACACTTACAAAAATTTGTGAAAGAACAGGTTGCTTTCAATAGCTCAGTGAATTCAAGAGTGGTACCAGGTTTCCACCTAATAAGACCATTTGTGAAATTTCCTCACTACTAAATATTCCATGGTCAACAGTTAGTGGTATTATAACAAAGCTTATACATTATAAATATACTGTATATAATTTTTTTTAATGATTGTACAGATATGTTATTTACAAATGTATAGTTTATGATGTAATTTACAGATGCACAATTTATATTTACATTTATTCATTTAGCTGACGCTTTTATCCAAAGCGACTTACAATTGCTATATTTCAGACGTCGCACGCCTCTGGAGCAATTCGCCTTTGGCTAAGCCACACCCTAGAATGTAGACTGACCAATCACAGCGCAGCCAAGAACAAGCTCCCACAGTGGTCCGACACTTTTTCACAGCGCTCCATTGACTTTAACACAGGTGTCTCATATTTTTGGTCTCTCGGCAGGCTATTACCGTCGTAGTTTTATCAAGAATATGGTTAAACGTTGTGCCTGGGGCATTTGTAACACAGATATGTGTTTCCCAGAGAGGTTGGAGGGGGTGTGCATTTTTTTCCCTTCCCAAAACCAAAGTCAAATCCTGACAAGTGTCGTCTAGCACACGCTGCTAATAAATACAACGTTATACTCGTGTAGTCCGTTTGCTTTGTAATAACGATTATAGAAGTGAATTAGAGACATACCCAGCTTTGCATGAACAGTGTTGCTCCTTGATATTGTTTGTCCCAGCCTCCGTCTCGATTAGTAGGATATGCGGTGGTTCATTTTTTGACTGTGACCGGTATGCTTTTGCCTCTGTTTGGATGCCTTGTTGTTCCTTGCGTTTCACCAGTACGTCGAATATACAGCCTTCGAACGTATATTGCAGCCCCTTTTGCCTACTTCTATCGGACACTTTATTTGCTGCTTTATAAAAGTTTGATAAAATTTCAGCAGGAAGAGCTGTCACAGCATAAGCCATGTTGATACCAGAGCCCAGATGAAGTTTGTTTGTCGGACGTAGCAACAGTAACTAAGGGGGGGCGGGGCTTAGCCAAAGGCGAATTAGGGGTTAAGTGTCTTGCTCAGGGACACATTGGTGTCTCACAGTGGATTCGAACCCAGGTCTCTCACACCAAAGGCATGTGTCTTATCCACTGCGCCATCACCCAATACATTTTTTAGATTACCTATGTGGGTACTACCTTGGGCCCATATGGGACTGATTATGTTAGCCCATGTCTGACCCATATGGTTTGGTCAAGAAGGCCCCATATGTTTTTCCCATTCATATCCCATATAGAGATTACCTATGTGGGTACTAACTTGTAGGCAGCATATATGGGACTGATTGTGTTTGCCCATGAATGAAACATATGGTTTATCAAAGTGGGCCCCATATGTTTTCCCATTCATAACCCATATAGAGATTACCTATGTGGGGACTACCTTGTAGGCAGCCTATATGGGACTGATTGTGTTTGCCCATGAATGAAACATATGGTTTATCAAAGTGGGCCCCATATGTTATTCCCATTCATAACCCATATAGAGATTATGTGGGTACTACCTTGGGCCCATGTAGGTAGCCTATATGGGACTGATTGTGTTTGCCCATGTATGAACCATATGGTTTATCAAAGTGGGCCCCATATGTTTTTCCCGTTCATAACCCATATAGAGATTACCTATGTGGGTACTACCTTGGGCCCATGTAGGTAGCCTATATGGGACTGATTGTGTTTGCCCATGTATAAACCATATGGTTTATCAAAGTGGGCCCCATATGTTTTCTCATTCATATCCCATATTGAGATTATCTATGTGGGTACTAACTTGTAGGCAGCATATATGGGACTGATTGTGTTTGCCCATGAATGAAACATATGGTTTATCAAAGTACGCCCCATATGTTTTCCCCATTCATAACCCATATAGAGATTACCTATGTGGGTACTATCTTGGGCCCATGTAGGCAGCCTATATGGGACTGAGTGTGTTTGCCCATGTATGAACCATATGGTTTATCAAAGTGGGCCCCATATGTTTTTCCCATTCATAACCCATATAGAGATTACCTATGTGGGTACTATCTTGGGCCCATGTAGGCAGCCTATATGGGACTGAGTGTGTTTGCCCATGTATGAACCATATGGTTTATCAAAGTGGGCCCCATATGTTTTTCCCATTCATAACCCATATAGAGATTACCTATGTGGGTACTATCTTGGGCCCATGTAGGCAGCCTATATGGGACTGATTGTGTTTGCCCATGTATGAACCATATGTTTTCCCATTCATATCCCATATAGAGATCACCTATATGGGTACTAACTTGTAGGCAGCATATATGGGACTGACTGTGTTTGACCATGTATGAACCATATGGTTTATCAAAGTGGGCCCCATATGTTTTCCCATTCATAACCCAAATAGAGATTACCTATGTGGGTACTACCTTGTAGGCAGCCTATATGGGACTGATTGTGTTTGACAATGCCTGACCCATATGGTTTATCAAAGTGGGCCCTATATGTATTTCCAAGTCATAACCCATATAGAGATTACCTATGTAGGTACCACCTTGGGCCCATGTAGGTAGCCTATATGGGACTGAGTGTGTTTGCCCGTTTATGAACCATATGGTTTATCAAAATGGGCCCCATATATTTTTCCCATTCATAACCCATATAGAGATTACCTATGTGGGTACTAACTTGTAGGCAGCCTATATGGGACTGATTGTGTTTGCCCATGAATGAAACATATGGTTTAATAATGTGGGCCCCATATGTTTTTCCCATTCATAACCCATATAGAGATTACCTATGTGGGTACTATCTTGGGCCCATGTAGGCAGCCTATATGGGACTGATTGTGTTTGCCCATGAATGAAACATACAGTATGGTTTATCAAAGTGGGCCCCATATGTTTTTCCCATTCATAACCCATATAGAGATTACCTATGTGGGTACCACCTTGCGCTCATTTATCCAGCTTATATGGTACTAATTGTGTTTGCCCATGTATGAACCATATGTTTTCCCATTCATATCCCATATAGAGATCACCTATATGGGTACTAACTTGTAGGCAGCATATATGGTACTAATTGTTTGCCAATGTCTGACCCATTTGATGAACCCAAATGGGCCCCACTTGTGTTGCCCATTTTGAGCCCATGCACTCATTTCCCATTAGTGACCCAACTAGGACCCACATAGGGAGCCCACCTGTTTTTGCCCATGTGGGACCTTCTTAGCTGACCCAAGTGGATAAGATAAGATGCTCATTTTGGGACCATACCCACTTGGTACCCACGTAGCCCAAGCAAAAACCATGTGGGGCCCACATATACATGTTGGCTGGGCTGAGGTTAAGCAATGTTGCTAGTAACGTTACATGTAGAAATGTAATTCGCTACTTACAGTAGTTAGCCAAAGCTTTACATCAAGAAAGACTACGTATAACTTGTGTTTTTTTTTTCTAACATAACATAATAATGTATACAAGTTGTGTAAATTAATTTGTTTGTCCGAACAAGTATGCTGCTAGTTCAGTTCACAATTTAGCAACAGTGGTTAATATTGGTTTTCTTTGATCACTGCAGCAAGCTTTATGGAAAAGAACATGTGACATACAACATGCATGGATTGGTTTGGTGCACCTCAGACAAGATGCCAAAAAGTTTGGTGTCCTTGATAACATCTCATGCTTCCCATTTGAAAACTTCCTTGGGTGCCTGAATAAACAATAGGAGAAAGTCATCGCTCAGTTATTGGCCCTTGGACTCCCCTGGCACCTCGTGTACAGCATGAAGTTTTCTGCTATGAAGGTATATTCTAGGCCTATGTCTTAGTGTCCAGTGTTTTAACAGTATTGAAAATAGTGCCTTTAGTTGTATTTTTTTTTTTTTATGTAGATTTCCAGAGACTCCAGAATGGAAAAACAAGCCCTGAGGGAAAGCAATGCACCAGCAGGTGAGAACATGCACACTTTCTTAAGTTTAACTTTTTTTGTGTGTGATGTAGGTCCAAAATTAGCATATGCCTTTTATTTTGTAGCTTCAGATGACAGTGGCTCACTTCGAGAGCAGGTTAAGCAAGTTGGGACAATGTTGAAGACGTTTGCTCGCACTGGGCAATCAGGTACAACTTGCAAACAACGCAGGCGTTGGTTGTTGGTTTAATTCCCACTGGGGTCACCTGTACATGTAGTAGACTTAGATATAACTGTCATAGTTTAGTAGTTGAGGGACCAGGACTGACTACTTTATTCTTTTATTCTGGGAACCCCTGTAGGTGCAGATCAGACCCCAATGCTGCAACGTCTTGGAGAGTTTGGTGATGTTGTGCGTAGCATGGACAACAAAATGGACACTATGCTGCAACATTTTCAGTGCCAATGTGTCTGTTGGAGAGTTATCCCTGCCAGGGGATCTGTTACTCCCCCTAGACACCCAGGAAGATTTGGCGTTGCTTGACAACAGTATGAGGCAGGATAAAGAGCTCCAGGAACGATTTGTAAGTGTGCTGATTTCGTTTATAAAACGCACAGTAAAAACAGTAAAAAATAGTCGTTTTTTTTTTTTCTTCTAAAAAGTAAAATTAAGATTGTACACTGCATATTCTACAGTCTGAATCCACAGCCTGTTACATTTTAAATTTATGAAAAGCTTCAGAGAAATGTAATTTGTTACACTTTTGTTTTTTTGTATTTTCAGCTTCGGTTTTTGGAAATCGCATGTGGGAGGGACCTAAAGACAACCGTGTGGCAAATGCTTCCAAGTATCTTCTCTAATCACCTTTCCATCAATACAACCTGGACTGGTGTAGGGGATAAAGCATGTTTTAGAGACCTGTTCCTGAAGACCATTGTTCAAAGTAAGTTGGATATTTTGTTTTATATTTAAGTAGATGTGTATGACCTTATGCCATTCAAATGGAAGATCTTTATTTTCTACAGGAGCCATCCGGAAGAACCCGGCGACCCAGGATGCCACTGATGAGGCGATCCAGGTTAACGTTACGCGTTACCTGAAAGGAGCATCTGACCGTGAATGTGGAAAAAGGCGCCGCACAGCTGAGAGGGACCCACAGCCGACCCCTTAAACCTAGACTGACTACTGACACCCCAGCATCACTGACAACTGGAACCCTTTTTTTATCCTGCAGTCAGTAACATTAAGACCTCTAAAAAAGCCTTGTTACAGTGCTTAACTATTCTATTTTTAAATATAGCTTGTAAATCCTAGATTATACATCTAATACTTGATATCTGCACATTATTTATCAAATATTCTACTTGCCGTGACTTCAGTATTAGCTTATTTCATTCCGTCAGTGCTTAACGATTCTATTATAGTTTGTAAATCCTATTTCCTGATATTTTATATTGCACATTAACTAGTACCAAAAATTCTACTTTCATTACACCAGTGTGCTTAACTGTTATTCTATTAAAAATAGCTTGGAATACTATTTCATACCTCTGATACTTGATATTGCACATTACCTGGTACCAAATATTCTACTTCATTCCGTCACAGTGCTTAACTGTTATTCTATTGTTAAATATAGCTTGTAAATACTTGTGCCACAGGTCAGCATTGCAGTTATAATGGTATATTCTACTCCAGAGCTTTACTCTAAATTATTACCACTTATCCTATTGTTAGAAATCACTTGTAAATATGTTATACCTCAAATTATTTGGTATCCTTCACTTTCTTTGTTACCAAATATCCTCATTACTTGTGTTTACTGGTAATTATTTTCATCCCAGAGCTGACCTCTTTATATTATTAGCAAGTATTGTGTTATTTTTTTTTTTTTACAAGTGTTTTTTTTTTTTTTTACAAGTGTTTTTTTTTTTTTACCAAAATTTAATTGGAAACCTGCATGTTAGTGTGTGTGTGTGTGTGTGTGTATGTGTATATATATGTATTTGTATTTTTCTGTTATATTTCAGTGATCTGATATCTGGTTTTAATGACGGCTACTGTACTTTGAAATGTGGAATTAAAATGCCAAATGGAAATTTGTCTGGTTTGATCAATCATTATTCTTGATAAACTGCATGCTATAAATATTAAAAATATATATAAGTGCAATAAGCGGCCGGCAGCTCGCTCGAAAATAGCGTTTGCGTATAACGGCGGCGGAACGGTGGCTGGCCTGCGGGCCGGCCGCGGAACGAAGGCGGTAGGAAAAAAGCGGCAGCCGCCGGCGGTGCGCCGTCAAACGTGTTTGCGATTACACCATTCTGACGCTTCTACTGCCTCCGAGCGCCGCCGGCGGTCCGCCGACTCATTGCTATCTGGGATATGGCTGTTACCCTAGGTAGGGCTGATCAAATTAAATCGTTTACACTGAAAAATAACAATGCATTAAATAATGTTATGAGATTGTTTTAAATATGAGTCAATGAAAAATCGTTGGAAAGAATGATACTTTTAAACATAACACTAAACCGTCATTAGGTGTCGCCAGGCGACCGTCTTAATGAGCGAGTCATTGATTCATTCGTTCAAACGATTCGTTCGAACGAATGAGTCATTCATGAATGAGACAGATGTTTATGGATTGGTGAATCCAATCCATATGAATCTTTGAGTCAACCAATTCGTTCAAAATGCTGAACCATTCAGTAATGAAAAAACACATTGCTGTGAGATGCGCAATGGTTCTGCTGTGATCTTTGTTTAACTATTTTAACTATTGTGTGTGTGTGATTGTGTCTGTTACAGTGACAAGAGTTTAACCCTTGTTAAAGTTTAAGGCCTTGTCTTTTTGGATATATATCTTTTTTTATTACAAAATATGCATACAACCAATATATTTTAAATGTATTGTTTGCTTTAAATTAAATTAAGATTGTATGCTTCGTAATTGAACCTAAATGAATTTAAAATGATTGTGCTTTATTACATGGCTTGGTAGAATTCCAATGTAGAATGCGGTCTGTTATTTCTTAGTATAACAGACTGTTGCCATGAAAAACAGAGCGTTGCCATGGACGCAGTTCAGAGACAGAACTGACTATTTTCTTTAGCGGAAACAATACAATCGTTTTTAAATCAATAAACTCCTTTTAAAATCAATATTTTGAGTCAAATTATTGATTTATTCGGTAGGTAGCCATGTAATAGGCGGGATAATGTATAGCGAGGCGGTTGTTATAGCGAATACCACCCCTTCAGGCTGATTAAGATCCCTCCGCTTCGCGTCGGGCTCCTAGTCAGCCTGTCGGGGTGGTATTCGCTATAACAACCGCCTCGCTATACATTATCCCTTACATATTTCAGATCAATATATTTGTATTGCTTCATTTTAATCAACACTAACTTTATTCTCATCTGAATTATAAATAACTTATTTCTGTATAAAATAAAAAATCCAGAATAATCCAGACCAACCAGAGTGCACTATTTCTACAACATCATCAGTACTGAAGCGGAACTACCAGAGCCGTTCGGTAGATAGCGAGCAGATGCAGCATACGTGTTGTAACGAGGCAGAGTCAGGCCAGGGGAATCCATTTGCAGCTTTTTATTAAGAATGGTAAAGACAGGCAGGGTGAGCAATGGCAAACAGGGCAGAACAGAACAGGCAGAGACAAACCAGGTTGACAGGCAAAGGGCCGAGGCATGCAGCAAGAATCAGAGTCCAATAAACAATCCAGATCGGGGCAGGCAGAAAGTTGTCAGCAACGGTAAACAATCGGTCAAATACAGAAATCAAACATGGGAAATGATGGGCGGGCAAAATCCATATAAGTGGCTATTGTGGTTCACGATCATAGGCCCTGTCCCAAATGGCACACTTCATATGAATTTTCAGTCTTGTGTACTTATTTCATGTGTCCGTTAAATCCATGAGACCATAGGGTGTCTCATTTTAGGTTTCAGAAGGTTGCTCACGCATACTTTGTAGTTTATATGTGCCCTCGATGCCCACACTGATGCAAGCTCTACAGCACACTTCTTTTCGACAGTCAAAGCAGGGTTACGTTTTTGCACGTCGTGCACAATAACCCTAAAGGCACCGGGTTTGCGGTGCCACCGGCTTGGGCCCGTAATTGCTGCTTTCAAGGCTTGAAAAGGCGAAGGCCCTGTAGGATTACAAATTTTATTTAAATGTTTAATTGAGCTTCCAATACTATAGTATTTTAACTGAGGAAGTTGCACACTGTTTTGTCCATTTTGAGGCAATCAGGGTTTCGGACATTAACCTCTTGTCACATCTCAAAGGTCAGCTGGGCCTTTTGTTGATTTAATCAGGCTGATTGGATTGGCATCTAAAGACTATGAGTTACACTGTTACCTGATGAAATCAGGTAACCAGCTGAATCAAGAGTCCCCTCCTCTATGAAATTAATCCCACCCCCTTGAAATGTATATAAACTGCAATGTAAAGTTCCCTTAGTTAGACTTGGGTAAGATTTCCGATGAAGCAGACTACAGCAAATAAACAATCCTGCTTAAAAGATACAATCCCAACGTCTCCTGGTCTTCGCTTCTAAGTCTCCTACACTTAAGAAGAACAAGGTTTACAACAGATGGTGCCGTGACCCGGATAGAGCTACTCACCAGAATCCAGATTGAATCAACAAAAGATCTCAACGAAGAATGAACTTTCTGACTGAGTTCCAGACGGAATCTTAAAAACCTCAAGCTCAACAAAGATCTCAACAAAGAATGAACTTTCTGACTGAGTTCCAGAACTGAATCTCAACTGGACCTCAACAAAGCTGACTGAGTTTTCCAGACTGAATCTTTTCATTCAAACAACGATTCGGTGAGTTTCACTCTATTCAAAGAACCAGACCAGTACGAATTTTGTGCCTCTGCGCCGTCAGAGAAAGAGTTATCAGACAGCTGTAGTGTTTGATTACCTAAAGTTATCCTTTAAAAGTTGTCTTTTAAAGATGAAAATATATCCTCTGTTCAGGCAGGGACGTTTTTAACATCACATGTTAAAAAGATATCCTCTGTGTCAGGCAGGGAAGATTAGTATTATTTTGCTAATTATTTGTTTTGTTGTTTGTTACCTTGTGGTGTTACCCTCTAAAAAAATTCTTTTAGAGAAGAGAGTTTGATCCTCTGTTCAGCAAGGAAGTTTTTAACATCACATGTTAAAAAGATATCCTCTGTTTGTCAGGCAGGGAAGATTAGTATCATTTGCTAATTATTTGTTTTTTGTTATTTTGTGTTGTTACCCTCTAAAAAAATAATTTTAGAGAAGAAAAGTTTGACCCTCTGTTTCAGGCAGGGAAGATTAGCGTAACATGCTAATAGTTTGTGATGTGTTGGTAACAAGTCTGTGTTAACGAGTGTACCCTCTGCTGATCAGAGAAGTTTTAGTGTTTGTTTGTGTGGTAACAGAAAAAAAAAAAGAAAAAAAATGGTTAGAAGGATTGCTAGGCTAGTTCCGTCAACTGAGAAAGGTGGACTAGCTAGCCCTGTATGGACAGACAGTGAGTTTAAGTCATTGTTAGGAGAGCACATGGACTCCATAGTGACTCAGTCAGTCAGATTGAATTTGACAAAGAAATTTGGTATTCATCCAGAAAACGTGTGGTCTATTGAAGAATGCAAAAAGGTGTTAGGTGCATGTATCAGGAAGAGAAACATAAAAGGCATTATTTTCTTTCACATGGAATTTAGCTTATCCATTGCACAAGAACAAGCTAGGTGTATAGCTAAATTAAAAGAACAGAACGAACAATTGCACACTAAGGTGGGCCATAACCAGGCCTCAACCAAATGTGACTCAGAAGACCAACAGTCAGATGAAACTTATCCTAAATTACAAGCATTCTTTGAAACAGATGTAGACATCCCATCAGTATCTGATAAGCATGTAAATTCTGTGAAGGTGTGTGGGGCTCAAAAAAGATCACAGGGAAGTGAGGAGACAGAAAGTGTTCCTCCCAGTTCTTCTGTTGTTCAAATTGCTAAAGCGCTCGGACCTAGAGACATAGAGAGATTGACACAGAGTTTACCCTCAGCACACACAGTTTTATGAATTTAGAAGAGCATTGATCAGTAAAATGAGTCTCTACGACATGTCCTTGGCAGAAGTCACACAGCTAATGTCACAAATTCTAACTGAATCTGAATTCAACAGTTTTGAGTCTGCTGTTACTTCTGACCTGCAACATGCCAGAAAAGATTAATTGAGAGAGGGAGTTCTGAGAGTGTTAAAGAACATTGTTGGACCAAACATAGACTGGTCAAAGATCACTAGTTTGGTACAGAAGAAGGGTGAAAATGTATGTGAGTACACAGAAAGATTTTGCCAGACCGCTGCAGCTTACAGTGGGATTGTTGACACTTCAGAGAAGGTGCTAGAGGACAATGGTGCCCTCGTTCGCACATGGTTTGATGGTCTTTTGTCAGAACATAGAAATGCATTGCCTTTCTTAGAAATCACATGGTCCACTAGGACCCTGCAAAGCAACCTAGACAGGTTAGATACTTGGTAAAGAGATTCTGATGTCAGGGCGAGAGTAAAAATTGCAGCAGCATCGTTTAAGGTCAACACAGAGAACCCACAGAAACGTAAATGTCCTAAGAGAGAGGGCAGTTGTTATTACTGTGGTAAGCCTGGACAATGGAGAAAAGAATGTAGGAAAAGCAAAAATAACTTTAGAGAAGTTAACAATGTTGCTCAGCTCCTACTCAGTCTGCTTGCTACTCTGAAGCAGCCATTCCCCACGTCATTAAACGGGTGGGGCAGCTTGTTGATGTGTTAACCATTTGGGCTGTGAGTGCTTAATTTCCCCAGTAACTTACAACAGAGATAAAAGACGTATTCTTATGTTTAAAAGAACAAAAGGAAAAGTGACTGTCTCAGCTTTCCTATGTGGGGACAATGGTTAAGTAGACTCACAGCCTTAAATGTTGTCTACAGCACAGGCCCTTCATTAGTAATGAGCTGGGTCAGGCTGTAAACTTAAAATGCCCTCAATGTAATGTCCGCATTAATGAATTAAGCAAAAGTCACTTCTGTCACTTCCTCTCGCTGGGGAAATTGGTTAGCAACTCTCACAGCCCCGAATATTGTCTTACAGATTGCACCTGTCACGAATCCGTCACGAATACGATGAAGCAGACTACAGCAAATAAACAATCCTGCTTAAAAGATACAATCCCAACGTCTCCTGGTCTTCGCTTCTAAGTCTCCTACACTTAAGAAGAACAAGGTTTACAACAGATGGTGCCGTGACCCGGATAGAGCTACTCACCAGAATCCAGATTGAATCAACAGAAGATCTCAACGAAGAATTAACTTTCTGACTGAGTTCCAGACGGAATCTTGAAAACCTCAAGCTCAACAAAGATCTCAACAAAGAATGAACTTTCTGACTGAGTTCCAGAACTGAATCTCAACTGGACCTCAACAAAGCTGACTGAGTTTTCCAGACTGAATCTTTTCATTCAAACAATGATTCAACGATTTTCCAGGGAAGGAAAATGCCCTCAATGTAATGTCCGCATTAATGAATTAAGCAAAAGTCACTTCTGTCACTTCCTCTCGCTGGGGAAATTGGTTAGCAACTCTCACAGCCCCGAATATTGTCTTACAGAGTGCACCTGTCATGAATCCGCCCTCATGTATGATGTCTGCTATGACTGAGAATTTGTTAGAGGATGAAGGAGAAATGACTCACGATTGTATTACGCTTACATATACACCTACGAGTGAAGTAAAAGAAACTCCCATAGAGAATTCAGAATTTGAGTTGTTTGTTGACGGTTCAGCTCAAGTAATTGAAGGTAACAGACGAGTACATATCATTGCCTCGTTGTAAGGGAAAAACTGATGTTTTGGTAGTAATAGATAAGTCCTCAAGATGGGTAGAAGCTTAAGCTTATCCAACAGGGCGTGCTACAGCTGCACATACTGCTAAATGTCTTGTCACTGATTTCATTCCCAGATGGGGATTACCAGATTGCATTGACTCAGATCAAGGTACACACTTCACAGGACAGGTAGTCAAGGAAGTGTCTAGAATTTTGAAGATTAAGTGGAATCTTCACTGCCCATACAGGCCACAAGCATCAGGACAGGTTGAACGATCGAACAGAACAATCAAAACCAGACTAAGCAAAATGCATCAGGAAGGGGTACCATGGGTTGAAGCGTTGCCAGCAGTACTGTGTAGTATGAGAGCATCACCTAACAGAACAGTAGGACTGAGCCCTCATGAGATTATTACTGGACGCCCCATGCAGATGCCAGGTGTGATTGATCTTAGAAATGCTGATGTACACATTGCCTCAGATGCCCTGATTGCCTACTGTGAAAACCTAACAAAGGCGGTACAGAGTGCCAGAGAGAGAGTTCAGTCATGTTGGTAGACTCCACCAGAAGGTGGACACACAATCATCCCAGGTCAATGGGTCATGATAAAGTCATTCAGGAAAAAGCCATTAGAACCTAAGTGGCATGGACCACATCAAGTGATGTTGATTACAGCAGCTGCAGTATTGTGTCAGGGAAGGAAAACCTGGACTCACGTATCACACTGTAAAGTTGTTTCCCCTCCAACAGGGATAGGATAGGACACGAACCAGTGGGGAGCCGAGGGAAGAACCGATTGCAACAGGCGTCGGGGGCCAACCCTTCGGTGAAGAATCCCTCATAGGCCTTCCCATCCATTAATCCATCCTCACCTCACTGCGTTCTTTAGGTGTCATAATTAAGAAATAGGGAAAGAAGGAACAACAATAGCAGACTCGGAAAATTTACCACCCTAGTGTTTGAACCAATACTGCTCTACTGTTTAGCAGACTCAGAAAAAGTTTACAACCATAGTGTTTGAACAAATACTGCTCTACTGTCTAGCAGACTCGGAAAAGTTTACAACCCTAGTGTTTGAACAAATACTGCTCTCCTGTCTTTTGTTTTCTTTCTTATTCTGTGCAGACACCACTTGATGACTGTTCCGGGACCCATATGCACCGACCTCGTCTTGTGGCTGCGTATGACCACGTCTTGTGGCTGCGTATGAAGCCACAAGAAAACCTCAAGAACACGACTAGACCCACTGCCGAACCAACTATCACGAAAAAAAAAAAAAAAAATACACAACGCAGAGACTCACATACGAAACCTTCAGTCATCCATCAACATGATTAAGATTGTCGTATCAGTAACATCACAGACACTCTCGCTTCGCACAAGATAATGATCTTACAGAACAGAGTGGCCTTGGATCACATTCTAGCAACGCAAGGAGGAGCCTGCACCATCATCGGACCTGAGTGCTGCACCGGGTTAATGGACCCAACAGAATCAGGACCTTGAACAAAATCCAACAAGACATTCTTGATCTTTCAGCAAAATTACACCAGATGACTGAAGATTATTATCCGTAAGAACTTCACGGACCCTAATTGCATGTTTGTTTCTGTGTCAGCATGCAATTACAGAAAAGCAAACACAGAACATGTGTTATGTGCCTGTAACGATCACAAGTTACAAGAATGAACTTTTAAGTGTCTAAATTTGTATTTTGTGAGAGTTATTTAGAACTCTCAAAGGGGGAAATGTAGGATTACAAATTTTATTTAAATGTTTAATTGAGCTTCCAATACTATAGTATTTTAACTGAGAAAGTTGCACACTGTTTTGTCCATTTTGAGGCAATCAGGGTTTCGGACATTAACCTCTTGTCACATCTCAAAGGTCAGCTGGGCCTTTGGTTGATCTAATCAGGCTGATTGGATTAGCATCTCAAGACTCTGAGTTACACTGTTACCTGATGAAATCAGGTAACCAGCTGAATCAAGAGTCCCCTCCTCTATGAAATTAATCCCACCCCCTTGAAATGTATATAAACTGCAATGTAAAGTTCCCTTAGTTAGACTTGGGTAAGATTTTGGATGAAGCAGACTACAGCAAATAAACAATCCTGCTTAAAAGATACAATCCCAACGTCTCCTGGTCTTCGCTTCTAAGTCTCCTACACTTAAGAAGAACAAGGTTTACAACAGCCCTATTGTTTTTGTAAGGATTATTTATTATTAGGGCCCAAGCCTTGAAAAGGCGAAGGCCCTATTGTTTTCCTAAGGATTCTTCTTCTTCTTCTTCTTCTTATTATTATTATTATTTTACTACCTTTTGGGCACTTTTGGGGCCCTTAACGTGCTCGAAAACTCTTGAAACTTTGCACACGGGTCAGAACCCGCGGCCATCAGGGACGGGCTGAAGCTGGTACCCGGGCGTGGCAGGGGGGCTCGACAGGGCCCCCTGGAACGAGGTTTGAACACTTGTCCATATATCAAACAGGCTTGCATGTAATAATCTGAAACTCGGTACACATATAGATGTCATCGGGCCAAACAACTTTCGTGCTCTAAGTTTTACGCCAGCCCAACAGGAAGTCGGCTATTTAGGGTTGTTTGGAAATGCATGCTCAGGAATTTAAAACACTTCTCCGAGGGAATTTACTCGATCGTCACCAAACTCTGTGTGCATGAGTCTTCACTTCCTGCTCAGCTACTGTTCGGATGCTCTCGCTTACTGCTCCGCGCTTTGCTCTATCACTTTTATATTTTTATATTTTATCTCCTTTTATCACCTAATTTTAACTTCAGCAAATCAGCACGGTGCTCAAACGCTTGGATTACTACAAAAAAGCAGAATTCTTTTTTTCGACCAGCCTCCCACTGAAAGCTTACATTCCGGGGAAGAGAAAACACAACTGCCTACATTCATAAGGATAAGAAAATGCCTCCTCTGGAATCTACTTGCTGCTCTAACTGCCACATACTTTTACAAAGGATTGCAGTTCTTGAAACAAAGTTAATTGCGGGTCCACCAAACCAGACGGAACACACAACAGAGCTTCGTCATGGACGCCCTCAGCATACAGCCGGTGAGTCCCATGAATCTAGTGCTCCTCGACAGGCCATACTGAGTGTAGAGAAACAAGCCGATCGACTTACTAATCGATGGCACAAATAGGGAGCGAGACCCAAAAGCACTCGAGACATCAGATTGTCACGAGCATCACATATTGCTGCAGTAGCATCCTCTACCCCAGATACGGCTCTGACAAGGATTGCAAACACTGGTCTCCTACCACCGCCTATACATCTTGAGAACAGATTTGAAGTATTAATGAATGAGGACTCCCCAAATTTGATGAATGTGATTGAACACAGACTGAATCAGCCTGTAGCTAACACTGATGCTAACTGGGGCTCAAGGTCGAGCAGACAGCGGCACTCAGCTCAGAGCGTAGCCGGGCCCAGGACTCTGATAGTGGGCGACTGCATAATCAGAAACATTAGTAGCAGGGATACAACTACATGCTGCCTTCCACAAGCAACTACTTCTGATGTAAACAGAGAACTTCAGAACATTCTGATGAAACATAAGACTGCAAATCGACTCATCATTCATGTGGGGAAGAATGATATTCATAAAGAGCAGTCGGAACTCCTTAAGAAGGATTTCAATTAACTTTTTGAAACACTTAAAAGACTGAAAGTTCAAACATTCATCAGTGGACCACTCCCAGCAAGAGGAACAAACAGGTTTTCACTGTTGCTTGGTCTTAATACATGGCTGCAAAAAAACAGCAATATAAAAGGAATGAACTTCATTGACAACTTCAATCTTTTCTGGAGTCAGAGGCAACTGTTTCAACAGGATGGTCACCACCCAAACAAACTTGGTTCAAGAGTGCTTAAGGACAATATCTACTTCTCCCTCCGTCATCCTTCTGCAATGTGTGCCAATCCACTCAACCTGAATGGCACACACACACCTGGATACAGTATGAATGACCACAGGATTTTACTTCAGCACCTGAATGGACATACGGTTGACACATCACACAAGGACAATGATAACACCACTCAGCCACAACAACCTCTGCTCACGGACACAATCTCAGCTGAGCCCTGCCCTCAGAGCTCACCACAGACAGACTGTGACATACTAGCACTACTCCAAGATTCAGCACCCAAGGACGACTTTCTGGAAAACAGCCAGGGAAATCAGGACAGCATATTACAGCCTCCAATAACACCAGAGCAACAGCCGCCCTCACCGGACACGTTCTCCATCTCTCCAGCATCTCCACTTCTGTGCTTCTCAGAGAAAATGGAACAACTGGTGTATGCTGGAACTAGACTATCCCACTCTTTTGCTGCAAGCCCCCAGATACCAACCAAAAAACGGCAGGCCCCGCAACCACCAAAGCCTGCGGGCCCAGCTCGGGCTCCCCCTCCCCCTGTGAGAGGTCTTCGGCCTCTGCCACAGCGCCAGGGCCGTGGTGAACCTCCAGCGGCTCGAGGTGAACCAAAAACAACTGATACCAGCTCTCAGTGATATGTGTCGGGTCCCCGCTATGATAACAATAACTTTCTCAAATGTTTACAGAACAAGCGGGAACCCAGTATGCCTGTATCTTTCTCTATTGCTGTTCGATTACATGATAGAAAGTCTAAAGCCGTACAGCAAACCCATCTAATCTGGTGCTTATTACACGCCAAACTAAGATTGTTGTGGGGACAAAAAGTAAGACTGTTAAGTTAGCACTTTTAAACATCCGCTCACTTATAAATCACTTATAAATCATCAAAAATAAATCACTTCTAGTCAACGACTTAATAACCACATACAACCTGGATTTTATGTTGCTAAATGAAACTTGGCTAGAAGAAAGCTGCAGTGCAACTGTCCTCAATGAAACAGCCCCTCCTAACTTTACTTTTATGAGTGTCTGCAGAGCTGTTAGAAGAGGTGGGGGTTTAGCTGCTCTTTTTAAAGATGTCTATGACCTTCAAATTGGGGATATCATGGGACAGGTACAGCATGGAAGAGGGGGTTTTGGGCTCAGTTTAGCTCCTCCTAAATAGCACAAGGCAGGCCCAGCTCAAAGGAGGAAGCTGGTAGTCAACGAGGTGCGAAAGCAGGAGGAGAGGATGAGATCAATCAATCAATCAATCAAATTTATTTATAAAGCACTTTAAAATCCAAACATGGACACAAAGTGCTGTACAGTAAAAACAATACATGAATACATAAAAAGCCAAAACAAATAAAACAAATACACAGCCATACAATGAACCAATAAAACTAATATAACCAAACCTGGATTTCAATTTCACTTACCAAAGGCCAAAGAATAAAGATAGGTTTTAAGAAGAGACTTAAAAACAGACAATGATGATGACTGTCTAATGTTCAAAGGTAGGTTGTTCCACAATGTCGGACCTGCTACAGCAAAAGCACGGTCACCTTTTAGCTTGCGCTTTGTTTTAGGCACACTTAGGAGCAGTTGGTCAGCTGACCTGAGAGAACGGGTGGGCCTATAGGGGTGTAGCAGCTCAGAGATGTAAGGTGGGGCAATACCATTTAGACCCTTAAACACAAATAAAATAATCTTAAAATGGATCCTTTGATATATAGGCAGCCAATGCAGTGAGGATAAAATAGGGGAAATGTGCTCGTATTTACGTGTTCCAGTTAAAAGACGTGCAGCAGCGTTTTGCACCATCTGGAGACGAGCAATAGAGGACCCACTGACCCCCACATTGAGTGCATTACAGTAATCCAACCGAGTGGTAACAAAGGCGTGGATTACTGTCTCAAATAACCGCTTTGAAAGAAATGGCTTTATTTTGGCCAATTGCCTCAATTGAAAAAAAACTTGTTTTAACCACTGACCGTATCTGTCTGTCCAGCTTAAAGTCAGGGTCAATTTTAACTCCTAGGTTAGTGACTGTTGGCTTAATATATTGACTCAAGGAACCCAGATCGACACAGGGGGTTCCAGAGGTGCCAAAAAACATCACTTCTGTCTTACTTTCGTTAAAACTTAAAAAGTTAAGAGCCATCCAGGCCTTTATATCATCAAGACATTTAAGTAATGGACCAACAGTTTCATTCTTTTTTAGGGGCACATAGATCTGACTATCGTCTGCATAACAGTGGAAAGACATACCATGCTTCCTAAGTATGGAACCAAGCGGGAGCAAATAAAGAGAGAAGAGGAGAGGGCCTAAAATTGAGCCCTGTGGAACCCCACAAGACAGAGGTGCAGAGGAGGACACATAATCTCCACAGCTGACACAGAAAGTTCTACCTTCCAAGTAGGACCTGAACCATTTCAGTGCAATGCCCTTGATGCCCACCCACCGCTACAAACGAGAGATCAGGATTTCATGGTCCACTGTGTCAAAAGCGGCTGTCAGATCAAGAAGCACAAGAATAACACAATCCCCAGAGTCAGTAGCTAAAAGAATATCATTAAAAACTTTTAGAAGAGCCGATTCTGTGCTATGTAGGGTTTTGAAACCAGATTGGAAAACTTCAGGAATATTGTGCTCATCCAAAAAAGCCATTAATTGACTGCAAACTATCTTTTCAAGGATTTTTGACAGAAAGGATAGTTTAGATATCGGTCTAAAATTTGCGAGATCTGCAGGATCCAGACCAGGTTTTTTTATTAAGGGTTGCACTACTGTATGTTTAAAAAGTTTAAGGACCACCCCTGAGGAAAGACTGCTATTTAAAACTGCAAGGATAGATGGCCCTATAGTAGGAACAACCTCCTTAAAAAGTCGAGGAGGGATAGTATCATTTGGAGAACCTGAGGGCTTCAAATGGCTAACAATCTTCTGTAAAACAGACAATGTCACAAGTTCAAACTTGTCAAAGACACCCGAGCAGTGGACAGTGATTGAGGGGTCATAAGCCGAAGGTGAGATTTGAGCCCTAATGGTAGTGACCTTATCAATAAAAAAGTGCAAAAACTTTTCACACACATCATAGGCGGCATCAAAACAGACAGTTATCGGTACATTAAGAACTGAGTCAATGGTCTTAAACAAAACACGAGGCTTGTTCCAATTCCTTTTAGCTTCTTAAAGAACTTGTTTGATAATGCCGCCAGCAGTCCCTTAACATTTGTAAAGATACATGTAGTTTATCCTTTTTCCATTTTCGCTCAGCCCTACGGCACTCACGTCTGACAACACGGGTAGTGTCATTCAACCAGGGTTCAGCTTTAGTTTTAGATTGCCTAGTTTTCAATGGAGCCACAAAGTCTATAGCAGTTTGGCAAATGGAGTTAAACCATGCGCTAATCTCCTCTGAATCATTATATAAAGCCTCAGTTATGTCACAGTGCTGACTGAAAATGGAGGAGAACTGAACAGCAGTGGAGGGGTTAATAATACTGCAACGCCGTGCAGTAGTGCTCAGTTTATCTGTTTTACAGGCAAGAACAATCTCAAATAATACTGGCATGTGGTCGGAAAACACAGCGTCACAGGTCACTAAATTATTAATAGGCAATCCATAGGAAAGGACAATATCCAGTGTGTGTCCGCGCTCATGCGTGGGGCCAGACACAGACTGCACAAGATTAAAAGAGTCAATAAGGTGTAAAAAGTCTTTTGCCAGTGGGTTTTCAGGACAACACACATGAACATTAAAATCCCCAACAATAAGGACACGATCATATTTAGGCATAATTTCAGCCAAAAACACAGAAAAGTCATTTACAAAGTCCTTATTGTATTTTGGAGGCCGATAGACTACTGCACACAACACTGTGTGAGAGCGACCGAGCTCAAATAAACTCAATTCAAAGCTGGAGAACTTGGATAATGGCAACATCTGCTTACATTTATAGACATTCTTGTAAACGGTAGCTATTCCTCCTCCTCTACCTGACGTTCGCGGGGAGTTCAAACAGCAACAGTCATGCGGTAAAAGTTCAGAAAAGACACTGGACTCACCAACACTCAGCCATGTCTCAGTCACACAGAGAAAATCCAGTCCCCGGGATGTGAAGAAATCCTTAAGGATAAAAGTTTTATTAGCTAGCGATCTAGCGTTTACGAGTCCAATCCTGACAGAGACCGGCAGGTCTGCAGCGCTGATTTTCTGAGGAACCCGACACAGTAGCCTCAGGTTCAGCCGGTTTACCCCGCGCCAGCGAGGGCGAGGAGACCTCTGGAACACCTCATCCTGGCCGACAATAGGTACCAACCAAGCGTCGACAGGGTCCAGCAATCGCCACGAAATGAGGAGTCGAGGCACCGCTCGGTACTCAGCCCAGGAAGCAGAAAACCGCGCTGAGCAGGCTTTCAGCCTCACCAGTTGACCGCTGCGTTTTCCTCGGCGGCGGTAGCGTTTATGCCTACGCCGGAGATGTAGAGTCTCAGGGCAGCAAAAGCAAGCCGGTATTCCCGATCTGAACGGGGGCAAAGTATTATATCCACCATGATCAAACTTCACTAGATCTTTGGCCGAGAAACTAATATCCAGAAGTGTTTGGCGATCATACATCAATATTGAATCAACGCTTTGAACAACACTTAACAGGAACAACACGAACACACACAGCATTGACAGAGACAGACGGCGAGCCAAACATACTGGCGCCATCTTGTCAACTACAATCATGAACATAGACAACTATATGTATAAAGGCCATTTCCCAGGCCAAGCAGGGAGAGTGGATGAGATGGGAGAGTGTGGAACAACGCAAAATGGGCTGGCAAGACCTTTGGTCAATGGAAGAAAGTAGGATCAGTTTCCTTATTAGGTCAACATATGATGTTCTCCCATCACCGCAGAACCTAAACCTCTGGGTAGGAGAGGATCCCTTGTTGTCTGGATCAGCACGCATTGTTCAACTGATAGAGTTAACAGTGCCATGGGAGGATGCGGTAGATGAGGGATATGAGAGGAAGAAACTATGCTCATCTGGCCACTGAAGCAGAACAGCGAGGATGGAGAGTCCAGGTTTATCCTGTGGAAGTGGGTTGTCGAGGTTTTGTGGCACACTCTACAACCCGGTTCCTCAGAGACGTCGGATTCAGTGGCCAAGAGTTGCGTCGCACAGTAAAGAACTTATCTGAAGCAGCGGAAAGGAGCAGCAACTGGCTGTGGTTGAGACGGAAAGATTCTAGCTGGCTGTGTACAGGCCGCCATGCTAAGGTTTCGTAGAATTCTTGAAAACTTGAAGAGTCTGTTGGTTTATTTGTATAGGTTGTATAGTATTTACAGTCGTTACGTTCCTGTCTATATTGCTTGAATGACGGGTGGTTGGCCAGATATTGTGTTTTGCGGTAGGTGGTATGCCATACGGAACCGTTGCCACTGAAACTGCATATTAACGCACCAGTGGGGCTCGACAGCCTTAGTCAAACGGGTTGGCGCGTATGGTTGGGTTGCGGAGAGATTGTGAGATTGTGGTTAGGTCTCAGCAGCAGGAGGGATGTAGAGGTCAGTAAGCTGGGCTGAGTTGAGTGGGGGACGGAGGGGGGTGACTCTGGGACGCCAGAGTCACTGTCGAGCCCTCTTGAGGTGTCGTGGGCTAGTCGACGAAACACTGAGGAAAACCCCCCAAGCCAGATTCCCAGTGAAATGCTCTCAGAGAGCAAGTGAGTTTGCTTCTTTCTTCTCTGAGAAAATCAATAATATCAGACAGGTGATCAGCTCATCCTTGCGCTGGGGTCAGACAGAACAGCCTGAGAAAGTAGTCACTATGTCTATTTTCGAAGAAATTGATGGCAACATTTTGGAAGAAACCGTACAGCACCTTAAAACATCAACCTGCGCCCTTGACGCACTTCCCACATCTTTTCTCAAAAATGTGTTACACAGCTTAGAAGCAGATCTCCTAGAAGTGGTAAATGCCTCACTTCTCTCTGGGAGTTTTCCGAACTCCCTGAAAACTGCAGTTGTTAAGCCCCTCCTGAAAAAGAGCAATCTGGATAAGACCATATTAAACAACTATAGACCGATCTCAAATCTTCCTTTCATAGGCAAGATCATTGAAAAAGTTGTCTTCAATCAGCTGAACAAATTCTTAAGCTCGAATGGATACTTTGACAATTTTCAATCTGGTTTCCGACCGCATGACAGCACAGAGACAGCTCTCATAAAGATAATAAACGATATTCGCTTAAATACTGATACAAGCAAATTATCAGTGCTGGTACTACTCGACCTCAGTGCTGCATTTGACACTGTCGATCACAACATAATTCTTGACAGGCTGGAAAACTGGGTGGGGCTTTCTGGGATAGTCCTAAAATGGTTCAGGTCATACTTAGTAGGGAGAGGTTATTATGTGAGTATTGGAGATCATAAGTCTGAATGGACACCCATGACATGCGGAGTCCCTCAAGGCTCAATTCTTGCGCCACTCCTATTCAACCTGTACATGCTCCCAATGAGCCAAATAATGAGAAAGAACCAAATCGCTTACCACAGCTATGCAGATGACACACAGATCTACTTAGCCCTATCGCCTAACGATTACAGCCCCATTGACTCCCTTTGCCAATGCATTGATGAAATAAACAATTGGATGTGCCAAAACTTTCTTCAGTTAAACAAAGACAAAACTGAAGTCATTGCGTTTGGAAACAAAGATGAAGTTCTCAAGGTGAACGCATACCTTCAGTCGAGGGGTCAAACAACTAAAAATCAAGTCAGGAATCTTGGTGTGACTCTAGAGTCAGACCTTAGTTTCAGTAGTCATGTCAAAGCAATAACTAAATCAGCATACTATCACCTGAAAAATATTGCAAGAATTAGATGCTTTGTTTCCAGTCAAGACTTATAGAAACTTGTGCATGCTTCAATCACCAGCAGGGTGGATTATTGTAATGGACTCCTCACTGGCCTTCCCAAAAAGATCATAAGACAGTTGCAGCTCATACAGAACGCTGCTGCTAGGATTCTGAGCAGAACCAGAAAATATGAACATATCACACCAGTCCTCAGGTCTTTACACTGGCTGCCAGTTACATATAGAATTGATTTTAAAGTATTATTACTGGTATATAAATCATTCAATGGCCTAGGACCTCAATACATTGCAGATATGCTCACTGAATATAAACCCAACAGATCACTCAGATCACTAGCATCACATCAGCTAGAAATACCAAGGGTTCACTCTAAGCATGGCGAGTCTGCTTTTAGCTATTATGCCAGCCGCAGCTGGAACCAGCTTCCAGAGGAGATCAGATGTGCTCCTACAGTAGTCACATTCAAATCCAAACTCAAAACACATCTGTTTAGCTGTGCATTTACTGAATGAGCACTGTGCCACTGTTCGTCCGACTGTTTGTACTGTATTTTATTTTATGTTTTAATTATTCTGATTTCATTTGATTATTTCTGTATTTTATCTTTTATTCTAAACTGTTTTAATTATTCTGATTTCTTTTGATTATTTTATATTCTTCTATGTAAAGCACTTTGAATTACCATTGTGTATGAAATGTGCTATATAAATAAACTTGCCTTGCCTTGTCTTGCCATGAAGTCAAGACATTGAGGAAGAAAAATTGCCAGGGGATTTTTGATATCTCGAACGGTTTGGCCGTGGCGAGGAAACGGATTTATGGCGAATAATGGAAACAGGAAGTGTGTTATAACTTCTTTATACATTAATTGATCTTGATGAAACTTCAGCAGTGTATTCGTTGTAAGAGGCCGATCACATGGATGTGACTATTGTGAGTCAAAGTTATAGCGCCACCAACTGACAGCAGGAAGTGTGTCACTTTCAAAATGCTTTGAAATCACCCTCTTATTTTTACTCGAATTGCTCAAAACTTTATCTGTATAATGGAAACGCATGGCAGATGTAGACCTGTGAAAGGAATATTGATATCTTGAATACTGTTGCCATGGCAACGCATCAAACTTTAATATTCTTTTTGGATGGTTTTGAGACTCTTAGCATGCTTGAAATTGCTTGAAATTGCATGAAACTCGACAGACAGATCACATTTATTAGCCAGTAGACATCTGCAAAGTTTCAGAAACGGGCGTGGTGCAGGGGCTCAGTAGCGCCACCTTTTGACAAAAGTGGGGTGGTTGGTTTTATGGTTTTATCTACAGTCACAAAACTCGGTATGTATATTGTTCTCGTCGAGCCGGATAACTTTCTAATTTGCAGTCATTAGCTCCGACCAACAGGAAGTCAGATATTTTGGTTTGAATGTGGATTGTTTTGGAGAATTCTCTCTCTCTCTCTCTGTCTGTGTGTGTGGGCTGTGGGGGATTTGTTTATTAGGGCCCAATTTGTTTATTATAAGCCTTGAAAAGGCGAAGGCCCTATTGTTTTCCTAAGGATTATTAGGGCCCAAGCCTTGAAAAGGCGAAGGCCCTATTGTTTTCCTAAGGATTATTTATTATTAGGGCCCAAGCCTTGAAAAGGCGAAGGCCCTATTGTTTTCCTAAGGATTATTCTTTATTAGGGCCCAAGCCCTGAAAGGGCGCAGAGCCCTATTGTTTTCCTTAGGATTATTAGGGCCCAAGCCTTGAAAAGGTGAAGGCCCTATTGTTTTCCTAAAGATTATTCTTTATTATTCTTCTTTATTAGGGCCCAAGCCCTGAAAGGGCGAAGAGCCCTATTGTTTTCCTTAGGATTATTATTAGGGCCCAAGCCTTGAAAAGGCGAAGGCTCTATTGTTTTCCTAAGGATTATTCTTTATTAGGGCCCAAGCCCTGAAAGGGCGCAGAGCCCTATGGTTTTCCTTAGGATTATTAGGGCCCAAGCCTTGAAAAGGGGAAGGCCCTATTGTTTTCCTAAGGATTATTCCTTATTATTATTATTATTTTACTACCTTTTGGGGGCCTTAACGTGCTCAAAAACTCTTGAAACTTTGCACACGGGTCAGAACCCGCGCCCATCAGGGCCGGACTGAAGATGGTACCCGGGCGTGGCAGGGGGGCTCGACAGCGCCCCCTGGAACGGGATTCGAAAACATGTCCATATATCAAACACGCTTGCATGAATTAATATGAAAATCGGTACACATATAGATCTCATCGTTTCATATATCCTTCATACTCTTACTTTTTACGCCAACCCAACAGGAAGTCGGCTATTATGGGTTGTTTGGAAACTCATGCTCAGGAATTTGAAACACTTCTCCTAGGGAATTCACCCGATCGTCAACAAACTTGGTGTGCATGAAGTCAAGACATTGAGGATGAAAAATTGCCAGGGGATTTTTAATAGCTCGAACGGTTTGGCCGTGGCGAGGAAACGAATTTATGGCGAATAATGGAAACAGGAAGTGTGTTATAACTTCTGCATACATTGACTGATCTTGATGAAACTTAAGCAGTGTGTTCGCTGTAAGAGGCCGATCACATGGATGTGACTATTGTGAGTCAAAGTTATAGCACCATCAACTGGCAGCAGGAAGTGTGTCACTTTCAAAATGCTTTTAAATCACCCTCTTATTTTTACCCGATTTGCTTAAAACTTTATGTATATAATGTAAACACACGGCAGATGTAGACCTGTGAAAGGATTATTGATATCTTAGATACTGTTGCCGTGGTAACGCATCAAACTTTAAGATTATTTTTTGATGCTTTGGAGACTCTTAGCATACTTGAAATTGCATGAAACTCGACAGACACATCACATTTATTAGCCAGTAGACATGTGCAAAGTTTCAGAAACGGGCGTGGTGCAGGGGCTCAGTAGCGCCACCTTTTGACAAAAGAGGGGGAGTTAGGTTTATATTTTTATCTACAATCTTAAAACTCAGTATGTATATTGTTCATATCGAGCTGGACAACTTTCTAATTTACAGTTATTAGCTCAGACCAACAGGAAGTCAGATATTTTGGTTTGAATGTGGATGTTTTGGAGAATTTTCTCTTCCTCTCTCTCTGACCCTACGTCTCTCCGTGTGTTTGGGGGGAGGGGGATTTGTCTGCTGAGTGAGAATGCTTTTATTTTTGTTTTTCAAGGTTTTGGGGCCCTTAACGTGCTCGAAAACTCTTGAAACTGTGCACACAGGCCAGAACCCGCGGCCATCAGGGCCGGGCTGAAGCTGGTACCCGGGCGTGGCAGGGGGGCTCGACAGCGCCCCCTGGAATGCGATTCGAACACTTGTCCATATATCAAACATGCATGCATGTAATAATATGAAACTCAGTACATATTTAGATCTCATCGGGCCGAACAACTTTCGTGCTCTAAGTTTAACGACAGCTCAACAGGAAGTCAGCTATTATGGGTTGTTTGGAAAATGCATGCTTTTATTTTTTATTTACTTCTCCTAGAGAATTAATCCAAACACCACGAAACTCGGTCAGCATGAAGTCTAGACATTGAGGATGCTAAATTGCGGACGGATTTTTGATAGCTCGAACGATTTGGCCGTGGCGAGGAAATGAATTTATGACTAAAAAAGGACACATAAAGTGTGTTATAACTTAGTTAGTTTTACCTACAGTTACAAAACTTGGCGTGTATATTGTTCTCTTCAAGCCGAACAACTTTCTAATTTACAGTTATTAGCTCTGACCAACAGAAAGTCAGATATTGTGGTTTGAATGTGGATTCTGAGAATTTTCTCTCCCTCTCTCTGACAGAAAGAGTGTCCCCTGCCATTCTGTCTGTGTGTGTGTGTTTGTGTGGGGAGGGGGAGAAGGAGGGGAAGGGGGTCTCTTCGGGTGATAGTTTAAACACAAAATCATAAATAGGGCTATACTGCCCTCTTGTGTCCAAAATTATATTTATATATAAATATATTACGTATGTGACTGAGGATGTTGTGTTTTATTGCGAGTGTACACAAATATAAGTAAACAGTTTGCAGTCTGAATGATGTCCTGTATGAAAAAAATGACGGAGTATGTTTCCACTGTTCTCACACACACACACACACACACAGTTCGATCGCGCCCGCGCCTCTCTCTCTCTCACACACACACGCGCGCGCACACACACACGCACACACACACACACACAGTTCGAACGTGCGCGCCTCTCTCAAGCTGGAGTGTGTGTGTGCGTGCGAGAGAGACGCGCTGGCGCGAGCGAACTGTCTGTGTGTGCGTGTGTGATCGTGCTGGCGCGATCGAACTGTGTGACAGAGAGAGAGAGGGGCGCGGGCGCGATCGAACTGTGTGTGTGAGAGAGAGAGAGAGAGAGAGAGAGAGGGGCGCGGGCACGATTGAACTCTGTGTGTGTGTGTGTGTGTGTGTGAGAGAGAGAGAGAGAGAGAGAGAGAGAGAGAGAGAGAGAGAGAGAGGCGCGGGCGCGATCGAACTGTGTGTGTGAGTGAGAGAGAGAGAGAGACGCGGGCGCAATCGAACAGTGGAAACAAAAACATACTCCGTCATTCGCTCCGTCAATCGCTGCTCGCAGCTATATTTATTATCATTTTACTACCTTTTGGGCACTTTTGGGGCCCTTAACGTGCTCAAAAACTCTTCAAACTTTGCACACGGGTCAGAACCCGCGGGAAATCAGGGCCGGGCTGAATCTGGTACCCGGGCGTGGCAGGGGGGCTCGACAGCTCCCCCTGGAATGGGGTTTGAACACTTGTCCATATATCAAACACGCTTGCATGTAATAATCTGAAACTCAGTACACTTATAGATCTCATCGGGCCAAACAACTTTCGTGCCTTAAGTTTTACACCAGCCCAACAGGAAGTCGGCTATTTAGGGTTGTTTAGAAACGCATGCTCAGGAATTTAAAACACTTCTCCTAGGGAATTCACCCGATCGTCACCAAACTCGGTGTGCATGAAGTCAAGACATTGAGGATGAAAAATTGCTAGGGGATTTTTGATATCTCGAACGGTTTGGCCGTGGCAAGGAAACGAATTTATGGCGAATAATGGAAACAGGAAGTGTGTTATAACTTCAGCATACATTAATTGATCTTGATGAAACTTCAGCAGTGTGTTCGTTGTAAGAGGCCAATCACATGGATGTGACTATTGTGAGTCAAAGTTATAGCGCCACCAACTGGCAGCAGGAAGTGTGTCACTTTCAAAATCCTTTTGACAAAAGTGGGGGGGTTAGTTTTACCTACAGTTACAAAACTCAGTACGTATATTGTTCTAATCGAGCCGGACAATTTTCTAATTTACAGTCATTAGCTCCGACCAACAGGAAGTCAGATATTTTGGTTTGAATGTGGATATTTCAGACTTTTAACTATTCTTTCTAGGTGGTTTATTTTATTCACACCAAACTTTTTCAACATGATGAAACATGATGCTAAATTGTGAACAGATATTGAATATCTTAAACGGTTTTGCTATGGCGAGGGTTTAAAGGCATGTCAAAAAAAAGAATCAGGAAACGTCTCATATTTTCTAAAAATGTAATA